>MU159570.1:155006-245761 GCA_015888305.1 Antheraea pernyi | reverse complement strand
ACGATAATCGTTGGACATGTCGGAAAAAGCCAAACCGCCCGGGAGTTCTCATCGAAAGCGCTGACTCCTTTTGAGATATAAAAAACAATGTACTTTGGGATATTCCCCTTTTATAGATCTGTAAGGAAATCTGTGTGAATATATCTATATTTTAAGAGTAGTCCACTATACTCGTTATATGTTCTAAAAAAAGGTGACGTACAATTTAAAAGCTATTTAGACGGATACAGTATTAATAATTATCAACTTAAATACGTTAGTTACATGAAGCATTTCATGCAAATTCTTATCTTTATTTTTTTAATGTATAAAAATCAATGATTGTATGTTTCTCCTCAATACATTCAAAAACTACTATACTAATTATAAAGTTTACTTTTTATAGCATGTTAATTTATGGAGTTCGTCAGAAGATAATGGGAAATAAAAACTGCCCGTAAAATTATTGCATTGTTGCGAGGGTAGTAAATGGGGCGCTGAGGTGAGGGCCAAAGGAGCAGCCCAGGTGATACCGCGAAGACATTGCTTGCCAATATATATAGGATACTTTGGACTCACAAGTGGGCCCGATAGGTGTCACTGTAAACGGGTTCTAGGTTTTTAAAGATTTTTTCACCACTAGAATTAAAATTGGAACCGGTATTAATCGATTTGGCGCAGACGAAGTTTCGCGGGTCAGGAAGTAATCAATGACAATTTAACCTCAAATCGTTTTTATCATAGGATATATTATTAATTTCAAGTTATAAAGTCTTCGGAGACAAAACTAACTCCTGTATTACACTTAATCATCCAATCGTGTTCTTATTTATTGTTAAGAGTTGGCGCCATTATTGAAATAGCTCGTGCTATCATTTAAACACCGTCTTTGGACATGCGGTTATCACCCCGATATTAATTTAATTCGCTATGTATTCCAGGTAACTAATGGTCCACGTGTTATTTTGTTGTTTTGTGGTAGGTTCAATGATCGTGTTGATAACACAGTGTTGTTTTTCTCGTGTCGAAGAAATCCCGTAAACATAAACTTTATACACCAGCATCTAACGTTCCAATTTAGGATTTTTTAATTAATCTATTATCTTCGTGAAAACAATAAGCGATCGAAAAGTTTCCCCGACGAACGAAGAGTTTGGAAGATAAAAGAAAATTGATTTTTCTCAAGTTGCAGGCAATCGTTATAAATCAGCCTCTTAAACTGGGGCTTACGCGTGAAGAACTTCGTGAACGGTTCACGAACATCACAACACACCCCGGATTCAATTGGAAGAGATGAATGATATATTTACACAAAGTTCTGTTCGTTGTGTGTTTTTATCTATTGTCAATTATATTTTTGGCAACCAATCTTGTAGATTGTTAACGCCATTGTCGAGTAGTTAATATTACAAGTGGCTTGTGATAATCTAAATGTTCTAACAAGACGATGTCCCCTTGTTAAAACTTTCCAGGGGGTTTATGTGGTATCCATGCTCCGTGGTTTTATTTTCCATAAAATTCCACCGATATTACGAAATATAGAATCAAATAACGCAAGATTATGAATCAAAGTCACTACATGACAGACAAAGATCCTGGTAAAAACTCCTGCTATCTTCTTTTGTACTTAGCATAAGACCTTTTTTAATCCAAATACCATTCTAAATACATCTGTATAGAAATGGGCGCCGATAAAAGAGTGAAATGATTTTTGTTGACAGATAAGGACGAGCTTTGGTTTTTTACCTATATCATTGGAGTCAAACGAACAGGTGGGTCACCTGATGTTAAGTGATCACCACTGTCCATAGACACTGGTATTGCCACACCAGGGGAGTCGCAAGTGCGTTGCCAGTCTGTGTTTGCGGGAGGGTAGGTGGGTATCCGGCCCTCTCACTGATCGAACGAAACGCAACAATGGAAGCACTATTACTCCAAGTCGGTTTCCTGTGAGAGGGTGGTACTACCCCGGACGAGCCGACCCATTTATGTTGAAACCAGTAATGGTTGCAGCGTTGGTCTACCACCTTTTAAAGTGGTACCTATTAGTGTTACCAATAAAAAAAATATGAAAACATTTTTTACCTGCAATATACGACTCTCTTAATAAAGAACATCTTTACAATACCGAAATTTACAAAAATGTTTTATGTAAATGACCTCTAGTTAAAGTTAATAGGTTACTACGTCCATTAAATTCTTGAAATTACCTGCATTCCATCACTTCAGGCCATAGATCTTTTGCCGAAGAAAGGTATGGTTACAATCACTACATCAACCCACGACGTATTGACGATTTCAAACTCCGAGGAATTCATAAATCTACATTTTCCTACACGATGGTACTACGACTTTTCTCAGGTTCAGGTTTTTTCAGAATATTTTCCTTAACCGTCAGTCGATAGGTAACCAATTTAAATTAATAAATGTAAGCGAATTAAAAAAAATTCGTTGATACATACCGGGGCTCAATCCTGCGGACCTCCAATTGACAATCCACGAGACAAGTCACTCGACCACCAAGACTATTCAAATTTTCTATATACGCGTTCAATTCGATTAACTTATTCTTGACTCTAATGTAGTCGGGTGAAGCTGTTAAGACCTTTCTTGTTCAATAGCGTAGTAAGAATTCGAAAAAAAAAACATTCTCGACTATAAAATTCATTTTTTAATTATACATTTCGTAAAGAAAGGCATTTTTGATGATATGTCGAGAACGGATTGACCGATTTCTATTTTTTTTTGTCTCATAAGGTGCTTTAATTTTTTGTTAATGTCATTGGAGGCAAACGAACAGGCGGGTCACCTGATATTAAGTGATCACCACCGTCCATAGACACTAACAACACCAGGGGAGTCGAAAGTGCGTTGCCAGCCTGTGTTTGGAGGAAAGGGAGGGAGGGGGACGGGAGTGGAGGGGGTCTCCTTCGCTCTCACTGTCCGAACGAAACGCAACAATGCAAGCACTGTTACTTCACGTCGGCTTTCCGTGAGAGGGTGGTACTACCCGGACGGAGCCGATCCGTTCATGATGAAACCAATAATAACTCCAGCGTGGCTCTACCACCTACAGAAGAGAAAGTCTTCCTATAACTTGAATTACATTAATTACGAGTGAAATATTGTTTATTTTGTTTTCTGTACATTTCTTGGACTATTCACTTTGAGTAACCATTTTATCTTAATAAGAAACTTAGTTTACTTCAGATAATAAGTTAACACAAAATTTATTGATTTTGAGGCGGTACGAGCTTCGCTCGGTCAGCTAATCAATTTATAGAATAAAAAAAACACTTAGGCTATCATTTATAAAGATATCGTTTAAAAAGATCAAAACATAACGATAAGAGTCAAGTATACGTAAGTTACACGGAGATAGTGTTCTGTGTTATCATTTATAAAGCCAGAAACACACACGAAGTCTTGGGTGACCGCGAGGTATATTTTTTATATTGTAATTAATGTGAACGAAGTCAGGTGCTGAGGCTAGTGCTAGATAATTTATTAAGAATATTGTACCCGCCACTGAAATTACTATTCCAGCGGACATAAAAATGTCCGTCTCTCCGTTCGATACTGTCTGCATTGTATCATATATTTCTAAATTCCACGGAGGTAATGGAAGCCTTTCTTGAAAATAGCCACATAAAGCTAATTGTTTCATGAATGAAACATTCTTTTAGGTTTGATCAAAAACAGTGGGTGTTGCTAGTTGTTATAGAGCAAGAATTGTGCAGACAAGACAAATTGATTAAGTTTATTGAGTAATTTTTGTATTTTTGCGGAAATCCATCATTGAATATTAAAATGGACATTACTTTGCACTTCGGTCTGCTAGATTGGTCGCTACCATATCTCATTGCAACAAAAAACGTTTGATTTTATTTGTCCCAGGTGTACCTGAAAACGTTGCATCTGAAACTAGTAATTGAGAGAGAGCGAAATATTAGTTTAATAAAGAGTAATTTTGTTACTTTTTCGTTTTACTGTAGTGCGATAATTGTTGATGTTCTTCTCGATGAGTGGATTATGTTCCGAACCGGTGGTAGTTTTGACGTCTTTAAGTGCCTTTTTTGGGCCTAAATTGATTAAAGTTTTTTAAAATTTTGATTGATGAATAGCATAATTTTTCTCCTGATATGCTGCGAGCTTTGTCAAAGGACAAAAATGATGTATTACACCTACGGATTTCAGTGTTCACATACCTCAATATGTCTAAAGTCAATAATGTAATTCCACTCATCGTACTTCAGAAACATCCAGCTTCATGTAGTGGTTCGCTTAACATGATGGCTCAGTGTAAAGTTTTTTTTTTTTTTTATAGTAGCACGGCATAATGACTGCCATGTGCCTGATGGTAAGCACAGTACAATCCAAAAACAATGGCGACCACCGAGTGACACACTATCCATCGCCGGTCGCCACTGTCATGCCGGCCTGCGAAATGCTGGATATGCACAGGCTGATCCCGAAACGCGACCCGCAGAAGCGAATCACTATGACGGGCTTTTTCGCCATATACATGGTGGTCGCGACCCAGTCAGACTGTAGAACCCTACCACCTCGCTTTCGCCATTGCCTCGTTCGTTATTCAGCAGGGTGCACCACGTGTAGGTGAGGTTGGCTTGAGTGTCTCAAGTGTTAGATGTTATTCGACACCCCTTACACCCCAAAAGTTATGCTTAATGCTGTTTTTTTGCATAAAACGCAAAGACACCTCGTTTCTACAGTTGGGAGTCCAAGATACTGACGATAGGGATGTGCCCTATTGTGCACTAAACTTTTATTAAGTAAATATCTTCGTTGTTCACTAACAAAATCACTTAATTCTAAAAAATCAGTAAGTGTATAGTTTAATTTTGCAATTAACTATATACTCGTATAAATGGGTTAAAGTAAATCAGTTACCTTTTTGTCCTCTGTTTGTAAAAAGATTTTGTTTTGGTTAATAGGGATTGACAAACATGAATTTTGTCTTTTTTTTCCTTAACACTAACGAGTTGAAGTCTCTGCCGTCATACTTTACGCTCATTACGTCTGCAATCTGCAGTATTTGTATAATACTAACTGCAGTTTAAACCAAAATGGACAAAAAGAAATACAGATAATAATACCCATACATTAACATGTGAAGAAAAAAAAATGTACCCCTTATTGCGGTCGGATTAGAGATAACTAGTTTCTGTTTTCTTTCTCGGATTTTTGTTAATTTGTACTTCCAATAATTCACCTAATTTTATTTGTAAGCCTATTAGGCATATCCGCTTTATGTTAATATAACTAAAAAAAACAGAGTGTGTCGTATCTCCACAAGAAAGAAGTGAACGTTTTGTATTACAGGGATACGTTTTAATTTAAAGAATACAACAAAAAGTCAACGTCACGAGTTGTTCCCAGGTGATCACCCATCCATGTACTGACCGCGCTCGACGTTGCTTAACTTTGATGATCGGACGAGAACCGGTATTTTCAACACTATATCCGACTCAGTGTTTACTTACCCCCACCACTTTTCGTCGCACAAAAAGGTTGCCGATCAGAATTTCAAAGTCTTCTCATAAGAAATTTCACTTCAAAATCATTTTCTATCATAATAAGACTCGTTACATTTACCAAAGTCTTCTGTCTTCTTCGAATGATTAAGTACTATTTTTTCAAATTACATTATCGTAAGCAAAACTACGGGCTAAAGCTGGTATAAAATGTTCTTAATTTGGAATTATATGGCCGTGTGTGATAATTTGTGTCCTCATATTTATTTACATTATTTATTATTCCATATTACCGATAAAGAGTGTTGAGTAAACCACATTATTATTTACGACGTAATTTAAATATTTTTTAAATTTAAAATAGAAAAAAATGATTAAAATAAACATTTATGAGATCAATAAAAAATTTAAACACTTCGCAATTAAGAAGAAGCTTAACCAAATCTTCAACTAAAATCAAATTTAAGTATTAATTCTCTAAAGTATTATAGTGGATTTTACTTTGCACTTCCGCCTGGAATTGATTGACCACTACTACGTATCACTGCAGCAAGAAAAAGTGTTTTTTTAAACAATTAAAACCACGCTTTTAATGGCAAAGTAACAGCCACTATAATTTTTAATGATGGATTTCCGCAAAGTAACGCCTTATTCAATCAAGTATTATTAATTCTCTCTATTCCCTTTTGTAAGCGGTAGAGCCACGCTGTACCTATTAGTAGTTTCAGCATCAATGGGTCGGCTCACCCGGAGTAGTACCACCCTCTCACAGACGACGTGAAGTGACAGTGCTTGCATTGGTGCGTTTCGTTCGGTCAGTGAGAGCGCCAGAGGCCCACCTCACTTCTTCCTTTTCCTTCCCCCATACACAGGCTGGCAACGCACTTATGACTCTCCTGGTGTTGTTAGTGACTATGGAAGGTAGTGATCACTTAACATCAGGTGAGCCATCTCTTCGTTTGCTTGTTTATGATATAAAAAAAATGTCATCGCAAAATATTAGGTAATATTTTATTTACGAATAGTTAAAATTTCACTTCAATAAAAGTATTATAAAACAAACAATAATAAAATATCTTATATCTCTTTTAATTGGAAATTACAACAACGCTAACACGTTTAGTGGAAAACATAATGTACATCGCATGTAAAGGTATCATAAAACTATGAACAATATCTTTTTATCACATCTACAATGATTGCTCTATGTCGCAGAGGCAGACGCGTGCCTGGGCGGGCGGTGCGGTGAGAGGGGAACTATTGGCCCGGCTCACCTCAAGCCTTCAGTCTGTGATAAACCGCATCGTTGTACATACGTCAATTGTGCCGGACGCGTACTGACAAACGCGTGTCGCAAAAATAACGATTGCTAAATTAAATTGCTAGTGGATTTCTATTTTGCGGCAGTGTTTTGTTATTCCTCAGCCTGTGACGTCATAGAAGTGGGGTCGAACGCGCCGGTAGCGCCCGACGTAACGCTTTCCGTTCGTGGGGGTTGAATTTTCAGCGGTGGTAAGTGCAAAATATACATTTTACTTTGTTTGCACGTAATCGCTCGGTACGTTTTCGATTTCGTTACCTTTTCTGTTTCACTACGCGCTGAATTCTTATTAAGAGTACAAAAAATATAGTTTAATGTTTGAATTTTTTGTATTTAGCTTATAATTAAAAATTATGTTCTTTTATAATTTTCACATTACGTTATTTACTAAATTATTATTAGTTTTATTTATTGTGACTTATTTTTAAATAATATCTTGGCAAATGTAGAAAAATATATAATTATATTCGTTGGGTGCATGCATATAGGATATCGCTTATATACGACAACAATATCATTCATAATAATACTCTTAGCGGTGGACAAGAGTACCATTAATTTGGGATGAGGTTGACGTTATTCAATAACTTTTTTTTTCTCGAACTGACTACGCTATTGGCCTAGAAGGGCCTTAACAGTTTCACCGGACTACTTGTTCAATAACTTACATCAATCAATTACGAGTAGAATGATTTTTTGAATTTGAAATTGCCATTCTGAATTATACTCTTAATGTGTTCTGCCTTCCTATTTCGAGGTATGAGTAGTATGTAGTTATCAAGAAAATAAAAATATAAGTTTTGCGACGATATATGGGTATTTGTTCATATTTAACACAAAAAGTACAGAACATATTTTGGTAAAACTTTACATTAATTTAGCTTATATATCAAAAAAACACATACGCTATAATTTATAAAGATGTTGTTTGTATTGGTCGCAATATAACGATAAATGTCAAATAAATGGGATCAATTTCTGTAAAAATACAAAAACGTAGACTAAGCCACGGTATTAAACTAGTCTTACATAAAAAAATGAGCCGTCACGGGACGCCTGGCAGATGTGAAACATCGTAATTGTTTTGTATAAGTTATATGCCTAAAGGAACATATTACGACAGGAATCAGCTATGGCATAATGAAAAGACAAAGTATTACAAATACGTTCAATAAAATAATTACTGTTTATTTATTTGATTACATAAATATTAATAAATACAAAATATCAAAAATCAAGTAGGCGCAGGTGCAGTGTGTTTGGCGGCATTTTTCAAAGAGAGTTAGGTCGTCAACGCGTGCCGCGTAACACTAGTATAACGAGTGACCGACAAAACAATTTGAATCTTATGTTTATATCAGATGGGGTTGCAAACGTTTTCGAGTATTTCGTTAATAGTGCAGGAAAGTTCGTGTTTTGCGTAACCACGCGCATCGCCCCAAGCCAAAATCACCCGCGTCTATAGATGTCTCACATTAAAAAAAAACAGTAGTTTACGCATAAATCTACATACAAAGTAAAATCTATACACAAAGTAAAATTGATGTGTCCTTTTTTGTTTGTCCACGTTAAGCTCCGAACGACTCAGTAGATTAAGATTTTAGATTATTACCCGGTTTACATACCATTATGCTTTGCCATAGGGGTAGAGCAGTAAAGATCAAATTTAATAGAAGTAATGTAACATTGAAAAAGTATTATAGCGGCTATGTAGTATTGACAAAATTATTATATTATATTCTGCCCGTGACTTCGTCCCCGTAGAATACGCAGCGGAAGCTATTACCTAAATCGAAAAATAAAACCATTTTGAAATATTCTTCATTGGTGCTCCGCTCCTATTGGTCATAGCGTAAAGATGTATGAGATATATATATTCCTCGATAAATGAGCTATCTAACACAGAAAGAATGTTTCAAATCGGAGCAGTAGTTCCTGAGATTAGGGCGTTCAAATACGCAAACAAACCCTCCAACTTCACAATATTAGTATAGATTACTACTGTTTTCTCGTACTTACGTGGTACGCCGCGTCGTCATTAAAATTACAATAACTTTTGATAGAGTGAACCGATTTTAATGAGACTTTTAATGAGACATCTAAGACTTGAGACACCCAAGCCAACCTCACCTGTACGCGTTGCACCCTCCTGAATAACGAACGAGGCAATGGCGAAAGCGGGGTGGTATGGTTTTACAGCCTGACTGGGTCGCAACCACCATGTATATGGCGAAAAAGCCCGTCATAGTGATTCGCATCTGCGGGTCGCGTTTCGGGATTAGCCTGTACATATCCAGCTTTTCGCAGGCCAGCATGACAGCAGTGATCGGCGATGGCTAGTGTGTCACTCGGTGGTCGCCATTGTTTTTGGATTGTACTGAAAAAATGAAACAAAGACTAAGTAAGTTATTCTCGAAGATACACTTTATGATTTTCTTGGTGTGGTTTTATTGTGAATCCAGTACTTTAGTTGTGATGCGTGTTCATACAAACAAACAAACAGACAGACATTTCGAAAATGATTGAAATGTATTCGATCGAAAAGTAGAAGAAGATCGAAAATCGAAAAGTAATTACACGTTAGATTTACCTTCTCATTATATCTATAGAGAGTCACAAGTACCAGTTTAAATTAGTAAATCTTCTAGATTGTATTAAATTCTACGTGCCTGTACTTTACAAATTTTAGTGTAAAAAAATATTGCATAGTCTTATATATCTTCTATTTAATAAGCCAAAATAAACACGAAATTAATTAGTATAAGTATTATTTGTGATATATCGCAAATTGTGAAGAATAAAAAAGTTTAGAATAGCGATTACTTTTATAAATAGTCATAAAAACTTAGTTATATTGATAACTAGGTGTCCTCGCCAAAATCGTTTCGCCTTAATATGAATTATTATTCTAAGCCTACCTTTTTAGTAGATACATTCCAACATATGGCACATTTTGTTATGCTACCCCATAGAGACTATTCGTTTTTGCGGAATACAAATTGAGAAAGCGAAATTTTTAAAGCAAACTACAGTAAAATGGTAACATTACATACGTCAATTCAAAAATTAAAAAAAAAACACCGTAATTACGGATGCGTTCAAGTTGCTAATAACAATTTCAAGTTGCGTTCACAATTACAGTAAAATAAAACTGTTATTTAGGTTTTACCGTGCAATTTTTCGAATTTTTCTCTCCATAAAAACCTTCCTCAGAGTTCATGGAATAAATGAAATCAAAAATTATTCGAATTGAACCAACCGTCTTCGAGTTTTCGCTTAGCAACATATTTTGCAATTCATTTTTATTTACATAGATATGAGCATATTATATATTAACACAGTAAAATACAAATACAGGAACACGATGGATGTAGCCTATGCACTGAGTCAAGTATACGACGGTTTATACTCACCGCAACCGATAGTGAGATCTCTCTCTTCAGGGCGAACAAATATCCTCACACACCCCCGACACTCTCTTCCTGGTACACACACAAGAAGAGAAAAAAGCCCTGATAAACAAGGGCTACGGGACAGGGGAAGGATCGCGCGTTCTGACAGTCCACGAAACCCAGGGATTGACCTTCAAATCGGTGGTGATCCTGCAAACAAAGGGCAGAAGGATGCAAATCCACGATAGTGTTTCACATGCTATAGTGGCAATATCCAGACACACCCACACCTGTGTCTACTATACCGACGTGACTGATGACGCAGTTAGTAGGTTTATCCATCGGGCCATGGACGCTCCGGCGCGTCATATTGTGAATTATAACTTAAAGATGGCGATAGGGGATCGGAATGAAACCACAAAAAAAAAAAAAAAACAAAATAAAAAAAACTTCCCAATAGATGCTCACAAATACGATTTTTAACTTACACATTAAATAAAACGATAGCAAAAAAATGGTGCGAACCGAGAGTCTGCAGATAAGAAGAAGAAAAAACATTTTAATAACATATTGTTATACATGCATGTATGACTTGAAATTTTCATTAGTTGTGAGTTTGCGAAGTTGTGAGTTTGTGACGTTGTAGGGGGTAATCTCAGGAACGACTGGACCGATTTGATAAATTCTTCCAGTGTTATATAGCTTATTTATCGAGGAAGGTTATAGGCTATATATGTCATCACATTAAGACCAATATGAGTAGAGCACCGATGAAGAATGTTTCAAAATCGGATTTGTTACCTCTTGAGAGCTGCCGCTGCGTGTTAGCGATAGACCAAAGTAACTATACCACGCGGACGAAGTCGCGGGCAGAGGCTATTACTTAATATTATAAAGAGGTAAACTTTGTGAGGTTGTAGGGGGTAATATCTGGATATACTAAACCGATTTCTTTTACCAATAGAAAGCCACGTTATTTGTGAATGTCATATTGCCCGAAAAATGAAAAGACTTTTTTGTGTTAGTCGGATTTGTAAAGTAAGTCTGAGAAAAAACGGTCGAACGAAAACGTTTCTTACGAACGCTGCCTTAACGATGAGAGATATATGATTGAGTTTAAGACAAAAGTTATAGAGCTTGATAAAATAAAAATGTTTACCGCCCAACGAAGTGGACGTGGGTACAGTTTTTTTTATATAATGTAAATGTGTACTGAAGGGGTTTATGTTGTGGATTAAAATTCCATAGATGTTGCTAATAGTAAATTCTACCCTGCATACTTACATATATTTATTTACATATTGCATATAATATTTACATATTTAATTGGCTATGAATGTGAATATGAATATGTTTGTTTGTTTCTTTATTGCGCTTTCACGTCTAAACTACTCAACCAATTACCATGAAAACAATGAATTTTAATAATCTCTTTGATAACGAGCGTATATATCAAAATAAATAATTGTACAGTTGAATGAAAAACATATTTTTGTTTACCTCTTTTTATGTGTATTTGCATGCATCATACTTATTTATTACATTGCCCATATCACTCGTAGAATGAAGCCTAACGTTACTTCATATGTTAAAATACACCAAACTGTTTAAAAAATATATACATTGCCCTTATTCTATGCCGTCGGGTAAAACCAAATTCACCATATTTACCTGTAAATTATAGGCGTTTATATCTAAAAGTATGTATATCTGCGTGTGTTTAAAATCTATACTAGTACTATAAAGCTGGAGGCTTTGTTTCTTGGGTTGAACGCGCTAATCTCAGTAACCATTATTCCGATTTGAAGAATTAATTCAATGTTAGATAGCTCATTTATCTAGAACGGCTATAGGCTGTATATCATCACGCTAAGACCAATAGGAGCGGAGCTACAATGAAGAATGTGTTAATGACTAGGTCCGGTACCGCTATGACATACCCGAGAGGCAAGACTACAACGCCACCCGGGGAACCACTATTGACCTGCGATACCGCGCTATTGACTTTATCGGGGGTGTTACTAATGACCTCGAACGCTATTGGTTGAAGTTATCGGCTGTTCATTATTCACCCCGGTTTGAGACTACATTGGTGGGAGTTCGGCATATAAAGGGCAAGATGTCGCTGATCTGCACGCACTCCTATGTGGAAGTTGTTGTAAGGCGAAGCTCTGCCCGCATAAATAGTCACAGTGACTTCAGTGTTTATTGGTTTTCCTGACTGACTGGCTGATTATACGTATTGTGTAACAAATGTTTCAAAATCGTTTTTATTTCCTTATGAGAGTTTTGAGAGCTTCCACTGCATGTTAGCGTTAGTCTAAAGTAGTAATTCAATTTCGCGGACAGAAGCTAGTAAAAGCTAAAATACAAATGATTTAGACTTCACATATATATTTATAAAATAGGATTGACAAATTTTGTCGCTAACTTAAATACTCTGTCGAAAAATACGAATCAATAACATCCAAAGGTTTTAATATCACATTTCTTTCTAACACCATCGCAGCTAATCGCAATAATTTGATACTTTTATCGTGGGTTTCGTTGGCCAATAAAAACGATACAATATACGCTATACTAGCAGTATACATTTTACCGGAATGTTACAGTGTAATGTAGTTTCCTTCATAAATGGTTTATTTATATTATTACCTGTCCCCGCGACTACGTCCGCGTGAAGTTTCAATTATAAATACAGTGATATCGAAATCATTAGATTGTAAAATATATTATAACTCGATATCGGCTATTTTATTGGCCTCACCGTTTGTGAATGATATTGTTCTCCGAGGCGCATCATGTATACAACATACTACAACATCGTATATATTTGAAAAACATTATAGCTACGTTCATTCTGACGGATGCACAGTGAGAGGTAATAGTTACAGACATCGAAATTGTTCACATATTGAACCACCTTATAATAAGCTTTCTCTTTTGTGTTTCCTTATAAATAACATATATATATGAATGTGTTATATATATTAAACATGTTCTATATGTTATACCGATATATAAACTATAACCATACCAAATTTTGTCAAAATCCATCCAGTAGTTTTTGCGTGAATCCCGTACAAACGACAGACAGACAGGCAACGTGCGAGTCGGACATAACTCATCCTCTCCCCCGAGAGGGTGATGTATCCATAAGGGACTTCCCAACGATAAAAAAAAGATAGGTCGCGAATTGCATGAATCAGGCAACAGCCAAGCTTGATCTGGTTGCCCAAACAAAAATCGGTTGAGTGCCTTAAACGCTTGCCTTAGTAATTCGGTGAAGCTGTTAAGACCTTGCTAGGTCAATAGCGTAGTCAGTTGGAAAAAAAAATGGGACACTCATTGCTATGTCGAAATTACTGTATGGCGAAGCTCTGCTTGGATAAATAGTTTAAGTGCTTGCAGAGTATTAATTTGACCGATTATAATTTTGTTCATTACAATAGTAAGGCACCCTAATATTTTTTAAATAAAGACTAAGTGTCTAAGAAGTAATACTAGAAAAAAAATCATAGACGTCTATCACTTAGTTTGTGCATAACGTCTGGCCTCTATCGTTGTATTTATGTAGAAAAAGTGTTGGTATTTTTAAAATTATTGCATGATTTTGTTGTGTTCCTACTGTACTTGGAAACCAGTCCCTTCTAAATTTAGAAAGCTTACCACCATCGTCATTAAACATAAGGTGATACTGGAGTAAATAACCTATAAAGTATCAAAAAAGGTATTATAAATCTGCCCCATGGTACGTTGGAGATGCCAACAATCTGGGCGTTTATAAAATCACTTACCACCAATTACTTTAAAAAAGCCGGGAATCATTTCAGTCCGTTAGTGGTATCCGTCACGAATTACGAAACCGTACCTAATGTTGCGCGCTGTAAAAGACGTCCGCTACATATTTTTACCGATCCTCCTGATGAAATAACGTCAGCGAACGATCAGTAGCAGCCTGTCTCTACAAACAGAGCGTGTTCACGCCCACGCCCGCGTAACCATAGATCACGCCGCCGTGGTCTGGGGCTTAATTTCGCTCCCACACACCAGACTAGGTCCCTTTCAGTAGCGGCTCAAAGTGCGTTCCCTCGGCGTAAAGCCCTTGAGTACACTTGGCACGAATACAGTGAAACAAAATCTTACATCACTGCAACAATATTACACATATCACCTCCACACACGTGCACGCACACATACTTACACATGAAAGTGGAGGGGTTTTATTTTTTTCCCTTATCGAACTGAATTAGTTCAGAAATTAATAACCGACACGAAATACATATAAGAGTTACTGAGGTATGTATGCTTGGAACACATAAATTTTAATAACTTACATAAGTATGAATATGTAGCTTAGCTTAGGTTAGCTCGCGAATTGCACGAACTAGGCAACAGCCTAAGCCGAGATGTGCCGCGCACCCTTGAGCTAGTAGTCAAAATAAAATCGGCTGAGTGCCTTAAGCGCTCGCCTTAGTAGCCTGTGAATCTGTGATGGCCAATAAAAGGTAATAATTTGTACCTAATAATAAATTACATTTAAGTAAACACGCAATAACGTTTAACAAGTGTTTCCTTATTCTGTAATCGAACAGGAAAATGTGTTATCAAATCTGATTAGTATAAACAATTGTTTTGTATTTATACTATGTTAATTGTCATGTAAATTGAACTACATAAGGAAAACGTTTTATTTCGTCAAAATCTACGTAGTAATTCTAATTACTGGAGCGTCGCTTTGTTACATTTTAAAAGGGTCAATGACACCTTACAACTCTGATTGATTAATGGATGTATATACATACGAAGGCAATCCACTATGACAGATATTACGGCTAATGTCAATCAGATGACATGAAATTAAAATGTCGTGGCAGTCATAAGGACTGCCGACAAAAGTGAAAACTCAAAACAATAGAATAACTGTGTTCTGTTTTGAATTGTTAAATTAATTATATTGAAATTATTAATATTAGTTTGGTTTTCACATCTTTTAGGTTGTAGTGGGTTCGTATTAGGTGGTAGAGCCACGCTGAAGCTATTACTGGTTTCAGCATTAATGGGTCGGCTCGCCCGGGGTAGTACCACCCGACCCACAGAAACACCGACGTGAAGTAACAGTGCTTGCATTGTTGCGTTTCGTTCGGTCAGTGACAGCGCCGGAGACCCACCTCCCCTTCCTCCCCCCCCCCCCCCAACACAGGCTGGCAACGCACTTGCGATTCCTCTGGTCTTGCAAGTGTCTAAAATCAGGTGACTCACCTGTTCGTTTGCATATAGTTTATTACACAATATTATATACACAAGCCGCTATACTGCGCGTCTTTAACCTGACACAGGCCGCGCGATACTATTGGTAACGCTTTACTAGCATATATCATGTCATGACGCGTAAATTATAACTTTATCTCCTGCCGAAATTACCGCTCAATGCGCCTAAAGTGTCCGCTTTTTCTATTTTCTTTTGGCAACCAGTTTTCTACTAGACTATTACTGTCATGCTCAAGTAACGAAATTACAAGTTTCTTGATATAATTTCAATGAACTAACAAGATGCTAAACTAACACTAGGCGACCACTAGTATTTTTTACTACAGAAATATTGTATACGATAATTCATTACAATTCTCCATTTCTAGCAAACGGGTTACTCCGAAACATAACTTATCATTCACATAATGTTCTACCCTATAATAAACTTTCGACAGTAAAACTCGATTTACACGATCCTTGAATTTATTATCCGGTAAATCGGTAAGCCGGATTGTCCGAACGATATCTCGTCTGTTTAGCTAGCAATAAAATCTATGTATACACGAAATTACGACTTGCATCAAATTGAAGTATATGTTATCTGTTGATGCTAATATCTAAAATAGCTGAATCGAGTTTGATAGAATTTAAGTTATACTTCTTTAGCTTAAAAAAGATAATAAATGCAACTGATAATATTAGAATTCAAAAAGCATGTAATAAATTGTCTACTTAAACTTAATTATGAGTAGACTGAAAAAAATATCACAAGTTAGCGGACATTTTCTCTTGATAAATATTATTTACTGACTTTCTTAGTATCTAGGAAATATTGGTCGCTGTATTATCCTGTCAAATATGAATATTAAACACACACACACGCACACACATACCCCACTCATTTTTTTCTTCTCTCTTATGTATACACCTCATATATAGAAATATATATAGTAATATTAGGTCTTTACCTATGAAATTGCCGTTTTGTATGAAAAAAATTAAACGTTTTTTTTTCATGTATTTTTTATTTGTATTAATCGAAGTAATCACCCATGCAATCAATGCATCTTTGCCAACGTAGTGGCAGTTTATTGATGCCCTTCTTAAAGAAATCAGCTGGATGTGAGGCAACAAATTCTTCAAAGGCATTTTGTACTGCCTCTCGGGTATTGCATTTTTTTCCCGCCAAGGAGTTATCCAAATTCTAGGAAAATTAGTAGTCTGTAGGCGCAAGGTCTGGTGAGTAGGGCGAATGACGGAGAACTTTCAACCCCAGTTCTTGCAACTTGGAGACCATCTGCTGTGCAGTATGAAGTCGCGCGTTGTCGTGCAAGAGCAGCGGAGACGAGCGATTGACCAATGCTGGTTGGAGATGTGCCAGCTTCTCCATCATTGTGTTCAGTTCTTCACAGTACACATCTGCAGTAATGCTCACCCCGTTTGGTAAGAAGCTGTGATGAATCACACCGGCGCTAGACCACCAAACAGTGACCATCACTTTTCTAGGGGTAAGTTTTCGTTTAGGGCATTGTTTAGGTGCTGAACCAGGATCCAACCAACTTGCTGAGCGCTTGCGGTTATCAAACAGAATCCATTTTTCATCGCAGGTAACAATGCGGTTCAAAATTCCTTCATTTGTGTGTCTGTTGAGCAGTGCAAGGCACGTCTCGACGCGTACTTCGCGCTGGCGATCATTGAGTTCGTGGGGCACCCATTTGTCAAGCTTTTTTACCTTGCCAATTTGACGCAAATGGACCAATATTGTTTTGACGCTAACGTCGAAAGCTGCTGCTAATTCAGCCGTAGATTGTGTATCATCAGCTTCCACAATCGCCTTTAATTCGTCATTGTTGACCAAAGTCTTCGGACGACCGCGAGGTTCATTTTTCAGGTCGAAATTCCCGGAACGGAAGCGAGCAAACCAATAATAAGTGGTGCGTTGGTTTGTAGTGTTAGCTCCGTAAACGTCGTCGATGTTGCATGCCGCTTGTGCCACGTTGCTGCCACGAGAGTACTCATATTCCATAATTACTCGAATTTTTAACGTATCCATGATGACAAAAAAGATTGAAATGCGATGAAAATGTAACACTAATCAATAAACAAATGACTACTCTTGGAAATAGAATTCCATGTTTTTAAAATAAAATTAATTTGAAATTAGAATTCTTAGCCAAAAAAAATATATTTTGATTTGAAATGGCCAGTACTGCAGAACGGCAATTTCATAGGTAAAGACCTATTATATACATATACTATATTTTATTAGAGGAATGAAATATGTTACTCTGGAGGCTCTCTACATTGGCTGCTACACAATTAATGCAGCTGATATCGGTCGTTTTTCATATTGTAATTTTTTTGGTTCCAGTAGATAGATGTAACTATGTATGTGTATGTAAGTAAAAAAATTAATCAATTATAATTAACTTCAAAAATCTTTTAAATTAATTTTCTATATATGACTGTATACATAATTAAGTACGATTCTAAAAAGAAGTACAATAAATTATTTATCAAATAATAAATATAAGCACTTTTAGAATGCAATGTATTTAGTAGATATCTGTTTTAAATATATTTAATTGACAATAGGTTTATATGTTAGTATGATTATTATTAAATTTTTTTCTCTGTAGTTTTTATATTTTTGTATATATTTTTTTACTGCCACCAGGTATGTTAAAAAAGGAAATGTCTCCTAAGGTTTGCCTGTAAGAGATCGCTCTAAGCGATAAGGTCGCCTAACTGTACACGTATATTGTAAACTAGGCTCTGCCCGCAACTTAACACGTAACGGAAGCTCTCAAGAGGAAAATATACCCGATTTTTAAACATTCTTCATTGGTGCTCCGGTCCTATTAGCCTTAGCGTGATGATATATAGCCTATAACCTTTCTCGTAAAATGAGTTATATACCACGGAAAGAATTTTCAAAATCCGTTTAATAGTTCCTGAGATTACACCCTACAACGTCACAACATCACAAACTTTACCTCTTTATAATATTAGTATAATTAAATTGAATAAATTCTCATGAAACTTACAGACAATTATTATCAACCACCAACATCATGGTGTCGCGTAAACGTGGTGTCGGTGTCGACTAAAAGTGTCGGTCGGTGTGCACGCGCATCGTAAAAATTCACTCTCATCATTCTTCACAAACGCGCTAAAAGGAGTATAACTTTCGAATCGTAGTTTTCGCATTCAACCTTGTATTGAATGAGAATATTTTGAAACGTAATTTTTTAGATAAACATCAAATATTTAAAGATTGAGTGAGATTAAAGAAAAAGATCGTAATGTAACTCTACAGATCACAATCATTTTATTTATATGCTAGATTTTCAGTATACAAATATAAAATATATATTTCTAGCTAAGATCAAGCGATTAAATCATTATTATAAAGGTCATAGACTATAATATTGATGTTAAATTTATACAACGTTATAATTTCAATTCTATTTCCCTGACCTTTATAACAGGCCGGTTGCAATCTTATTTAATTCAAAATGCGATAGAAATTAACACACAAATACTCTCTGGCACGTGTATAACTATTTCTATTTGCTAGTCGTATTGTATACTCAACTATTTCTTACTTCAGAAGAAAATTGGTTAAGTTCGAACGGACTTCGCGCACCGAGAGTTCCGTACCACCAAACGTTATATTTATATTATACTAGATGTGCTTGCGACTCCGTCCGCATGGAACCTAATGTGAAAACCGTGATTAATAAAATCTTCTGAATGTATTAAGTCCGTTTATTTATTTACTTTTCTCCCGTACTTAAGTCACGTCGTCATTAAAATTACAATAACATTTAATAGACTGGACCGATTTTACTGAAACAAAGACTAAGTTATTCTCGAGAATATGCGAATATGTGAAAACCATACCGCCACCACCACCACACCAAAAACTAATGATAATAATTATAATTTTAACATAATTAAAACAAATTATGAAATTAAAATATTGTCGTTCACACGTGGAATTAATTCAAAGATTCAAAAGAGAACACAGTTTTAAAATTGTTTTGAGTTTTCACTTCTTTCGGAACTTCTTATTAGTAGTTTGTTTTGGAAACTAGAACGGCGTGAAATTAAACAAACAAACTTATTTTCGCATTTATAATATTAGTTAGGGACTTAGGTTGCCTAAACTATAGATTATAGGTTCACGGACATATTAATATGTTTCGCAAACTTAGAAATAGGTCTGGTGTTAAGATCCTTCCATACGATTTGAAGTAGTTATTAGAAAAATGCGTTCGAATAAAAGAGCAGTAAAAATGTGAGACGATATCTTAAATGCCACGTCCGAGATAAGGATAATACAAACGTATACTGCTTAACTAAGCTTGAATGTAATGTAGCGGGATTAACGCTCCGGTTTCTATGCAAAATAAACTCCATAGTCGCCGATTTTTAGAAAACATAAGCCGATGCACGTGATTACGTTTACGTAGAAATAGTTTTGTTGTTTTATGGGAACTTATTGCTTACTGCTTAGCCCATTTAAAAAAGCGTAAACATAGAACATGCTATGGGAAGTTTTTTATACGCCAGTAAAAATCTCTTCAAAATCTTACCACGGGCAAATAACAGACAATTGTATTTATATAGTATATAATATATATAGTATAGTCAACATTTTATTCATTATATTTGTTTTTTGTATTTCTTTTTATTAAAACTTGCAATGTATTAAATCCCTTTTTTCTATTGTTAGTGTCATTTTGTCTACAAACGTAGAATAAGGCAAAAGATAAAATTTTTGAAAAGATTTTTATCGTGATACGCCAAAAAAGTATAACTTCTAACGCGTGTACATAAGTATACACACTTTTAGAGATTTAGGTAAAATTTAGATAACTTAAATCAATTATATTGTTGAGATTGGCTCATTTCTGCAAAAAGTTCGCTAAATTTAAGTAGTTTCGACTATTTTTCTGCAATGATACATTAATAATATACTTCGATACTAAGGCGGTTTAAGAATACTCCTTTTAAAATTGCGAACCTATTGAATTTTAAGCTAGATGGGCTCTTTTCCTTATCATGTGTTATTTTTCAGCTTACTTTGGAAGGGTTATAAAGCAATCCAACATATTACGTTGTATGTTTCGTGGCTATGGTATTTGTTCTATTAATCTGTTTGCTGTTTAATTGCCAATCAGTTTTGGTCAACTTGGACTATTAATAAGAATGATGTCATATTCTTAATATAATCTTGTATATATTGCGCATATATCACATAATATTCCCATGCTAAAACTTTGAAAACAGGTAAACAACCCACCTGATTGTAAATGGTTATTGTAGCCTAATGACAGTAAGTGATATCAGTGTTACTTTACCTGCTTTAGAGTACGCCTAATCTTTCATAATGAGATCATAAAACGATCTGTATTTAGGTTAAGCGTTGGAAATATCTTAACGGGTCAGTTTACACCCTGGACATCACTATGGGAGTTAAATAATCGTTTGTAGTGTAATTAGGTTGAGTTAAAATGGCCCAAGTATCTTATATAGTTAAGCTTTACTTTAACATGACATACATGTAGACTGATGAAGAGTGCCCCACATTACTCTAGATTAACGTCAAATCACTTAAGCTCGTACTAATCATTGAAATAATTTTTTACTCCATTATAGAGAATTTGCTTTCAATTATATGTGATAAAAAAACGATGTGTTCAAAGAAGTTAGATGATTGAAAAGAATACGTCTCTGAAATGCAAATGCGACGACACATCTATAATATCTGGATGACTTCATTTCGCAACATAGGATGTTTTGTAACTCATACCTTAATTGTAAGAGTGTTGTTCTGTTTAAAAATGGGAAATCCTGCATAAAGAAGCTATAGAGAAGCAACACTGTGACATCCATTTATGTCACAAAGCGACAAATCTCAATACTGCATTTTGATGCAAAGGTTGTGGTATGCAATACGCGTAGGAAGTAGGACATGAGGGAATCGCAGCCCGCGTTAGTAGCAATTTATTATGTCTGGACTTAGTGCTAGGTTTTTCGAAGTTAGTTATACCCTATCTATAGGCTGCAATACCTCCTTAACATAGTATGCATAGTGTGGTAGATCCATATTTTGTCATTCCGTAGCCTAGCACCTATAATTGTATTCCGGTAATCGTACTTTTAAACTTTGTGTATTTCCCCTTGTGAGCCACATCGTTACTAACATTTTCTGAGATTGTAGTCAAATTCTAAATTAAAAAATAGGATTGCAGAGCCGAACAAAATTGTAATCATCTTAAAGTTATATAATTCATGTATTTCCAATTTTGGCTTTCAAAAGGGAAATTATAAATATGAACAATTCAAGCACCGGCTCAGAAAATATTTGGCACTGCGAAAAGCAGATAAGAAAATCTATTAGGTATATGTTACTACTTTGTAGTAACTAAACATAAATATTTTATACTATATTCCTTCTGGACTAGAACTAAAGCACGTCACAGGTCTTGAACATTGCGCAACGAGCACGGTCATCCAATAAAACTGCCCAATAAATTTCCAAATGATACCTTCATGTTGCGAACCCCGGGGATTGCGACCGCCTCGGAAAATATATATTCGAAGCATGACCACGCTATATTTTAATAGAATTATTGCTGACTTTCGACCGAAATTTATTACGGTATGTAGCCACGGCTTTAGGTTTTATGGCGGATAAAATAATATAGAATCACTTTCTATACGTTCACCTGTTCGAATGTGTAAAGCTAGTGAATCTGTATTATTGAATACGCTAATCTTTGAAAGTATGGAGTCTGATCAAAGAAATAACTTTCGCGTTTTATAACCCGTTTAGGGAGGAAATCTCTAAGGAGCGCAGTAGTATCTATAAATGACAATTTATGCGGTAGAAACCATAGGCGACTACTAATCCTGTCATTACATAGTATAAAACAAAGTCCCCTACCGCGTCTGTCTGTCTGTTCACGATTAACTCAAAAACTACTTAACGGATTTTCATGCAGTTTTGATCAGTAGATAAAGTGATTCACGAGGAAGGTAGAAGATATTTATTTGTGACAACGAATGGATCTTTATTACACTTTCACGCAATAACAATAGAACAGATCTTGTTGAATTTTTTTTTTTCAAACTGACTACGCTATTGACCAAGCAAGGTCTTAACAGCTTCACCGGACTACTTACCTTGTTGAAATTTTATGGTAATATAGCTTATACACAGTAGTCCGGTGAAACTGTGAAAGCCTTGCAAGGCCAATAGCGTAGCCGAAAAAACAAATCAATTATGTTGATGAAAATCATACCGTAAGACGGCCATCATATCGCCATGATCTATATAAATTGTTTTTGTTTATATTTGTTTTTATATCATAGGAGGCAAACGAACAGATGGGTCACCTGATGTTAAGTGATCACCACCGTCCATAGACCCTTGCAACATGAGGAGAGTCGCAAGTGCGTTGCCAGCCTGTGTAGGGGCGCGGGAGAGGAAGGAAGGAGAAGGGGAGGGTAGTTGGCTCTCCGGCGCTCTCAATGACCGAACGAAACGCAACAATGCAAGCACTGTTACTTCACGTCGGTTTTCTCTGAGAGGGTAGTACTACCCCGGTCGAGCCGACCCATTCATGTTGAAACCATTAATAGCTTCAGCGTTGTTCCAATATGATTGAACACATTCTTGCCAATAAAATTTCCCTAAATAAAATTAAAATAATGAATAGAAATTACACTCGACGCTCTATAATACCGCTCCTGGGAGAAGCTGTTTTTAACAAATCTAACCAAATCTTACTTAATTTTCTCCTACTTAAAGTCCATTGAATATTTTAATATGGTGTTCTATTATTCAATTCACTAGTTTCCGTAATTAATCAATAAGTAAACAAATAAACCCATTTTATAGAGTTTCGCTACGCAAAATAAAAATTATAGTGACGATTACTGTTATTGCGATTTCGCTAGATTTTAGGGTGTTGACATAAACAACTCGCCATCATTCAAAATTGGAATTCTTAAATAATTTAGAATTTTGTGAAAAAACATTATTGCAGGTGTCTTGGAATAAGTATTAAAATACATTTCAATCATTTTTAGAAACATCTGTCTGTCTGTTTGTATTAATACGCATCACAGCTAAAATACTGCGTTCACGAAAAACCTCACAGAGAAAATCATAAAGTATATATTCGAGTAACATTTAGTCTTGGCTTCATTAAAATCGGTTAAACTCTATCAAAAGTTATTGTTTTTTTTTTTTTCTCGAACTGACTACGCTATTGACCTGGCAGGGTCTTCACAGCTTCACCGGACTACAAAAGTTATTGTAATTTTAATGACGACGCGACTTAATTACGAGAAAAATGTACATAAGTAAATGGGCTTAATACATTCAAATGATTTTATTTGTCACCGTTTCTTTACATCACGTTCCACGCGGACTGAGTCGCGGCCACAGCTAGTATAAAATATAACATTTTAATAGTTGAAATATGAAATAAATATATTTATAAACCATAAGCTATATGTCAGCAGATATCGAATGATAGGAGATTATATTTTAACTACTTCGCAACACATTGCGTCTGTCACCTTCGATCTAATTCCCATTGTAATAGATCTTCCCCACAATTGTCTGATTACCGCGAACGATCTCGCCGCTCGAACGACACTCTAGATCTAGATAATAACGTAGAGATAAATAAGTATTCTCCTTGGACCGAGTCGCCGCGCCGCGCCATTTTGACACTCTTAAGAACAATGGTTACATGCGTATGAGAGAGAGAGAGGGGGATAGAGAGACTATAAAAAGATAAGCACTAGATAGCATAAAAAGTTTTTTTTGGTAATCAATCTTCTATTGGACTATTACCGCCATTATCGAGTAGGTTTTTACAAATTTCTTGTGACCATTTCAATGAACTAACTGGCGGCCGTCTTGTTAGGACTCTCCAGGGATTTTTTGCAGTAAGGCAGAGTCCATGCTTGATGGTCTTATTTCCCATCCACTTCACTTGGGCACAAAAACCAAACTATATTACGTAAAACACCACCAATATTACAAAATATAGGTCCAAATAACACAAGATTATGAGTAAAATATAAAATCCAATACATGACATTACAAGATCCCGCCAAAAAGTTTTTACCTATATTTTCATGATATTGGCAACTTTTTTTATTGTCTTGGCACTGTAGTGACGTTTGCTGAGGTCAATGTTTGTTTAGCAAAGTTTAGCATAATTTACCTTTTAAGTTAACCAAATATTATTAATAAATACTAGTTTTACATGTTATTTAGATCGCGATTTACTTAAATCATAATTAGTATAACAAAACAATTGGAAGGGATTTCGGAACGCTTTTTCAAAGAAATACTCGTAAATCTCGTTCCAACAATATCAACTATGCGCCATTTTTAACATGATAATTCAATAGTTCATGATAAATTAGTTTTAATCCGTGATAAAATCTATAATACGCTTTAATTCATAAAAAAACTGCTGTGATTGCTGCGAATTTATAAATATTATCAAAGCACAAGGGTACACCGATCAAAACAATTATCTAATCTGAAATTTAAAGTCATTCATTCACATAATTAAATATACCTATATTGCAGATACCACGATAATCTGTAACAACCACATCATAAATTAATCATATTATATATAATTTAAAACATATTAGCGATATACCTCGGTTTCGCACAGCTACAGTGTATCTTCTGGCTTATATGGCATCAAAACTGTCCAAGCAATTTAGATATATGCACTATCTGATCTATTTTTGACGCCTTGATATTAATTACAGTTTGTTAAAGTCTAAGAAGCGTTGTAAGAGTCATAACACAAATAACTATATTTGAATCGCGTAATTTTCAAATTTTACATTGTTATATCTTTTGACATAATCATTGAAATAATATTCTGTGGTGTTTTGATCTAGATCAAAATCCCAATCTAACTAAGATTTTTTTTTATACACCATGACTGTTTAAAGAGTGACAACATTCAATCGTATGATAGTTTATGGTCAGATTTAACATAGAAAATAATAATAAAAAAACAAATACTAATAAACAACGAAGAGAACCGAAGTTAAAGTTAGTTCTAAGACTATCAAAAGTATGGGTATAAATTTAAATAATTCTAGGTTGAATGACCGGTGACAAAACCTGCGAGCGGAGTCCCGGAGTTTATAACCTTCGATAACAAAACAGAAAATAAACACTTTTGTTTGTTCAAACTTTGAAAAATTATCCTTTGTTAGTTGGTTGGATTAACTTTCATTTCACTTTTACTACACCCAACGGTCATTGACACTGTGCTTCAACATAGACGGGTAGAGAATTGACTATAATTTTTGTATTTTCTAGATAATTAAGTCAAATATTAAGCACCTATTTTTTATAGATTTAGAACGAGTATCAAGTACTGAGTATCCAGTAAAAATATTGCTAACGAGTAACCAGTCACTCTGTATAATATGTAAAAGATAAACATGCTTACTGTGAGCTATTCATGAGAAATAAATGTTCACAATCGTGTTTTTTTCTATAGGCCTTTATAACGTATACAATTCCTTAGTATATATACAGTACTAGTACAGTATATATATATAGTATATACAGTATGTATACAGTTCCTTCGGCGTGGAGCCCTTGAGTACGCTGCTCGCGCGATACAGTGGTGCAAAATCTTACAACACTGCGAAAACATCACACATATCACCTCCACATACATGCACGCACACGTGCTTACACATGCAAGTGGAAGGGTTTTGTTTTTCCCTTATGGAACTAAAATAGTTTAGAAAAATTATTCGACGCAAAATACATATAAGAGTTGTTGAGGTATGTATGCTTGGCACACATATACGTTTAAATAACTCATATAAGTATGAATATGCACTCGGCTGAGTACCATAAGCGCTCGCCTTAGTAGTCCGGTGAAGCTGTTAAGACCTTGCCAAGTAAATAGCGTAGTCAGTTTAAAAAAAATCTTAGTATATTATTTTCATGTATCTACTAACATTTAGACATTAATGAGTGCCCGATAAATATATGTAATTACTTGATAAACTTATTATTATATATTATTATAACTTGATTAAAATACTCCACTTTCTATAAAGAGCTATATAAACCTTCCGGAACAAATTAATTGAATATAAATTAATTACTTGGATACTATATAATGGATAAATATAATAGTCCACATTCATAAGGACTGGTGACAGAAGTGAAAACTCAGAAAAATGGAATAATTATAGCCACGCGGAAGCTATTATTGGTTTCAGCATGAATGGGTCGGCTCGCCCGGGGTACTACCACCCCCTCATAGAAAACCGACGTGAAGTAACAGTGCATTGTTGCGTTTCGTTCAGTCAGTGAGAGCGCCGAAAGCCCATCTCCCCTCTCCCGCCCTCTCCTTCTCCCCCCTCCCCTCAACACAGGCTGGCAACGCACTTGAGACTCCCCTGGTGCTGCTAGTGTCTATGGACGGCGGTGATCACTTAACATCAGGTGACACACGTGTTCGTTTGCCTTCTATGATATAAAAAAAGCTTTATGCACTTTTCCTTCATATAAACTTTAACTATGCCAAATGGCACGTTCATTAGTTCGCGCAATTCGCTTAAAAAGGGGTACAAAGTTTTCGCTTTACGTATTAATATATAGATGTAATGCTTGGAAATGTAAAGTTTTTTTTTTATGTCATAGGTGGCAAACGAACATGTGGGTCACCTGATGTTAAGTGATCATCACCGTCCATAGACACTAACAACACCAGAGGAGTTGCAAGTGCGTTGCCACCCTTTAAGGGTTAGGGGAGGGAGAGGGAGAGGAGAGAGGAGAGGAGAGGGGAGATGGGCCTTCGGCGCTCTCACTGACCGAACGAAACGCAACAATGCAAGCACTATTACTTCACGTCGGTTTGCTATGAGAGGGTGGTACTATCCCGGACGAGCCGACCCATTCATGCGGAAACCAGTAATAGTTTCAACGTGGCTCTACCACCATTAAGTTTATTAAAATATCAATACTAATAGAATATAAGTAAAGTCAGCGTGTGAAAGTTAGTTAAGCATACGGCTATATAATGAAATTATTATCTTATCAGCGGCTGCAAACGCATATTGATTGCAATCCAAGATTAACCGGTTATCTTTCTGGCGTCTTGATTGGACTTGATTGAATGGCAGTGATTTAAAATTGGTTTTTGCCATCATCTGTCAGTGTTAAGTGCCACTTGCTAGTGCGATAGGAAATGCACTATCAATAACACAGATAGCATCAAAATTAAACGGTCCTGTCCTAAGTAAACCATACATTCAACTTAGCTATCGATAAGTGTCTGGAACTAACTTACCAAAATCAAAATCAAATCAAAATTTTATTCAATTTAGGCCCTGAGTAGGCGCTTATAAACGTCAAAGCCACCACCCGTTCGGAAAACAACCCAGTCATCGAGAAGAACCAGCAAGAAACTCGATCTGGTTTAACTTTTTATGTTATATATTTTTACAATAATATAAACATTTACATTCGTTATTAGTGGATGCACAAAGAGGGACGTTATTTCCAGACGCCACAATCGTTAACATATTGATCCATCCTATAATAGCCTTTAGATATTAAATCCCGCTTGACATGGTTCTTGAACTCACTATCCGGCGAATCGGTAATGTGTTTTGGGACTTTGTTATAAAACCTAACATTATTATCTAAAAAACTGTTTTTGGACTTAGTGAGCCTGAAGCATGGAGTGACCAATTTGTTGCTGTTTCATGTATTTAAACTATGATAGTCTTTTACCAGATCTAAGTTTTTGCGGACATACATTAAATTATGTGCAAAAATCCGTATATGGCCTCCTTTTTTGTATGCTATGAAAATCTGTGCTTAGAAAAATCAAATATAAAGTAATTAACACTTCCAATACGCAATGTTCTGCGCATATAATCTATATATTGAAGAAATTAGATATAAACCAAATATAAATTTTAAGTCTTGTCCGTTCTCGAAATGGTTTATGAATTACACTTTTGAGTACAAAGTTATTCTATTAAACTATTTGTAATTAATACAGTATACAATCAAGTTAATATTGAGTCAGTAGTAGTACACTTGGCCTAATTCAATACCGGTTTTCGAATCCGCAATTTATTCAACGTTGATATTATTGCAAACTAAGCAAATAAATATTCGCAATGTCTTTAAAAGTACTCATTTTTTCCAATAACAATTAATGTATAAACAAACTATGGATGCAAGTCGGACGCGTGTCATGTTGGAAGTACAGCTGGTCTATTAACCTGCATTTATACATTTAATTGATATTATTGCCTTGATATTATGGCAAACTAAGCAAATAAATATTCACAATATCTTCCAATTACTTACTGCTTTTTTTTAATAGCAAATAAAGTACAAACACACAAAAGATGGATGCAGATCAGACGCGTGTCAAGTTGAGAGTACAGCGGGTCTATTAAACTCTCTATCTATTAAAGTTTAACAGATACAAAATTAATATTGCCACTTACATTTGTGTGCCGCAATATATGTGTGATAAGCTTAGCTTAATTAGATTCGTGATTTTTCATTTAAGGCAACGGCCCAAGCGGAGGTTTGGCCTATTTGGCGCCGTAAGCACTCACTTAAAAGACTCGGTGAATCTGTGAAGACGCGTTAGGACAGAAGCGTAAACTCATAAGCGGGTCGTACATAAGGTAAATCGCTAACGCCAAGCGGGTCTCCGGTCATTACTAAGTAGTCCTAACAGAGTGCGGCCAAGCAAGTCGGTAGTAGCCGTAGTGTCTTACATCGTAATACAAATATTCACGGATAGGCATTTCATATACAAACCGTGCGCGAGTCTTAAGCAGTATGTGTTGTGATGAATACTTCAACAATTTGTGAGAATTATTTGGAATTTAATGGTGGTAGAGCCATGCTGAAACTACTACTGGTTTCAGCATGAATGGGTCGGCTCGTCCGGGGTACTACCACCCTCTCATAGAAAACCGACGTGAAGTAACAGTACTTGCGTTGTTGCGTTTCGTTCGGACAGTGAGAGCGCCGGAGGCCCACCTCCTCTTCCCTCTCTTCTCCGTCTCCTTCCCCTAATCCTTCCTCCCAAAGGGTGACAACGCACTTGCGACTCCTCTGGTGTTGTTAGTGTTCATGGACGGTGCTGATCACATAACATCAGGTGACCCACCTGTTCGTTTGCCACTTATGACATAAGAAAAAGTGCGTGAGTACAAAGTACACATGTCAGAAGTGAAACTTCTTTGGCGAACTATTTTATAAGTCTTGCTTATACAAATCTAAAACTTTAGATTTCCGAGACTTGAAAAATAGATGAAAAATCTTCGTTTACTGTAATAGACGTCACTTCCGTTGCATACCTGCGTAACCTTACATCTGTAAAAATTTTACCCTCATGCGCCTAAAGAAGTTTCACTTTAAAAAAAACAAAATTTTCTTAGATTTTGCTATGGATAGAAATTAATACATTGTTGAATATCTATGTAAACGTATTTCTTTGTAGCAGTTAAGTAATAAAGTTTACAATAATAATCATTTTAAAGGTAATATTGTGAAATTACATTGCAATATAAAAATAAAGGTTTTTTTATGATCATGAACTTACGTTCTTTTTCTTTCTCTATCTTTGGAATTAATGAGTAGTAAAATATTTCTTCCGTCGGTATTCTCAATCACAAAGAGTCTTTTCAGTAACCGGCGCTTTACAAGACAGCGCTGCATCGCTTTCGACTTGCGCTTTTTGTGACCATAACAAACAGCACGTCTTACCCGAGAAAAGTGACTCGACTCTCACCTAAATCGCATGTGTTTGCGCTTAAATAACAACTGATAGATATTCTTTATGATAGTTTGTGTATAAGCGGATTAATTTTGCATATAACTGGGAAGTACCTAATATATAAGACTAGCTAAACCGTGCTCACGTCGTAGGGCGGTAAACATTTATAAAAAAAAATACTTTTTGTGACTTAAATATAAAAGTTAGACATATGTTGTCGTTTTTTGTAGGCATTATCAAGCTCTACAACTTCTCTCTGGAACTCAATCATATATCTCTCATCGTTAAGGCAACAATTGTAAGAAACCTTTTCGTTCGACCGTTTTTCCCCCCACTTACTTTGCAAATCCGACTTCCACAAAAAAGTCTTTTCATTTTTCGGGTTAATATATAGCCTATGACATTCACAACGTGGCTTTCTATTGATAAAATAATTATCAAAATCGGTTTAGTATTTCCAGATATTACCCCATACAACGTCACAAACTCTCAAACTTTACCTCTTTATAATATTACTAGCCTCTGCCCGCGACTTCTTTCGCGTGGAATAGTTACTCTGGGCTAACGATTGTGAAATATTCTTCATCAGTGCTCCGCTCGTATCGGTCTTAGCGTGATTATACATAGCCTATAACCTTTCTCGATAAATGAGCCATATAACACTAAAATAATTTATCAAATCGGACCGGTAGTTCCTCAGATCACCCCCTAAAACGTCATAAACTCACAAACTTTACCTCTTTCTAATATTATTAGTAATAGATATAGTATAGAAGTATAGATATATACTAACAAACTGAACGCAAGTGAAAATAAAATAAAATAACGGGGATAAATATAATTCTAACATTTCATTTGAAATATTATTACTATCGTAATCGTAACTAATGTTTTAAATACGAATGTGAATTTGTTAATTTGTTTGTATGTTACGCTGTCAAGCCTAAACTACTGAATCGATCATCATAAAATTTTATGATATGTCAAATCTACACTAATACAAGCGAAACAACGGACAAAAATTAATATTTATACCATTAATATTAATTATGACTTTCGAAGTATGTTGGTGCATAGATGAATTAATAACTTCTTATTATATCTCTTATAGACAGTAAAATGTCAACTTTAAATATTCAATATGATTTCTACAAAATTAATTGTTAAAATATTAATTTATGTAAATATGTTTTTATTTTGTCTGTGACGACAAAAGGCAAAAATATGTTGTCGACATAATATAAACATGTGACTCTAAGGCCTGTCGGGTGGGTTTAGTGTAAATGTAAATATACGTACATAGATGGGGTGTCAAATAACATCTAAGACTTGAGACATCCAAGCCAACCTCACCTGTACGTGGTGCATCCTGTTGAATAACGAACGAGGCAATGGCGCAAGCGGGGTGGTAGGGTTTTACAGCCTGACTGGGTCGCAACCACCATGTATATGGCGAAAAAGCCCGTCATAGTGATTCGCTTTTGCGGGTCGCGTTTCGGGATCAGTCTGTGCATATCCAGCTTTTCGCAGGCCGGCATGACAGCGGCGACCGGCGATGGATAGTGTGTCACTCGGCGGTCACTATTGTTTTTGGATTGTACTGTGCTTACCATCAGGCACAGTGCAGTCATTTTAACGTGCTACTTATTATTTAAAAAAAGACGCCACTAGCATTCATTGAAATGCATTGAACTACACGCACACGTGTAAGCACCCGCACCCCTTTCAATCGAGCACTGAGTTTGGTATATAGAAGGTTGAAGTTCCAGTTATGTTGCTGATGATAAATCCCATCCCATTTGATATACTATTTGTATTCATATATCTAATGTACACGTTACATGTTACAGTTAGCGTGCGTGCCGTAGTTATAAATGTTTATGAAAAAGCTTTTCTGTAATGTACACACCCACTCACAATTTTACATTTCTATAATACATTTTTTTAAAAGCGCGTGCGGAGCTGCCGTTAACAGCTAGTGTTATATATTTTTAAAAAACATAAATAGTTACATTCGTTATTAGTGGATGCACAGAGTGGGGCGTCATTTCCAGACGTGACAATTGTTCACATATTGACTCGCTATCCTGCTCGAAACGTATGAACATGCACTCGACAGTTACTCGCCAACTCGTTCTCCAGTTCTGTGCGCAGATTGTTTTGATTTTGTGTTCTGCTAACTTAAAAGTTAACTTTTGTTTTGAAAATGGATTTTAGGTACAACTAGAAAAAAGATTCAATGTTACAAACTACATGTATGCCTTTGGAATTCCAATTACGAAAACAAGCAAAAGCGTGATGCAGCATACATTGCAATCGAAATAAAATAAACGTCAACAACTTTGGAGCTGTTGGTTATTTGGTCACTGCTTATAATCTTCGCCAGTAGTAGCCAACTCGTTCACCCGACTCTCTCGGCCTAGTATCGTTTTACTGTCTCACCACTATACTCGTTACGTGTAACTACGCCATTACTGAGCCAACGGACGATGAAATAGTTCCCAAATGGCAGGACTTTTTCCAACTTAGTATATATATTGGTCAATTTCGAAACTGTATAAATTAAAGACTATGTGTTATGCTATATATAAGCTATGTTACTGCATAGTTTCATTAAAATTCGTTCAGTAGTTTTTGCGTAAAAGTGTAACAAACATTCATTCATCCTTACCAACTTTCTCGTTTAGAATATTGTAGGAGGAATAATAGGATGTGTCTCGCGCAAATAAAGCTTGTGAATTATAAACATTAAGCAAGTTATCTAATATTACAATATGGTTATTTCTTCAAACCAATTAACATTCTTTGTTTAATTTAGTGAATAATTTGGCTAATTCTGCCATTTATTTATATGCACATAATCAATGATGCTGTTAGACATGATGCTTATAAACAAATGAATGTTATTTGGCTCGCATTTATTAACACGGATACGAGTTAACGCGTTTATAGAATGTCTTTATCTAGTAAACATCTGACAATAAACATATATGTCGATCATATTCATAATGAAATCATTTATCTTATCTGGCGCTGTTCTTAAGAGTTAGATTTCTTAGAAATGTTACTTTATCCTCAAGTACCTGTATTGGATATTTATGTTATTTTCTTATTCGTTTCATTTAAATATATTTCTGTTTATTTATTTCTTTCACATAATCTTTTCCTACCAATTTATCTGCTCCACTTCGATTGGATTTTATTATTAAAAGGCCGTTCTATAAAATACGTCAGGCAAAGTCTTTCCTTTGTATATTTACAAATATGGGGAAGGAAATGCATAGACAGTTCCCCCTTCCCCAGCCAAAAGGTGTGCGAAGAATACCATGGAGTTTCTAGTCCGTAAAATCTGACATACCCCACCTCCGCTACCCGGCGTTGAAATGGAGTAAACTGCTGTAAGATTTTTCCATGTAAAAGCTCACCTGTAAGTCCGAATATAAACAATCCTTCAGATATGAAGGTAATAAATTATTTTACTCCAAGTGCGAAATCGAATAATTGTTTCAGAATTTCATATGCACAGATGTAAAGAAAGATCGTTAATAATCGTTGAACTTGTATGTACTAGAGTAGCTTCAGGTTTACTCCACCTTGTAAAACATCCCACGTTACGTCCGCCTACACAGGGTTTGTATTTAACAGGTTTATACTCCAAAGGTTAAAGGGTTTCAGGCTTACCAAGTCAATTATCTTCAGCCATTTTTATTCTTACACATTATAAAACGGAAAATCTGCCGTCCATTGTTGTGCTTATAGCAAGAAAGTGTTAAACCGATAAACATGATTGTTTTTTTTTATATATCATAGGAGGCAAACGAACAGGTGGCTCACCTGATGTTAAGTGATCACTGTCGTCCATAGACACTAGCAACACCAGGGGAGTCGCAAGTTGCCAGCCTGTGTTTAGGGGGAACGGGAAGGGGAGGGAGGAGGGTTGAGGAGAGGTGGGTCTCCGGCGCTCTCACTGACCGAACGAAACGCAACAATGCAAGCACTGTTACTTCACGTCAGTGTTTCTGTGAGTCGGGTGATAGTACCCCGGACGAGCCGATCCATTTATGCAGAAACTAGTAATAACTTCAGCGTGGCTCTACCACCTGTATGTGTAGTCCGGTGAAGCTGTAAAGACCCTGCCGGGTCAATAGCGTAGTCAGTTCGAGAAAAAAAAAAATACCACCTGTATGTATGTATTCTCTGCAACGTTTTACTGTATTTTTTCTTATAGTATTACGGCCAAATGACTGCACAATGCCTGATGGTAAGCACAGTACAATCCAAAAACAATGACAACCACCAAGTGACATCCGCTGGTCGTCGCTGTCATGTCGGCCTGCAAAAAGCTGGATATGCACAGGCTGATCCCGAAACGCGACCCGCAGAAGCGAATCACTATGACGGGCTTTTTCGCCATATACATGGTGGTTGCGACCCAGTTAGGCTGTGAAACCCTACCACCCCGCTTTCACCATTGCGTCGTTCGTTATTCAGCAGGGTGCACCACGTGCAGGGGAGGTTGGCTTGGGTGTCTCAAGTCTTGTGATGTTATTCGACACCCCTTACACCCCCATGACTAATAATTGATGACTAATTAGCTTCGTTCATTTTAATGTAGATTTGAACTATATCTCAGTATATTTGATTGAAGGTGTTATTCTGCGGAAATCTATCATTAAATATTATAACGGACGTTCACGGAGTGAAACATGTGTAATCGATTGTGCTTAATACACCTTAAACGGCAACATATTTGAATTAATTATATGTTTTTATATTTACATTTATATACTAACAGTGTCAACCAATGAATGCGTTTTCAATTCTTTTCACTGTTTTAGTCACTAATATTGCGGGGTGGTAGGGTTTTACAGCCTGTCTGGGTCACAACCACCATGTATATGGCGAAAAAGCCCGTCATAGTGAGTCGCAGTCTGTGCATATCCAGCTTTTCGCGGGCCGGCATGACAGCGGCGACCGGCGATGGATAGTGTCACTCGGTGGTCGCCATTGTTTTTGGATTGCACTGTGCTTACCATCAGGCACAGTGCAGTCACTTTAGCCGTGCTACAATAAAATTTCGCTCTCTCTCTATTACTAGTTTCAAATGTAACTTTTTCAGGTACACTCAGACAAATACCATCGACCGTTTTTTGTTGAAATAAGACGCGGTAGCTCCTAATCTATTACAGATGAAAGTGCAAAGTAACGTCCACTATAAATAACATTTCTCTCAGGAATAAAACTTTTATTCTGGATGAAATGTATGCCCGTTTCTGTATTCCTGATCACGTATATCCAAACTCTTATGACGATATGTTGAGTAATGTAGGCGTGAAAATGTAGCAAAGAAATAAACTCATATTCGCATATATAATATTAGCTTTTACTCACGGCTTCCCTCGCGTTTATGTAAATTAGATTTAACCCTCGGGAACAGTACATTTTTCTAGATGAAAGTCCTTATACCCTTTCTATTTGTCCCTGATGACGTGTATGCAAACTATCATGATCTATTGACTAAGTAATGAACAAACAAACAAACTCATATTCGTATTTTTAATATTACTTAGGATTATATTACGTAATATATGGAAAAGGTTGTCAAGTTAAATGCAATTAGAGTTGACAATAAGTGACTCTCAGTATCACTACATATTATGAAACTAGCTGTTACCCGCGGCTCCGCACGCGCTTTTTAAAAATTTATTAAAGAAATGTAAAATTGTGAGTGGGTGTGTACATTACAGAAACGCTTTTTCAAAAACATATGTAACTACGATACGAACGCCATCTACTGTAACATGTAACGTGTACATTAGATATATGAATACTAATAGTATATCGAATGGGATGGGATTTATCATCAGCAACATACCTGGAACTTCAACCTACTATATACCAAACTCAGTGCTCACTAACACTATATAAGAAAGTAATGAAAATTATAAGCTATACATTATCGGACAATATATCTTAAATCTTTTATTATATAGAAGTGATATGCCTGTGTTGTCGATATACTTAAGTTATTCTTATACGTTGCTATAATCACTGAGTTATGTAGAAGCAAACGCGGTAAATAAAACAATATAGCAGCCAAATTGACCAAAAAGATGATATAGTTCATATTACATACAGATGTATGACTTTCAATTATTTATATTTATTCTTGGAGTCCAGTGACACATCTCACGCGGTTGTACCATATTTTTGATCAATTGCACACGGACGAATGCACAGATAACAGTTATTCACTACATAGTGTACCAATTCAAATAAAAAAGAACCATTAAAATCGGTTCACAATTGACGAAAATATCGGTTAACATACATAAAAAAATACATACAATCGAACATAGTAACCTCCTCCTTTTTCGAAGTATTTTAAAAAGAAAGTCCTCTGTCAGTTTATCTGTTCGCGATAGAGTCAAAAACGACCATTTTCATGCCATTTTCACCAGTAGATAGAATGATTATTCATGGGGAAGGTTTAGGTATAATTTGTCAATTTCAATTTGTTTTCATTTTATTATCGGGGCGGGACAACGTCTTCCTAGCCCGCTAGTTATCTGCCCCCATAAAAGCCCCGTGAAAGTCGGTCCAACCAATTAGGAGATAGTAGGATATTGCGGATGAAGTCTTGAGTAACAAAATAAAATAGTCTAAGTTACTTCTTATAAAATGAGTTATCTGGCAGTGAAAGTCCCATGAAAGTCAGTTAAAGCATTACGGATATTCCACTACAGCCGAAGGCGAATAAAAAATCTAAATTACTTTTTATGAGGTCTGCTATCTACCAGTCTATTTGAATAGGAAAAAAAAAACTTTGCAAATGTTAGCTTTGATACTTACTACATAACTTCAGAATTGGCAGTATGGATTAATTCCTTCGCCTATGAACTATTTGAATAGGTAAACAAAATAAACTTTGAAAATGTTAGCTTTGATACTTATCACATAACTTCAGAATTGGCAGTATGGATTAATTCCTTCGCCTGTCCTATTGGACGAATATTATTACTACTACTTGCCACGTTACCATGGCAACGTATATAATAACAACGTAATCGCTCAAAAGCAAAAAAAGTGCCCGATTTTGAAACATTCTTCATTGGTGCTCTGCTTCTATTGGTTTTAGCGTGATGATATATAGCCTATAGCCTTCCTCGATAAATGAGCTATTTAAAACCGAAGGATTTTCTCAAATCAGACTCGTAGTTCCTGAGATCATAGCGTTCAACCAAACAAACAAATCATGTAATTAACCCAAATAAAAAAATAAAATATTTATTCATTTTAATTTTACATAAAACATTTAGCGTGTTATTAAAAAAAAGTTAAATACGTATTGAATACTTGCTTTAAAAAAGTTTGGATACTTACGTATTAAATGCACCGCGCTCGCCAAACGTTCGACATCTTACTCTTCTATCTTTATTTAGTTAGGTCAGGTTAGATTTGCGATAAAGGATAACACGATCTTGCCGCGGCAGCCGTCAGCAAACGCGGTGAATTTATTACGTAAGTATCCAAATTTGTTTAAAGCAAGTATTTAATACGTATTTAACTTTTTTGTATTAACACAGTTAAAGTATAACCCTCCAGCTTTATAATATTAGTATAGATTAGGGACCTCTGTGGCCTTTATTACAGCATAGGTTTTAACGTTTTACTCCAAGGGGTTCAGCTTTATATATTAGTATAGATAAAGCCCTCTACCACGTCTGTCTGATTTTCATGCGCTTCAAAATCCGTTTAGTAGTTTTAGGGTTTATCGCGAACAGACAGACAGAACGACGTGGCAGATAACTTTGTTTTATAATATGTAGTGATATTATCAATTACTGTATAAACAACGAGTAGATGTTGTCGTGCCACGTTGAGGTTGAGGTGTAAAATACCTACGATTTTATTAATCACTATGTTTATATTTGAAATTGTACGTAGTTAGTGCACAGGTAATTCAATATAAAAAATTTCCTATTTTATAAGTAAATAGGTGTTTAAGACGCTTTCAGTTTAGACGATTTGTATCGGACTGCTGCCGTACGATCGATACACGGATTTATGAGCGGGTGTCGTACGACAGCGGCACGACCTAAAACGTCTAATTCGGAGTGCGATGCGGTTGCACTCGGACTGTATTTTATTGATGTCCACCAATACTTGCATTCGAGCTATGGATTCAAACGAGAAAGGGTTATTGGTTCTGCTCTTATTAAAAAAAAGGTTACAGAAGTAAATGATTGCCTGGATAATTATTTTCATTAGTATTTCTATTTTAAAAATTTGTTTTATATATTTTTACATATATCTTCCGAAGTCTTTTATTTTGTATAAGATTAAAATACTATACAGCGGGCCGAAACTGCATTTCGTCTATAAGTTTTTCTATTTTTGTATCATCCATAGAGTTATTTATTTTACAACATGTAAAACCCCTCGCTAGCAAATCAAAAAAGAGGCACACCACGATTGTGGTGTTGCCGTGCTGCTAACGGACGTGTGTGCCAGACTACTCTCGTCCGTTCTCGGTTCAACATATTTTGTATAAAATCATAACCGACCGTGTGCCCTGCTGTCGCGCGGTAGCAGTCCCATACCAACCGGTTAATTCGAAAGCGCCCAAAGCGATGTGTATTCTTCCCGTGGAGAAGTGGAACTAATGGTTTAGTGCTTTTGTTTTTTCTTTTGAACTGACGAACGAAGTCGCGGCTATTAGCTAGTAAACAAAAACATCTTAACAACTTTTTGTAATTCACGACTTTGAACGATATTTGTGAAAATAGATTTCGTATTTTCTAGTCAATAAGCAAAATGTTCTATAGAAAAAAAGCAATTTATCTCAACCAGTTAGAGAGACGGCTCGTAATCTAAAGCCCTTGCGAAAAGGGCTCGACGCGACGCCCATTTTTCTCTCCCGGCGAGTAAATTAGTATTCCTCAGTCACGTTGCGTAGTGTATATAGGTAATCCACAGCTAGAACCAATAGAATACTCATTGGTTTTAGCAGGGTTAAGTAGTATTACTCTAATACGAGTTTAACACGAAATATAATATTTAGTAAAAAGTTTTTCACAGTTACAAATGTATTTATCGCTACAATATTTAGGGTTAAAATGTATTTATATCTATATTACAACCCGGACAATATGAAATGCGTGAGAGTGGTGGTTAGTTAGTCTTAGCGAGAATAGTATGAACGATGTTGTCTGTAGTCCGGTGAAGCTGTAAAGACCTTGCCAGGTCAATAGCGTAGTCAGTTCGAGAAAAAGAAAACGATGATAGTGCCTGGAAATAACACCCGTCTCTGTGCATCCGCCAAACACGACTGTAACTATAATGTTTTTTTTTTAATATTATAGGAGGCAAACGAACAAGCAGGTGGCATGATGGTAAGTTATCACCGCCGTCCATAGATACTAGTAACACCAGGAGAGTCGCAAGTGCGTTGCCGGCCTTTTAAAGGAGGTGGGCCTCCGGTGCTCTCACTGACCAAACGAAACGCAACAATGCAAGCACTGTTACTTCACGTGGGTGTTTCTGTGGGTCTACCACTTACAAAACTATGTTATTATAGAAAGATGTACTATGAAAAATAAACCACATCGATTTTCCTGCCGGTTTTTCTCAATGATTCGGTTGTTTTCCGAACCGGTTGTAGTTTTGACTTTCAAACAAAAAAAAACAAAAACAATTTTAATATGTTTGTCCGTATTTCCGTCTAATCTCCAAAAAAGTTGTACCAATTTGGCGGAACTTTCACTAGCAGCTAGATAATATTACAAGGAGTAACTTTTATTTGAGAAAAGAAAAGAAAAGAAAACCTCTAAAAGATAGAACGACGACGAAGTCGCGGACGGCTGCTAGTTTATATCTATAGTATATGATAATATAAAGAGGTAAAGTTTGTGACGCTGTAGCAGGTAATCTCAGAAACAACTGGTCCGATTTGAAAAATCCTTTCAGTGTTATATTTATCATTTATCGAGGTAGTTTAGGATATATATTATCACGCTAAGACCAATAGGAGTGGAGCACCAATGAAGAATGTTTCAAAATCGTTTTTTTTTCCTCTAGAGACCTTCCGTTGTGTGTTACTGTTAGTCTAACTATTCGATGCGGACAAAGTCGCGGGCATAGGCTAGTACTTTATAAAAGTGAAGTTTATGGTACCTATTACCGTTTTTGAATAGTTTCTATTCCAAACAATTGTCTACTTTTGATTTAATTGTGTTTGGTCTAATTTAGTTAATGTTTATTGATGTTAAGTAATATATTGCATTGTAAATTGCACTGGTAATATTTTGATGTCGACGTAGCTTATTCTTAATCTCATAACTTGTTCTAAATGTCCTAACTATTGTAGTAAAATATGTAGGTTATAAAACCTGACCAGATGATATATCAATAATTGAAAAAGAAAATATCAATAGTTTTATTGATTTTCGATTAATAAGAATAGCATCAAAAAGACAGAGACGATGCCTCTTATACCGAGCGACTGTTTAGTCGCCAGCAATATTTTTACAAGATAATTATAAGTCGATTCTCGATATCTAAATCAATTAAAAAAATAGGTGTTTAATATTTGACCTAATTATCTCGAGAAACGCAAAACTGATATACACTCAACATCAACTGATTTACGTATAAACGATCTGGTGTAATAAATGAATACTGCCCTGTCGCGCACCTCGGCCCGCCTCCCGCACCTCAACCCGCGCCCGCTCCCGATTGTTCAATGCGGCGTTCCCTCAATAAGCCGTTACGTAATGATTGACCTTGAAAGTTCCCCCTTTAAAATTCTTCATTGAAGCTAGGCCTGATTTTTTTACATATAAAAGCATCGTTCCCATATTTTTTAAAGTTTTAAAACAGACTTTAACTAAGGTTCTTTTTGTTGTTTATTAGTATTTGTTTTGATATTATTATTTTATATATTAAATGTAACCATGAACTGCCATAAGATTGAAGGTCGTGACCCTTTAAACATTCACCTGGTATACATTTTACAGAAAAATGAATGTTTGCCCGGATTTATAGTTTTATAGGAACACACTTTTATGTCTTCAGTGTACTTGCTTCAGTCAGTCACTTCTAAGGCTTTAATTAAAATCCTTACTGGCTTACCTCGTGCATTAGGGAGAGATACTTATTTAATCACATTTAGAGTTAAATACCATCACGTATATTATAATTCTGGTAGCCAGCGGGAATATATAATATATGCAATGTTAAGCATAGAATGAATGTATAAACATTTATTCACAACGCACACCTAAATATAATCACTGATTACAAGTCAATATATACATGACTACAAATTATAAAACGAAGTCCTCTGCCACACCTGTCTGTCTGTCAGTTCGCGATAACCTCAAAAACTACTGAACGGATTTACATGTTGTTTTCACCAGTAGATAAAGTGATATATGAGGAAGGTTTAAGTATATATTTTGTCAATGTTTTTTTTATTATCAGGGCGCGACAACGTCCGCCGTGCCCGCTAGTATAAAAAAACACAAAAAGGTACAAATTTAGGATTTAGTATATTATTGCAGCATATGGAACCCGAGTCAGCATGTATTGTAGGTTAATCCTCCAGCGCTGATTGTCACTCGGGACCCCAAGAGTTATGTCTGTACTAAGTGATGATGTGCATATAATGTGTTATGTAAGGTACTAAATACCGTCTAGTATAGCGGGGTTATATTTCTTACTTTGAAAATATTGAAATGGGAAAAAAGGCAATTCAATGTTGAGTTTGGGGGTGTATGGGGTGTTGAATAACATCATAAAACTTGAGATACCTAAGCCAACCTCACCTGCACGTGGTGCACCCTGCTGAATAACGAACGATGCAATGGTGAAAGCGGGGTGGTAGGGTTTTACAGCCTGACTGGGTCGCAACCATCATGTATATGGCGAAACAGCCCGTCATAGTGATTCGCTTCTGTGAGTCGCGTTCGGGATCAGCCTGTGGATATACAGCTTTTCGCTGGCCGGCATGACAGCGGCCACCGGCTCTGGATAGTGAAACACTCGGTGATCGCCATCGTTTTTGGATTTTACTGTGCTTACCATCAGGCATAGTGCAGGCATTTTGCCGTGCTAGATAGCTCATTTATCGAGGAAGGCTTATAGGCTGTATCATCACGCTAAGACCAATAGGAGCGGAGCACCAATAAAGAATGTTTCAAAATCGGGGTTTTTTTCCCTTTTGAGAGCTTCCGTTGCGTGTTATTGTTAGCCCAAAATAACTATTATAGTATATTCTATAATATTTTAGAAGCTAGTATATAATAATAATGAGAATGGGAAATGTATTATGTTTCTTTATTTACTATAACGAAGTTGTTTAACGCGTCGTTTGGTAGATTTAATTGTATTTTCTCGCCTTTAGCATTGAGATTATATAACACACTCACACACACACTGGTATACAATAGAAAGAGACAGAGATAATATCGCATGAAGGCATAACACTTTTCCTTATGTGACTATTTCTACTACACAACTCCTACCGAAGGCCGCGTTAATGAATTTGTCCCTAAAATTTTCACAGTAAAGTGAATGACTCGCCACGCAGTGCCGCAAACTAGAATTACCTCCTACGTGAACATATTTCTTGTTGACAATTATATTCCATAGCATGCACTTTAGTTAGGGCTGTCATATATTATAATTAACATGTATGAACCAAAATAAGTAATTTTTCATTTTATTCTCTTTATGTTATTTAACGATTAGTAGTTTGAGGTTAATAATATAATAATCGGCCATTAACAGTGGTAATCTACACAAAAGATTTAATATGTAAATAATTCAATAAATTATATATACAATCGACCTCATTTCATTAGAGTTTCGGTGATTATTTTAACTTAATTCAATAATACATTATATACGGTTCTCGATATTTCGATTCAACGAATAAAACACCTCCACTAGAATCTACAAAGTAGCTTTAGTTATAAAATGTACACCCAAACGTAATATATTATAGAGTAAATTTAAAATAATGACTATTGCTAATTTTACAAGTTCTAGATTCAAAAAAATTAAGAAAAACGTTAACCTTAACTATTTTCATTATACATAATTATTAAATACTAGTGGGCGCCCAGAGGTCGACATTCGACCATAGTTCATTGATTTTTTAAAGTTTGAATTTTATTAGGGTTCTTTTGTCAAAGGGTATGATGTTATACAAACATTATGTTATAATATCATTGTTCAATGTAGAATGAAAAAGGGTAATTGGAACGTAAGAGTAAAATAATACATACAGTCGAGCATAGCAACCTCCTTCATAACCTTTTTTGAAGTCCTTTATTGACAGATGTCAAAATGTCTTTTTTATTTACATGTGTGTATATGTTGTGTAAAATTGAAGCAGTAGTGTGAGTAATGCATATTTTAATTAATCTAATGTACTTCTAATGCATTTTATATAAAATAAATAGCTTTCTGCACTTCTCCTCCATATAAACTTTAACTATGCCAAATTTCACGTTCATCCGTTCGCGCAATTCCGTTAAAAAGGGATACAAAGTTTAGGCTTCACGTATTAATATATATGATACTCCCAAAAATATAGTTCACTGATTTATGTATGTTATTAATAATATTAGTTTTAAAAATGCTTGGCTAAAGTTTTAACAGAAGGCATTGTTTCGTACTTCGCAGAAAAAAGAAAAGGTATTATAGAAATATATAATGATTATAGAGGACGAACGAAAAAGGTATGGATGGTCTGTGTGAAAAATGATATGTGCGTAAAAGGTGTGAATACTGAGATGACATTTGACAGGAGAGAGTGGAAAAAGAAAACATGTTGTGCCGATCCTACTTAGGTGGGATAAGGGTAATGATGATAATGATTATAGAGAAGAAATGTAGGTTATTAAATATAATACTATAATTAATTAGCCTTTTGCCCGCTGATCCGCTCGCGTTAATGCAAATTTGACATATCCTTCGACCCAATACATTGTTCTAGATAAGAGATGCCCTTTTCTTATCGCCTGAACGATTTCAGATACAAAATTTTATGGTGATCGGCTTTTTTTATATAAAAAGCTTAAGAAAATGTTAAATAATCGGCACGTCACGATATTTATGACTCGCTGAAAATCGTATGAAAATAAACCCAACCACTGCTCCAAAACAAACAATACAATATCCAAGTATAACCGACGAATAATGAAAACAATAAATGTTTATTTCATACACTCCGTTCGATTCCATTTCATATCTGCGCAAACAAAAACAAGAGTCGAATGAAAACAATATTATCCCGCATCTGGCAACCCTAAGCGCGATATTCTTGACCCAAAAAGCGATCAGCACACGAGCACCGAAACCGCTTTGATGACGTAAACATTCTCCTTTGATGTACGGTTTATTGCACCGGTATTATTTTCATGCAGTCCGTACTAGACTTGTATATGTCGCCTTCATGGGGTCTATTATAGTTTGTACGTAATTTATCTGCCTGTAGCTTTTTGTGTTCATCGCGGCTCCTTCAGACTTTAAAACATAAATCAATATTTAATGCGTAAACGCGGTGTCCGAAGTCTCAAAGTAAGGGGTGTCGAATAACATTATAAGACTTGAGACACCCAAGCCAACCTCACTTGCACGTGGTGAACCCTACTGAATAACGACCGAGGCAATGGCGAAAGCGGGGTGGTAGGGTTTTACAGCCTGGCTGGGTCGCAACCACCATGTATACGGCGAAAAAGCCCGTCATAGTGATTCGCTTCTGCGGGTCGCGTTTCGGGATCAGCCTGTGCATATCCAGCTTTTTGCAGGCCGGCATGACAGCGGCGACCAGCGATGGATAGTGTGTCACTCGATGGTTGCTATTGTTGTTGGACTGTACTGTGCTTACCATCAGGCACGGTGCAGTCATTTTGCCGAGCTACTATAAAAAAAACGCTACTGAGCCGACGTCGCTTCATTGATTAATTCTCCCTTAGTTTTTTGTAATTTTGCAATTTTGAAAACATTTATGCTATGTTATGATTGTTATTTTACACCCTCGCGGGTAAAACTTTTACAAATTTTGAATACCATATTTATATCGAAGCAATAGCCTAAAAAATAAGTTTCAAGCTTTGGTAGGCGGTAGAGCCACGCTGATGTTACTACTGGTTTCTGCATGAATGGGTCGGCTCGCCCGGGGTAGTACCACCCTCTCATAGAAAACCGACGTGAAGTAACAGTGCTTGCATTGTTGCGTTTCGTTCAGTCAATGAGAACGCCGGATACCCACCTCCCCTCTCCGTACCCCACTTCCACTCCCACTCCCCCTCCCCATCCTTCAAACACAGGCCGGCAACGCACTAGTGACTCCCCTGGTGTTGCTAGTGTCTATGGACGGCGGTGAGCACTTACTCGCCAGTTCGTTTGCCTCCTATAATAAAAAAAGGCTACTTTTTCTCAGGTCTATCAGGATCACGACTATCCGTGTACCAAATTTCATTTAAACCGGTTCAGTAGTTTTCGCGTGAAAGACAGACAGACAGGCAGAGTTACTTTCGCATTTATAATATTAGTTAGGATTAGAATGTCCCCATTGTATGTCCACTATTTGTACTAAGATTGGAGATAGCTTAAAGAATTAGTTCATTAATGTTGATAAACATTTATGTTTACGTTTGTATTAACTTTTCTTTGTGAAACTAATACTCACGGATATTAAGTTTTATAACATTTATTTAAAATGAATCATGCAATTGTATTTCCCGTTATTATAATCATCGACGTATATGACGCACTGACCGCAATGAGGAAAATTATGGAAGCACTCTAAGCGATAATTAATTTCTCGGTTTCGTTTAAAAATTTTACGTTTGCAAGATCTTTTAATATTTGTACACGTTTAACAATCGGAAGAGAAATATATTTTTCACTTTAGCTTAATTTTACATTTTTTTTTACTTTATTTTTTGGCAATCAATGTTTTAGATTATTACTACAATTGTCGAGTAGTTAATAGTATTGCAAATTCTTCTTCCATTCCATTTTGGCAACCAGTCTTCTAGTAGACTATTACTGCCATTGTCAAGTGAGTATCGATATTACAAGTTTCTTGATATAATTTTAATGAACTAACAAGATGGTGGCCATTTCCATGGAGTTTTTGTTGTGGCATATCAGAATTCATGATCTGTGGTATTATTTTTCATTCACTTCACTTATGCACAATAAACAAAATATATTCCATAAAACACCACTAATTTTACACAATATACAGTTAAGAAACACAAGATTATGAATAAAAATTAAATCCACTACATGATAGACCAAGATCCCGCCAAAAACACCAATTTTACATTTATTACTAATGATTTTAAGGTATTCAATTTTATATCCAAAAAATCTGGGAAAAGAGTAATGTCAGTTTTTATAACAAAACCAATCACAGCGAAGTATTGCAATTTCTACCAATCACATACGACTTCCATAAAACGTTTTACAAAAACAAACTCATTGTCATTACGAATAAATCTTTACTGCCTTACTAATATTATAAATACGAATGTGAGTTTGTTATTTGTTTGCGTAATGCGTTCACGAATCAACGGACCGATCATCTTGAAATTTTGCGTACATGTTCTCAATACCGAAATGACTCGATCTATGTTGATAATATTTTTATCAAACAGATATTGTAACAAACAAACAACCTCACTTTACGTTTGTAATATTAATTAGGATTACGCTTTTCCATAGGGGCTAAGCAGTAATGATGGGCTTTAATAGAGTTTATATAAATAAATCAAAAAGTTGAGGCAGTCATAAGGACTGCCAACAGAACTAAAAACTCATAACAATGAAGTAATTGTGTTCTCTTTTGAATTCTTAAATGAATTATAGTGTGAATTATTGAAGTTTCATGACTTGTAAATTGAAATAATTACCATTAACTCCTCAAGCTTCCAAGGATCACATCCGATTCAAATGGGCTGATGCTAAGTTTTTTTGATGTTTTTAAAATTTCGCGCCATCGGCACTGACACTTCTGTACCTGTACACTACACTCTAGTTTGGTGTACGGTCACAATAATATATTTATCTCTATGACAATATAATACAATTTATATAGTTTTTATTTTATCATATATTTAAATTTTGCAATAGATTCGGTAATTTTTTGGATTTATACTGCCAAATTTTCTGTTGACCCGTGCCTCACTTAGTCCACTAAAGTATTATAGTTCTAGGAACTCCAGGGGTTAATCTGGTTTTTACATCTATTGGTACTCCGAACAATAATTATATACATTTTATTAATTTATCAAACATATGATGGGTTGCACAATCTCTATAGAAAATATAAATATTAGATGTACACAGGCGCAATCCGCGCAAGCGCAATACAGTCGGTCACGTTTACTAGCATGTCATGACGCGAAATCATAAGTTTATCTCCTGCCAAAGAAGTACCACTCATCGGGCCTATAGAAGTTTTCACTTCAAAAGTTATACAGCTTTTAACATTAACGTTATGGGGACAATACCAAAAAAATCCTATAAAATAACAAAATTGCAATAACCAGCTTGTTTTTTCAATAAATACGCGATTATGTTAATAACAGAGCATATTTTTCACTTTCTGTCGCTGTAACTGAGACTACACCCTTATGGCATAATCTAAACAACGTAACGAAGGAATACCTACACTTTGTTTATGAATATTTTAATAGTTAAATATTTATTTTGTAATTGGTTATATAAACAATTATATTGTATTCAATTTTAAGATCTTATATTCAAAATATTAGAAATATTGGTAAGAATTTATTAACGATCATTCTTAATTGATTGAATAGATTGAAAGAACGTATTTCGTATGTTTGTTTCTATGGCATGTCAGATTTATTATTATATATACTATATAAGTTTTCGCGTTACGATCTCATTTAACCACACAACAGATCACCGCACATACGTGGAACAGTAACATATAGTGGAAGGGTTTTCTTTTTTTTCCCTTATACAGACTGAATTAGTTTAGTTCTCTCTAACAGTCGAAATTATTGTTGCCCAAGACGAGACTTGGCTTGGTCTTGGTATTGGTTTTGCGTCAATACACCTGGTCTTGGTATTACACCCCCAGTCTTGGCCTTGGTCTCGGTCTTGCAAGTCCGGCAATTACCTCTTTGTTTATTGCTCTTTATTAAACACGTTAGGTTAAACCTTAGACCAATCTAACAAATAGGTAGATTTTTAGCTTATATTTACATATACGTAGTAAAGTCTAATAAAATTAACTAAATTCCTAATGAACAGGATTTCCAAGGACAATTTGCTGGTATAAAAATACACAATTCTTTCTCTTAGAAAGATGTAGATGTTTCCTTAAACCTGAAGTCTCTGTATTTGTTTTAATTTCATTTTTTTTATACTGGCACACTTTAGAAATAACTATCTGAATCGCAGAAATTAATTAGTAAAACTCATTAAATTTACTCTTTGGTTTTGGAGTGTCTGGATCGGATGCTGCAACTCCCACTGCTCCGATTAGAGCTAATTGAATCTTCGTCACTCATGTTAAATTGTAAACACTAATCGAAATACATGTAAACGTTGGTGAATCATACAATTAAAATTGTATAATTAGGTATGCTTAGCTTAATCAGATTCGCGGTGTTAGTTAACAGCCCAACCCAAGGTGTGCCGTGCACCCTTCTGCTAGTCTTCTTCTATACTTATAATAATGCGTATCTATAACGTGTCTGTACTTTTTAGATTTATATAAAAAAAATGTTGCAAATGTCTAGGAATATCCAATAAATACATTTCAATCATTTTTAGAAATGTCTGTCTGTCTATTTGTTTGTTTGTTTGGATACTTATCACTGATAAAATACTGCGATCAGGATAAAACCTCTTCAGGAATATCATAAAGCATATCTTTGAGTAACACTTAGTCTTTGTTTCAGTATAATAGGTTCGGTCTATCAAAAGTTATTGTAATTTTAATGACGACGCGACTTAAACACGAGGGAAAAATAAATAAGTCAATGAACTAAATACATTCAGGTGACTTTATTAATCATTGTTCTTTTTACATAAAGTTCGTCAAAGAAAATAGGTTGAGTGCCTTAAGCGCTTGCCTGGTAGTCTGGTGAAGTTGTAAAAAAGGCCTGTCAGGGCAATAGTTAAAATGTTGAAAGACGATGTAATCCTAGAAGTGGCCTATCTCTCAGAAGCATTTGCCGAGACATATCAGCTTGGTGACAGATTTTCAATTTGAGTGTGGTAGTTAGCTTGGGAGCATGTTCTAAAAAACCCTACCAGCTATGGTTTCAGCTTTCAGCACTATATTTTCCTTTACTGAAAGCTCCGGTCTATTACAAGATTCTAAGTCAAGCATGCATGCATACGCATTCACATTTAATTCGTATTTTTTTTGTAATTGATTTATTTTGACACTTCCCCTTATTCTTCTCTCGATACCAAAATATTATTTTAATAGAGTTGCTTTTTTGAATAGTCGTTTCGGTGCTACGTTAGATGGACTATAAAAAAGTGAGAAATCAGAAGTCTATGTCGCTTCCACTACCTAAACACTGTAACTCAATGTCAACAATCGAGCAATTTAAGAAGCAAGGAATTATCTCTTTGTTGCGTGACCTGTTACATTGTTCTAAGTGTTGACTTCCTAATGAGTTGACAATTACATTAGAGAAAAATCTTACTTATTACGCTTTCATTAGATTAACATGTAATTATTTTACTGTGATTACTACGTCATTAGAATCAGGTAGATTTTTATACGTTTGATGTATGATGTAAAGTTTTACATACATTTTTGTATGATTAAGGCATTTTTTATCAACTTGACTACAGTATCTCTAGTGTCACTCTCTTGATATAATATTTTACACTCTATCCGTTTTATTACAAAAAAGATAAATACGTATTAAATACTTGGTAAAGAAAGTTTCCTAATAAATGCACCGCGTTCGCCCGAGGCAAGTTCGCGTTATCCTTTTTCACAAGTCTAACCTAACGTAACCAAAGCGGGACAAATGAGAAAGATGGTGAACATTCAGCCAGCGCGGTGCATTTAATATGAGACCTTTTTAAAGCCAGGGTCTGATGGTAAGCACAGTACAATCCAAAAACAATGGCGACCACCGAGTGACACACTATCCATCGCTGGTCGCCGCTGTCATGCTGGCCTGCGAAAAGCTGGATATGCACAGGCTGATCTCGAACCGCAACCCGCAGAAGCGAATCAATATGACGGACTTTTTCGTCTTATACATGGTGGTTGTGACCCAGTCAGTCTGTAAAACCCTACCACCCCGCTTTCGCCATTGCCTCATTCGTTATTCATCAAAGTGCACCACGTGCAGGTGAGGTTGTCTTGGGTGACTCAAGTCTTATGATGTTATTGGACATCCCTTACACCCTAAAATTTGGCCGATGGAAAACCATTTTCGACTCATAACTATGTCATATACCTTAAAAATTACTTAATTTGAATCAACTATGTTATATAAAAATAAAATAACTGATTATATCTAGACATTTATCAACAAATAATCTTTAATTAAATCCGGACGTGCTTTAAAAATAGCCGCACATGTAAATTATCCAATTATATGACGTGTAAAGTAACCTAAGTCTCAATCGAACAAGAAATCTAAAGATCTTCGGATAAATTCATATTTCCTGCTGGAATTTATTCAATTGATATAACTTATCATAATTCATACAAGCGATTGTTATGTTAGAGTGGCTCTTATCAGATCAAATGATATAATCTATCGGAAATGACGTCAATTAAAATCATTAGATGTAGTTTATTCGATCGATATTTTGGTATTATTTCTGGTTTTATGTTAATTTATGTTAATAATTGGAATTCTAAAATTTTGTTATTTATTTATAGTTAATAGACACGCAGTATAATTGCTGATTCGTCTATAACGCACTGTGTCGAATTTTTTTGTTGCTTTTTGGTCACTGCACATGTTCACTTATTAAGGTGAGTTTAATTGTCCAGAGCCAGTTGTCGAGTCGGTTTTTAAAACCATGGATAGAACTAGAGGATACTACTTAGTCAGGCAATCGGTTCTAGTTCACAGCCACTCTGTTACTGAGGAAATTGTGTGCACTTGTTGTGTGTGAAAGTGATCGACTTATTTTAGTTTGATTTCCTCTTGTAGATCTTGTTGTGTCTCTTAAAATATACATTTCACGTAAGTATGGCAGGTTGTATTTATTAGTACTTAACTATTTTGTATGTGTCTATGAGATCACCACGAAGGCGTCTTTCTTCGAGAGTAGTTAGGTGCAGTGCAAGCAGTCTGTCTGGGTATGATTTTTTCCTTAAAGATTGTGGTATTTTTGTGGCTTTTCTTTGAACACTTTCTGGAAGGTTTGATATCTTTCTGGAAATAGGGTTTCCATATCTGGAAGCCATATTCAAGAAGTGGTCGTATGTATGTATTTAACCACTTTTTTTTTCGAACTTACTACGCTATTGACCTACCAAGGTCTTAAAAGCTTCACCGGAATACAAAATTTAACCACGTTTCATTGTAATAACAAAGTTACTGTACAGTACCCGGCTTTCGGTTTGGCAGGTGGCGGAGAAAAGCATGGTAGTCGGCTAAGTTCGGTTTCGTATAGCGTTGTCTTTGTCTATCGCAGTCATCGCAACACGATAGAGAGAACGCTTTACAGAACCGAAGCAAACCGTTATAAGCTAGACGTAACTATACTGGACTATTTCTGATGGAAAGATATATTAAGAAATGTAATGCTGCGTTGTTAATGTAAGTTGTTTCATAATTCTATGGAAACAATTAATTTATGACCATGGATGGAAGTTCTAATTTTTCCATTAAAAAAATTACTAAACGGATTTTGATAAACTTGACAGTAATATAGCTAATATATCAGAATAGCATGTAGTCTATAAAATATAAGAGATATTGTACAAATTGGCTAAAATATAAAGAGAAGTGTCTAGTAAATTAGAAAAAATCTTACCAACTAAGAATTTCAAAATTAATAAAGGAAGTCAACGTTAAAAAAAATATGAACGTAGACAATGTCAAAATAGTCAATTGTTATTTAAACAGATATGGGTCAAACGATTAAAATTACCCGCTAAACCATTAATCAATCAATGAACGAATTATCATACAAATTCTGTTATAACTTGTTATAATTTATTGTTATAACAGTATATAAATTCGCTCTATATTTTAGGAATCATTTCTCTTTTTTTCGGAAATAGTTGAGGTAAAAGCATCAAGTTAAAGTTTATAAGCCTTATACAGTTGTAAAAAAAACTCGAGACAGTGGTAAGGACTGCCGGCAGAAGTGGAAGCACAGAACCTTGAAAAACTGTGTTCCTTTTTTTAATTTGTAAATCAATTATCTAGTAGTCTGAATTATTCAAATTGCGTAATTTGTAAATTGATATTATTGAGATTAGTGTGGTATTCACATCCATTGGCACTCCGAGCAATAATTATACACATTTTTATACAGTTTCTTAATTAATCAAACATATCACATATATTTAATGGTGGTAGAGCCACGCTGAAACTATTACTGGTTTCAGCATGAATGGGTCGGCTCATCCGGGGTCCACCCTCTCATAGAAAACCGACGTGAAGTAACGGTGCTTGCATTGTTGCGTTTCGTTCGGTCAGTGAGAGCGCGGGGGGCCCACCTCCCCTCCCCTCCCCTCCCCTCTCCTCTCCCTCTCCCTCCCCTAACCCTTCCCTCCAAAGGGTGGAAACGCACTTGCAACTTGTTGTTAGTGTCCATGGACGGTGGTGATCACTTAACATCAGGTGACCTACATGTTCGTTTGCCACCAATGACATAAAAAAAAATATGGTGGGCTCCACATATTCAATACAAAATATCAATATTACATGTACACAAGCTGCTTATGTATACTACGCGTCGCTAATCTGACGCAAGCAACGACGACCGACGGAGGAGGAGGTATCTCTCGGTGTTCGCCCTTGTTTTTGAATTGTACTGTGCGTACCATCAGATATAGTACAGTCACTTTCCCGTGCTACAATAAAAAAAGAAGCGCAATACGTTACGAGCATGTCGGTAAGGCGAACCTATAAGTTTTCCAAAAATGCGCTCGCGGCTAAACAAGTTTCACTTCAAAAAATCTTTCTAGGTAATTTCAATAAGAAGATATGACTTTAGTAAAAGTCCAGGTTCTCATTAACAGATTATAAAAACCTGTCCGATACTTCCCGAAGATCTACAGCAATACAATTCATCGCAAGTTTATAGATTATACCCAAAAATAATATATTTCCAATTCCGTCTTAATTTACATGCGGGCGAGTCATGTTTACTGTTAATTTCATATACTGTAACTATACGAGAACTCGCAAAATAATTTTGTTGTTTGTATTATAAACGAATCAATATTGCCATGAAACATGTTTTTTTTATATCATAGAATTGCCTCCTATGATATAAAAACGAACGGGTGGGTTACCTGATGTTAAGGAATCGCCACCATCCATAGACACTTGCAACACCAGGGGAGTCGCAAGTAGGTTACCAGACTGTATTTGAGGGTGTGGAGGGGGGAGTGGGGGAGGTAAGGTGGGCTTCCAGTGCTCCCACTGACCACACGAAACGCAACAATGCAAGCACTGTTACTTCACGTCGGAGAAGAAAAAACGGTTACCCTCAGAATGTGAGTTTTATTCACTATTTGTCAATTTGAAGTGCAAACTTCTTTAGCCGCGTTGTTTTTAGGAGAAAAAATTGTGGGTACGCGTCACCAATTATCTCGACATGCTTGTAACGTATTGCACTTGTGTCAGGCTAATGACGCGTATTATACCCGACTGTGAACATGTAATACCGATCCTATCGAAAACATAAATGTGAAATGAGAGCCAAGTTCAATATTATGATATATGCCTTGGATGTTGACTTCAACGACAAAAGAAGTGAGACCTAAATGGGTGCCAAGTTAAATGGTCAGTCCTGAAATTTATTTATATCAACATCAAATATTTTATAAAAACTTATAATATCATAACGTTATACCTTGGTATGATATTAGGTCCATAATTACTCGAATTTTTTACGTATCCATGATGACAAAAAATAATATATAATGCGATGAAAATGTAACACTAATCAATAAACAAATGACTACTTTTGGAAAAAGAATTCCATGTTTTTAAAATTAAATTAATTTGAAATTAGAATTCTTAGCCAAACAAAAATTTATTTTGATTTGAAATGGCCAGTACTGCAGAACGGCAATTTCATAGGTAAAGACCTATTATATTAGTCTAAAGTCTAACTTGGCTAGTTCGAATATACGAATGTTATCTTTGTATTCATCCAACTACCTATCCCGATGCGAAATTTGAACTTTCTAGGTCACCTGGAACTGGGTAAAATATTGGTCTATAAGTTAGTAAATGATAAAAATTGTGATTTTTGGACTTTAATATGTAAAACTGTTTGAGGCGTATTTATGAAATTTGGAGCACATATGTATCTCACAAGTCTCAATATATAAGCTAAATTTATTTAAGGCAAATAGTTTTTGGGTTATGACATTGATAAACCATTAACATGTCATTTTATTTGCATTTATTTTTCTATTTTTTTAAGGGTGGTAGAGCCACGCTGAAACTATTATTGGTTTCAGCATGAATGGGTCGGCTCGCCCGGGGTAGTACCACCCTCTCATTAGAAAACTGACGTGAAGTAACAGTGCTTGCATTGTTGCGTTTCGTTCGGTCAGTGAGAGCGCCGGAGACCCATCTCCCCTCCCCTCTCCCTTTCCCTCCCCTATCCCTTCCCTCCGAAAGATGGCAACGCACTTGCGACTCCTCTGGGGTTGTTAGTGTGTATGGATGGTGGTGATCACTTAACAGCAGGTGACCCACCTATTCGTTTGCCACCTATAACATAAAAAAAAAAAAAAATATTATAGTTTTCATATTTTTATAATGGTTTATTATATCTAATATTATATTATTATTACTGAAAAAACTCTGATATCACAAATTCTGATAAAAGAAAAGAATAGTCTAAAGTTGGCTAGTTTTCTGTTACATAAAAATGATAATATAGCAAGCAAACCATAATCTTGAAGAACTTCGTTTTCAACCGGAACGAAAAATTGTAAGGCTAAAAGAGCACATCAGACTTCGTAACTATATAATAATAATCATAAATACAATGGTACAACAAAATAATCACAAGGAGGGTTGATGTCAGGCAGGCGGCCGATCGTAAAAATTAAGCCAAATCATACACCACAACATGACAAACATGTTGTACCGACCCTACTTATGTGGGATAAGGGTAAGAAGAAGAAGAAGAAGTTTTTGGGTTTTGAGGTGGTCAAAAGTGGCTCCAAATGGTTCGTGTAATATAACACACGGTATCGCGCGCTCGCCAAGCTTGAACTTGGCTCGAGATGCTACAGCGTGTCTAGATATTTTGTATTCAATCTGTGCAGCCCCATTATATTTTTGATTAATTAATAAAATGTATAAAAACATATATAATTATTGCCAATAAATGTGAAAAGCAGACTCAGGTTCATATAAATAATTTTAGTTTACAAATTATAAAATTTTAAATAATTCAGACTATAATTGATTTAAAAATTCAAAATGGGACACGGTTATCCATTGTTTTGATATTTCACTTCTGTCGGCCATCCTTATGACTGCCTCGACTTTTTTTATATAGTCCCTGCAGCTCTATTCACAATATTTTAAACATTTATTATTATTACTTGTTAATCATATTATTTTTTGTTATAAATAGTTAAAACAGGTGTTACATAATTGTACTCTGAATTCTTATTAGAATCTGTACATACGAATTTTCATAAAAATCAGTTCAACGATTAACAAATAGATTTGGAACTATTATTATCCCTTATGCGATTGACTTAATAAAATGGAGCATAAACTATAGATAAAAATTACCGGTTCACGAGTATGTATATAAAAAGAAGCACAAATTTATCAAAATGTCCCATGTTTTTTCATATAATAAACTGTATAGTCGAGTCGAGTCAAGGTTCATTGTAAACAAGTGTATAGCGGTGTCGTTTCACTATCCTAATAGTGCGATGCGTCAAAGGCCCGAAACGAGGGCAAACTAGCTTACATAGAAATACTAAGTTCATTGCCAATTAAGTTAATTGCCATTATACGGAACAAAAATCGTAGAAAAACGTAACTATTTTTCTTATTTCTGACTGGTAAATTTCGACATATTTAGGATACCATGGGTTCATCAGTCCGTGCCACACATTTTGACAACTATGAATATAGTTATGCTGAACACAAATTTAGGTATAAATTCGTATTATATTATACTAGTTTCTGCCCGCGACTTCGTACGCGTGGAATAGCTACTTTGGACACTAACATGCAATGGAAGCTCTCAAAAGGAAAAAAATATATTTTGAAGCATTCTTTTATGTTGCTACGCTCCTATTGGTCTTAGCGTGGTGATATATAGCCTTCCTCGATAAATGAGCTATCTAACACTGCAATAATTTTCAAATCGGACCAGTAGTTCCTGAGATTAGCACGTTTAACCAAACAAATAAACAGATATTAGTAACGAGTGTAATACTCGTAGATTACTACTTTTCCCGTACTTTTTTTTTTACCTGGGGGAATACATCCCACTGCCGGGGGACAGTGAGAGGGTTATGCCGGACTCCTACCGGCTAAAACCCCTAGGCCGCTTGTGCGCATATGTAGACCAGGGTACGGGCTCACGATTAGCATGCATCGATGCCCTGGTCGCGCGCCTGGGTCGCCCGTAGATGTGCGGACGGGGACCCTCGTCTTGAGAGAGAGGATATTCCTCTCCCTCCTGCTTCCTATTGAAGCTGCGGTTAGCTTCAACTCTTCTAGCCGTCATTCTAGTTACAATAACTTTTGATAGAGTGGACCGATTTTAATGAATCAAACTGCATTACTGTCGAGGACATGACTTTGTTTTATTGTGAATTTAGCAGTGATCCGTGTTCATAGAAAAAGACAGACAAACAGACAGACATTCCTAAAAATGATTGAATTGTATTTTATTACTTATTAATTATCATAATAATATTAAAAATTATATTACAGATTATATTATATGTATAGAAGATAGAAGAAGATATATGACATTGAGACATTTGAAACAATCTAAAGATAAATGTCCATTGTAGATTCCTATAATAGTAAACTTTGTTTTGTATTAAACTTTGACTATATTATTCTGTTAGTGTTCTAAAGAGCCGTTTGGATTGATATCTGCTGCCGAGTTCTATTACCGATCGACTCGCCACAAAGTGTGTGGTTTTCGCATGTATTATTTGCATGGTTCTCTGAAATAACTCCTAACGGCGTTTCCAGACCAATATAACTTTCAAGAAATTAGCCACTCCTTTCTCAAAGGCCGGCAATGCATCTGTGATGCCCCTTGTGTTACAGGTGTCCATGGGCGGCCGTGATTACTTACCATGAGGTGACTGGACTAATCGGTTGCCTCCAATCGCGTAAAATAAAAAATAAAATATATTACGCGAAACCAATAACTTACGGTTATATTCAGTGACGAGGACTGTTTTTCTATAGGCATTTCTTAGTTGTACAATTTTGTATTACATTATTTTTACGTACCTCATTAGGCTTAGCTAACATTTTCAATGTAAGCGTCCGAGAACTCCTTACGACTTACTTATAATACATCGACTTTTCTCTACGTTCTATAAATATAATATACATTTACTATACACATAAAACTTCTAGAAAAAAATATCGAAATGACAATGAAAACCGTATCAAAATTCATTATATATTTTAGAAGAATTAAACACACAGATTAACGCGAAACGCGACTTTGTTTTGTTTTATAGATCTAGGTTATTGTTATAAATAGATAGAGATATTAAAGTAGGTGAAAAATAAATCAGTTTAAGAAACTAAGTAAAGGTAATGGGAAGGTATTACAAAATATCAAAACCTAAGAATAAAGTCGGCCGGCGGGTGACCGGCCGCGTTATCCACTTTCCCTATTAGTCGATCCTGGCGAGATTGCGCAACGATCCGCTCGCCACAATTGCTTTATTGGACGGTGTGAGTTTACCATGTGACACACGAGTACATACTTTGTCGAACCGATTATTTTTGTCGAGCATTTTATCGGCGTAGGTTAAAGCTATCTTGACATGGAAATAATAGAGGTCTTACCGTTGTATGCGTATTACTCAAAACCTGTTGGACAGATTTCTATTCCATTTTTTTTAGGGAAAACTTCTTTAGTCGCTTTGTGCGGTATTTTTGGTTGGAGGTAAATTTGTAATTTTGCGTCATGACATGCTACGTCAGCATGACCAGCCGTATTGCGCTTGCGCGGCTTGCGTCGCGTAGTATAGAGGCCTATGTACTATTCATATTTTGCAGCTCATCCTACTTTTCATTGATTAATAGACTTTGTAAAAATGTATATAATTATTTCTCCGAGTGCCAATAGATATGAAAACCACACTAATATTAATAATTTCAATAAACAAATTCTGAAATCTAAATATTATCATTCACACTATAATTCATAGGAAAATTCAAAAGAGAACACATTTTTTTCATTATTTTCTGTTGGCAACTCCTGTTGGCAGTCCTGGCAGTCCTGCCTCGACTTTTTTTTATTAGAAAAAAATAGCCACCATTTGGTTTGACTCATCAGAGAGAAGAGTGAGACGTCAAGGTAAGATTGGATTGCTTCGATTTTGTAAGGTGCTCTTTATCACACAGCTCAATTACTGCGATAAATAAAAATAAAGCTTTACGAAACCGAAATGAGCCGATGATCTTGGTCTTCTTCTCGGTGCGGTGCAGTGTGCCAAATCAAATACCGGGTACTCTTAAGAACATTTGTCAACATTTTGCCTGTCAATATCATTAAATGAATTTTTTTTTATTCTAATTTTGTCTCCTAAGATAGTGCCTAGTGTGTTGATTGACTTATTTTACACTAGCTTTACCCACGACTCCGTAGATAATCTAGAGAAAATCAAAACTGATATACACTCTTAACGCCTAGTTTACGTGACGCGCCAGTGTGCGTGCTACCACACCCGTCCCGCTACCGGCACCGCGCGCCGCCTCCAAACTGTGCCTCAATTAATTGTTCGTTGAAAGTGATAATTTAAGCGTTACGCAATGTTGAGGTTATTCACTCCGAAGGCGCCCTTGTGATTCACCTTCACTTTTATACCCATACTTTTAAAAGTCTTAGAACAAATTTTAACTAAGGTTCTCTTTGTTCTTTATTAGTATTTGTTTTTATATTATTATGTTATATGTTAAATGTAATAATGAACTATCATTTCCTGAATATTGCTACTCTTTAAACTTTCACCCAGTATATAGATAGATATAGAGATTAAATGGGATTAAAACATGTTGGTAAAAAAAGTTCGTCAAACTGTATGACCGTGTGTCGTATAGTGGACAATACACGATCGATGGCAGACGTGAATATTTTAACTATAACCCATTTGGTAGTAGCATGGTCCTACTCAAGGATACGCGAGTGGGTTTATTATTGCTTTGTTTACGTTTTTTTCTTGTTTAACGTATGTACATATTTGAATATAAAGACTGTCGATTACTATTAAGTCACTCATACTTGAACACATATATATAATAATTACTAGCCGTGCCCGCGACTCCGTCCGTGTTGAACCTAATGAAAAAGCAGTGACTAATAAAATTATCTGAATGTATGAAGTATGTATGAATGTATGGATGTATGAATCTACTTTTCCCTTGTACTTAAGCCGCGTCGTCATTAAAATTACAATAACTTTTGATTGAGTGGACCGATTTTAATGAAACCAAGAGTAAATGTTACTCGAGGAATCGAGGATATGTTTTAAGGTTTTCTACGTCGGATTTTTAATTATAGGAACGCAATACTTTAGCAGTGATGCATGTTCAGACAAACAGACAGATATACGTATAGATAAGCATTTAAAAAAAAATGATTGAAGTGTATTTTATTACTTGTGTATTTACACTTGCAACAATTTTTTCAGAAAAATCTAATAAGTACAGACACTTTAAATTTACATTCTTATATGTATATATTATTAAAATTCCCAATTAAGTGACTTTACTACGTTTATATTCAATAGAAGGTACACAATAAATTACTAGGTTAGGAATGTTTCCAGTCTCTTTAAGTATCACTGTGATCAAGTTAAGTAATTACGGTTATTTTATCTAAAGGATTTTGGATCAGTACTGGTCTTTTGTGATGTTAAGTATATAAGTAAGAAATGAAAAACTATATCCCGATAATTTAGTAGAGGAAACCTCATTATGGGGGTACCGGGGTACCTACGACAGAGAACAACAAACAGGTTATGTTGAACTGGACCAACTAAATATTCTAATATAGCCTACCTACTCCCGAAGCGTCCATCACTGGACTGCACTACGTTTGTGATTTTTTTAACGAGATTGACTTCTTTATGCTCCCCACCTATCTCAGAATCCCTTTCGATGAATCCCTTTGATTTAAAAAGGTTTCTTTCTATTCGTTTTTAATCAGGTTTCATTTCTTAGTGATTCTTTAAAGAGGTTATCTTCTCAGCCTTTGTCGAGGTTTTATATCTTAGGCGTCAAGTCAAAGGGGTAACGTTTATACATTTTTTTTGTCACCATCTGTGTGCTAACTTCTTAAGTCGCAGTCGCTGGAACAAACAGCCTTCTAAGATTAAGAAATAATTGACATTTCTTTTGCATGTTGACAGGACTTTCTCTAAGTCAGCCTGGCTAACTACTACCCTATATATCATCAGATGAAATTGAGGTAAAACTTGTAAAGGGTACGTATATGCAAATCAATGAAGGAACATTTCCCTTTTTGACTACCAAGTGGTAGGGGTGAGTGCACGCCGAAACCGCCCACATTTTATTCACTCTGATAATCGGTAGGATACCAAGAGGAACGTCTGTACTACCAGCCAGTGAGCCCGATGTTGCTCGGAGTGCACCACAAGGGGCCTCTCTGACTTCTCACGCCACCCCAATAATCGTTTTAAAATCTTCGAATCGACCAATAAAATATTTTCCATGTACTCGTAAAAAGGATGCCGGGTTTTAATATACAATCCTTGCTTTTTACGTTCAATTTCTATGGTCAATTTTTGTTGTCAATAGTAACTTACCTTAATTCGACGGCCATAAATATAGGTAGTACGATAATTCAATTAGAAATATTTCTATCTTTCTGCTTTACAGTATCATTGTACGATATAAATACATTTAATTTAATCGGCATAGTTAGAATTAAATAATTATCTTTATATATATTAGTATAATACTTCTGTCTGTGTGTATGTGACTAAACTCCTCCTAAACACCTGGATAGATTTTGTCGAATTCTTTTGTGCGTGTTCAAGTGGATACAAGCATGGTATAGATTCACAGTTGAACCAGGTAGGTGGCGCTACGGTTGACATTTATGATTTTTTTTTATTATAAAGAAAGGACAACAACCGCTTGGCCCGATAGTATCTAGTAATCTATAATCTCGCGCTATATAAAATAGAGGCTGCGTAAAGGCTGTATAAAATAGATTAGACATATTAATAAGTAAGATATATCAAAGTATTTAAAATCTCCGTGTCCAAATTACAGCCTTGACTTCATTAAAACAAGCAATAACGTTATCAGACATCACTACCGATTCATTAATTAAGCAGTGATTTTAAAGTTGTTTAAAGTCCAGTCAAAGTAGAACGATTAGCGTCAGAAAATTTCCTTTTTAAAAACATTTACGCTTTCATTTTATACACATCTTTATATTTTATGTTTACATGTTTAACCTATAAATATCATAAATCAGACGGTTTGTGAGGACGGATGGGTGGTTAGTTCTCTTTCATGCAAAAACGACTTTTAACGTATTTTATTAAATCTTGAGAGTAATATATCAATTATTCATTTATATCTTATCTTAAAATTACATGTGGCAGAGATGCGAATGTTAAGGTGGATATGTGGTGTGACTAGAATGGATAAAATTAAGAATGAGTATATCAGAGTAAGTTTGAAAATAGCACCAGTGACAGATTTTTTTTTATATCATAGGAGGCAAACGAACATGTGGGTCACCTGGTGTTAAGTAATCACCACCGTCCATAGACACTCGCGATACCAGAGGAGTCGCAAGTGCGTTGCCAGCCTGTGTTTGGGAGTGGGGAAGAGGGGAGTTGGGCCTCCGGCGTTCTCACTGACCGAACGAAACGCAACAATGCAAACACTGTTACTTCACGTCGGTTTTCTGTGAGAGGGTGGTACTACCCCGGTCGAGCCGACCCATTCATGCTGAAAGTAGTAATAGCTACAGCGTGGCTCTACCACCACCAATGTTGAGGAGTAATAGGTTAGCATGGTATAGGCATGTCATGAGGAGAGATGAAAACCATTGTTACACTCATCACGTATAGTATCGATGCAGTCAGTAATGGCAATAAATACTTCGTATACCGTCACTATTATATTTGGCCAGAGCTTCGCCTTACAATAACTTCCACATAGGAATGCGCCCAGATCAGCGACATCTTGCCCTTTATATGCCACCGATGTAGTCTCACACCGGAATGAATAATGAACAGCCGATAACTTCCACCAATAGCGTTCGAGGTCAGTAGTAACACCCCGATAGAGTCAATAGCGCGGTATCGCAGGTCAATAGTGGTTCCCCGGGTGGCGTTGTAGTCTCGCCTCTCGGGTGTGTCACGGTACCGGACGTAGACTTTAACACCATGTAACTAGAAAAGTGTTGAGTATGTTTGTGAACGGATATACGAGTAGAGGAAGACCGAAAAAGTTATGAATGGAATGCGTGAAAAACGATATGTACGTAAAATGTGTGAATACTGAAATTACATTTGACAGGAGAGAGTGGAAAAAGAAAAAATGTTGTGCCGACCCTACTTAAGTGGGATAAGGATAATGATGATGATGGTACTAATATATATTATAATAACACAAAAATATAACACATACGTTAGTTTATAAAGATATGATTTAAATTGACTGGTATATAACAATGAAAGTCAAATAAGTAAAAAGACATCCTGCCATATCAAAGCTACCCTTGGTGTGCGCTGCAAAAACATGTCTATAGTATTTTATTGTCTATATGTCGGTTTAGTTACACCATTTATAACTCAAGAACGGCTGGATCGATTGTTATGATTTTTGATTTGTTGGATAATATATCAGAACAAGAAAAATTTACGACAAAAATTTATTTCCTCATACATTTGATAAGCAAAGGCATTTTTTATTATACCTCTAGACCGGATTGACTTATTTCGATTATTTTTTTATTGTTCGTGTACAACTATTTTGATTTTTACACATTTATTAAATTTAACACACTTTGAGTATATGTGTTATTTAAATAAATAAATTAATGTATTATTCAGGTAATAAGTTAACACAACATTTGTTGATTCTGAGACGATACGAAGTTTGTCGGGTCAGTAAGCCATTTATAAAAACACAAACGCAAAGTCACGAGCGACTGTTATTTGTTTGAATACAGAATACATACATATAAATTTTATATTATTAGAAATGAATATAACCTTTACATAATTTTACTGATGTGATAGAAATCTGTCTGCCATATCCTATCTAATAAATTATATAATTTTATCCATTTCAAATGTATATCGGTTCAAATTTTAAATTTCCTTATCAGCTTTTAAGTCTCTAAGTTAGACCTTCGCATTCTTAGATGATGGCTAATAATTGTTTGTAAATCACTAGTTGTAATAAAAAAAAAAAAATTAAACAGACTGTACAATAGGTTATGTTTTTCAACTATATGTCAAACCATTAGTCAAAAAAACAAGTAATCCGAAATTCAATTTTTTTGCAAAACGCTTTTAAAATTCGACGGGGTTTACGACTTAAATTTATTTAAAAAATAAATAAAGCGCTATAAGTCAATTTTAAAAGTACGGATAAGTAGTGTAATTCCATTCCATTCTAAGTTCCAGGAATTCGTTTACCCTCCCAATACAGTCATGATAATTTAATGTATATCCGTAAAAACTTTGAAAATCTGCATTTTATAAAGGACCGGCATGATCTAAATACTAGAAACTGTAACAAACTGGTCGTCTCATGTTTCAGACTTAGCAAAACCAGTAATAGTTTCTTAGGTAATAGTGTTAGGTTTTACAATAAAGTCCCAAAACATATTACCGATTTGCCGGACTGTAAATTTAAGCGCCACGTCAAGCGGGTTTCAGTGTCAAATGGCTATTATAGAGTGGATCAATATGTGAACAATGGTCATGTCTGGAATTGAATCCTCTCTGTGCATCCGATAAAAACGATTGTAACTTATAATGCAGTAGGTGTAGGTGTAAGTGATAGTTTTAACGTTCATAAGTGCCTTATTAGGGCCTAAACAGAATAAAGTATTTTTGGTTTCATTTGATTTGAATTATATTACTATATAGATGTTGTAGAAAATACCACCATTTGTAACATTAAAACGTTTAAGTAAACATTTAAGAAGCGTGTTCTACTGCCTGTATCATGGCGAGTGTTCTGAAGAGTTATTCAACTTGATCCCTTCCTCTCCTTTTCATAACCGCACCACACGTGCTGGTCTTCGGAGCCACAGTTTTACGGTAAATCCTATCTGGGCACGAACTAAAAAGTTCGCAACATCTTATCTTTGCCGTACCGTGAAGCTGTGGAACAAACTCCCGGCCAGTGTGTTTCCTTCTTCCTATGACATGGGGTCCTTCAAGCGCAACGTAAAGAGATACTTACGCAGCCCGGCATGACAGCGGCGACCGGTGATGGATAGTATGTCTCTCGGTGGTCGCCATTGTTTTTGGATTGTACTGTGCTTACCATCAGGCACAGTACAGTCACTTTGCCGAGCTACTATACTATAAAAAAAAAAAAAAGTTCGTGGTTAATTCTCGTTTTTTTATATAATATGTTATATAATAATTTCAGTGTAGGCGAAGCAACAGCATAATTAGCCTAAAATGAAATGAAATCGCAATGTTAGCGAAAAAACTAATTACATTTTCTTTAAATAAAATAACAGAAACTTATGTAGTGCATTTTCTTAAATAAATTAAAGCATAATTACTCATTGTTAAAAGATCAATTTATTTCATTTTACTTCACTGTGTTAAATATCTTCGGAGCCTAAGTTTTTCATACGTTTAAATCAAAATGAGAATGAGAGTTATTTATTTTCGTAGTTTCGATCGTATTGAAGTGACTGTTGAATTGGGCGTATTCTCCTCGCAACGTTAAATTACGTTTTGGTGACAACTCGAAAAACGTAAACGTTGAGTTAAATGTTTTTTCTATTAAAGCAGCGATGTACGTATGACTATTCACGATCGATCTATACCGTCAAGTGTTTGTAGACTATAATGTTTACGTTAGAGTAGGATTCATCTTTATTTTGTGAATCATATAAACTAAATAATTTTTTAACTATGTAGATTGTAGAAAAAATAGGAGCAAAAATGGATTCCAGCACAACCAACATTCGAGAATATTTGTTTTTTTTTAAATAACAATTCAATTTATTTAATGATAATAATTAATAAATTACTCGATTTATTATTGCATAAGTTATTCTATAATACACTAGCTTCTGCCCGCGACTTCGTTCGCATGGAATAGTTATATGGATAAAACTATCACGCAGTGGAAGCTCAAAAGAAAAAAAAACGCGATTTTGACACATTCTTAATTGGTGCTTCGCTCCTGTTGGTCTTATCCTATAGCCTGCCTCGATAAATGAGTTACCTAAGACTGAAACAATTTATCAAATCGGACCAGTGGTTTTTTTTTTTTTTTATTGTAGCACGGCAAAATGACTGCACTGTGCCTGATGGTAAGCACAGTACAATCCAAAAACATATCGGCCAGCGAAAAGCTGGAAATGCACAGGCTGATCCCGAAACGCGACCCGCAGAAGCGAATCACTATGACGGGCTTTTCCGCCATATACATGATGGTTGCGACCAAGTCGGGCTGTAAAACCCTATCACCCCGCTTTTGCCATTGCCTCGTTCGTTATTCAGCAGGGTGCACCACGTGCAGGTGAGGTTGGCTTGGATGTCTCAAGTCTTAGATGTTATTCGACACCCCTTACACCCTAATTTTTAGATTAGATTAGTTTTTTAGATTAGCGCATTCAAATAAAAAAACTCTTCAGCTTTATAATATTAGTATAGATAACAAAAATTTGCCCTGTCATTTAAACTACGATATAACGACGATTAATTATGAATAGTAATTCACTGAAGAATACCATTGTCTTTACTTCTATACTAATAATAATTAATAATATAATAATAATATTATAAAGAGGTATATTTTGTGACGTTGTGGCGTTGTATGGGGTAATCTCAGGAACTATTAAACCGATTTTGAAAATTTTACCAATATAAAGCCACGTTATTTATGAGTGTTATAGGCTACATATCATCACGCTAAAACCAATAGGAGCGGAGCAACAATGAAAAATGTTTTGAAATCGGGGTATTTTTTCCTTTTGAGAGCTTCCGCTGCGTCTTAGCCCAAAATAACTATTCCACGCGTGCGAAGTCGCGGGCAGAAGCTATTAACTAATTATATTATCTATAATGTATACTAATATTATAAAGAGGTAAAGTTTGTGAGGTTGTAGAGTGTAATATCAGGGGAGTCGGAGAAAAATGGTGGAACGAAAACGTTTCTTACGAACGCTGCCTTAATTATGAGATATATACGATTGAGTTCTAGAGAAAAGTTGTAGCTTGATAATGCCTATTACCGCCCAACGAAGTGGGCACGGGTCGGCTAGTTTTTAATAAATTTACTAACTGCTCGATCGACGTCATTTACCGATAGTAAACAATATATGATACAAATAAATAGATGTATATAGACAATAAATTCAACATGTCAAAAACACATTAGCAGTAATAAGCTAACAATATATACTTTCAGTCACAAAGGACTTGGCATTAACTTAAACGAAGCCTTAGGGTAGCGCTGCTATGTGGGCGGAACGTTGTTTGTCTTCGAGTCGTTACTTTGTATTTTTCTAACAAAAACTTTTATATTGAGACTACCTTCAATTACCTTTTTTTTATACTACGTATGCTTTAGTGTTTGACCACAATCCCATCTGATATTAGTGACGATATGGTCTAAAATGGTAAACTCGCTAAGCCTAGAGGAACTGACACTTAAGTGAAGCTACCGTAACACACCAACCGCGGAGTCTGGTAACAGATTTTCGACTTCAACGTATCAATTTATTTCAACTTAAAATAAATTGATACTGAATTAAAAATAGATACGTAAGTAAAATTATTAATAAATATTAAGTAATAATTAATAACTAAAGAAGATTATTAACATCAATCAACAACACTTAACATCAGGTGACCCGCCTGTTTGTTTGCCTCGTATGACATAAAAAAAAGTGACTAATAACATCAAATTAATGTATTAACTCCATTTACTTATCTAATTTTCTCTCGTATTTAAATCGCGTTGTCATTAAAATTACAATAACTTTTGATAGAGTTAACCGATTTTAACCAAGACTAAACGTTACTCGATATGCTTTATGATTTTCTTGGTGAGGTTTTACCGTGAACGTAGTAATTTCGCAGTGATGCGTATTCATACAAACAGATGGACATTTCTAAAAATGATTAAATTTTATTACTTATTCCAAGACACATGTAACATTTTTTTTTCGCAAAAATTTTTTTTTTTATGTCATAGGTGGCAAACGAACAGGTGGGTCACCTGCTGTTAAGTGAACACCACCGTCCATGGACACTAACAACACCAGAGGAGTCGCAAGTGCCTTGCCATCTTTTGGAGGGAAGGGTTAGGGGAGGGAAAGGGAGAGGAGAGAGGAGAGGGGAGGGGAGGTGGGTTTCCGGCGCTCTCACTGACCGAACGAAACGCAACAATGCAAGCACTGTTACTTCACGTGGGTTTTTCTATGAGAGGGTGGTACTACCCCGGACGAGCCGACCCATTCATACTGAAACCAATAATAGTTTCAGCGTGGCTCTACCACCATTCTATACCACCAAAAATCTATAATTACAGACACGTTAGATTTACATACTTATTATATGTATAGATTATATATTTATCAATAATTAATAAACTTTATATGGCGTGTTTTTGGACCGAAACTAGCGGTTGACCTTAAATGATACTCTAAACGCGCGCTCTCCGCCCTCTATATCGAAAACAATCCAAAATATTTAAAAAAAATGAAAAAAATGTGGTAGTTAATTTAATCCTCTACAATATTGATAGTGAATATAAATAGCGAAAAACCCATAGGAAATGAGATATCTGCAAAAAATCGATTTTTGTGACCTTTGACCTTAGATTTTATAGTCGCATATATCCTACAATACGTACGTTTGGATATAGTGCGTTTAGGATGTCAAAATGCAAGTTTTTATTAGTTTATAACTGGTTAATAACTATATAGCTGGTAAATTCCAAGATACCTAATTTTAATGGCGGTAGAGCCACGCTGGAACTATTACTGGTTTCAGCATGAATGGGTCGGCTCGTCCGGGGTAGAACCACCCTCTCATAGAAAACCGACTGCATTGTTGCGTTTCGTTCGGTCAGTGAGAGCGCCGGAGGCCCACCTCCCCTCCCCTCTTCTCTCTCCTCTCCCTCCGCTAACCCTTCCCCCCAAAGGGGTGGCAACGCACCTGTGACTTCTCTGGTGTTGTTGGTGTCCATGGACGGTGGTGATCACTTAACATCAGGTGACCCACGTGTTCGTTTGCCACCTATGACATAAAAAAAAAAATTAACTAAGAAGACTGGACTATATACCACTTTCTAGCTAGGGTTAGTAAGACTAAGTATTTCTGTTAATTTATTGCGAAGCAGTTGAATATTATTATACTAAAGAAGCATACATATGGTTTTACTGATTCCTTCAATTTTATTTTAACAGTGCAGATACCGATATTGGACTATACAGATAAAGCCAGATAGATATATTGGACGGACGGACTATAACGGATATAGTTCGCCCGTCCAATATATCTGGCTTTCTGGATCTTAGAAGAGCAATTTAGGTTATTATTATTTATAACTGGATGAAATATTTCTATTTGTGATTGTAAGCCTTAAAATTTGTTGAAACTATGCAGTGGTCTAAAATAAGAGAAGCCATTAGATTCAGAAATATGATGGTATATCATTGATCCAAAAACAAAAAGAAGCCTTTATAGAAATGAGCTAAAACATAATTGGATTTATTTTTCAATGTGCGTTGCGGCCATATTGGAATTCGCCATTTTGTTTTTATTTTCGTGTGTTGTCATTAGAACTGAAAAAACATGCAAAATTGCAAAGTCGTAGGTCTAAAGAAACTGGTTTTAATTCAGCTTGCAAATTTTACCTAAACAAACTAATATTGCAAGCGAAGTAAAGCCTTGTAATAAAAGAAGGTGTATACAGGCTACCTACATTATATTTTAACAAAAAAATGACACAATAACGTACACATACGTAAAGTAATCTCGTGATATCACACTGCGTTAGATAAAACGTGGAAGTAAGACAACATGTTTTTAATATCAGCTGCGAAAAAGAAATAGGTATATGTTGCTTGGTATCCACCCCCGTGTAGTGGAAACGACATAGGATAATTAAACAGACATGGCATCTTGCCTTATTAAAATATGTAGGTATATAAGATAGACTAAATAAGATTCTGATGACTTTATTCGTGTATAGTAAAAAAAGATTGTATTCTTTACTAAAAAATACCGAGGCATATTAAAAGTCCGCGCTCTAGATTTTGCGTGAAAACTTTGGGATAAAATCATAACGAGTGTCCACATACGTTATAGCTTTAAGCCGTATTTTTATTTTCTTTTCGTACTGCCGTAGCCGTCGAATAGGCTCGGTACAAAACTTTTTAGGTTTTTGAAATTTTGTCTGTGCTCTGATTTGCATTTTTTATAAGTCCGCACATTTTTACGGCATATATGAAAGGATATCCTTAATTGCTTTGCAGTTTTTAATTTAATATCAATTTAGCTTATATTTTGGTAAATAGTTTCTCTTTGATCCTAGTAGTACTTCAAAAGCTAAGTAATGACACTCGAGTCACCGTCCTAACTAAACGCGTTCTCAGGCTACACAGATTTATAATTTTACACAATGATAATTTATTTATATATTTACAATTGTGGATAATCGTAGATGGTGGAGCCACGCTGAAGCTATTACTGGTTTCAGCATGAATGGGCCACCCTCTCACAGGAAAGCGACGTGAAGTAACAGTGCTTGCATTGTTGCGTTTCGTTAGGTCAGTGACAGCGCCGGATACCTCCACTTCTCCTGCGCCAAACACAGCCTGGCAACGTACTTGCGACTCCCCTGGTGTTGCAAGTGTCTACGGACGGTGGTGGCCACTTAACGCCAGGTGAAAAAAAATTACAACAGTTGACAGTCCAATGAGCAATATAATAACAATAATAAAAAGGAGCATACTAAACTGAAAACCTACAACATTTTATCACATGGATACAATTTACACTATTAATAATAGTGAAATAATTAATTATGTAAGAATAAATGAAAAAGAAAACAAGATGGCAAATATAATCAACAATATTGAAATATAATTAACTGAATGTTGTTTAAATAGTTATGGACATAAAATTTGTTTAATAGTCTTTTGGAATTTAACAGCTCGATGGTCAAATAGTTTTCTTTAGCGTGTTTTACAACATTGTCATTTACGACCAAGAGTTTAAAGTTTGTTTTCAAAGTTATTAAACACGACCAAACGTAACCACTAATAGCGCTTCTACACTAGTAGACGTATGGATGTTAAAGAATTATCTATATGTAGTCAATGATATTATAACTAAAAGCAAACACGTTACTTACATGATATATTGACAAAACGAATGGCACGATACACATACGTTAAGTAATATTGTAACGCCACACTGTTTTAGATAAAATGTGGAAGTAAGCGAAAGAATATAAGTTTATTGCAGCAAATACACGGAAAATATGATATTATAAAAATATAATAACAAAGATGTAAATATAGAAAAAAAAAATAAAGAAATTAAACGTTAAAATCAAAAATTATGCTACGGTTATACTGTAAAGGCGCAAAATACAGCACATGCTGGCTGCCACCTTTACAAGTGATTACGTTGATTTTCTATTGTGGCCAAGTGGGTTTAAATATACTAGTGGGCGCCCAGTGGTCGACATTCGACCATAGTTCATTGATTTTTAAAGGGATAAATGTTATAATAATATCTGTATGTTATAATATCATTGTTGAATATAGAATGAAAAAGGGTATTTGGAACGTAAGAGTAAAATCATACATACAGTCGAGCATAGCAACCTCCTTCACAACCTTTTTTGAAGTCCTTTATTGACAGATGTCAAAATGTCTTTTTTATTTACATATGTGTACATGTTGTGTAAAATTGAAGCATTAGTGTGAGTATATTTTAATTATTATAATTTAATGTACTTCTAATGCATTTACTATGCATTAAATAATGCATTAAAAATTCACGTTCACCCGTTCGCGCAATTCCGTTAAAAAGGGATACAAAGTTTAGGCTTCACGTATTAATATACATGATAATAATAATAACACTATAATAATAAGATAAGATCACAATAACACTATAAATGTGAAGTATATTATGTATAAATGTATGTATATAAGTAGATATTCATATAATAAACAAAGTGTCAAATAGGTGAGTTATATAAGGTAATGAATAGGTAAAAGAATAAAAAAGGTAATGTGATTACATAGATCAGATAGAGTAAGATGGCATATTCTCAATATCGGTGGTGAAAAAGAAATAGTTATATGTTGATTAGATACGGGCGGATGGATGAGGCAGTTGTCAAAAATAAGCTAAGTAGCCAAGTTTTTACAAGGGACTGTCGAAGCGCTTATGACGAATCTACAGCATCTGTAGTATTAAAAAAAAAATATTATTCGTACTATACCCCAATAAAATTATATTCTAACGCTAGCATGTAGTTAATTTATAATCCTAGTTCATAAAATTCAATGACCCGAACTCAATTAACCCCGCAAATTTCAAATATTATTCAATATTAGCGAGGGGCAACAGCTATTTACTCTGAACGAAGGTACTTCCAGTCCATTTTCAACGGAATAAATGTAATTTGTTGCCATGATAATGAACATTTTCTACACCCCTACCATAACCCCCGAATACTTGGCTACAAAGGCAAATATTTCTTTGTTCGACTTTGCTCGGCTGCGAATTTATTTTACTGTTTCCTTTCTTCAAATTTATATTTGAAAGTTGATGTCTTTTTTGTTTCTTTTGGACAATATATATTAAATAATTATTATTCACCAGATTCATATAGGCAACTCATGACACTTGAAAGGCACTGCAGGTTCACAGTGCTTAAATTTAATTTAATTTTGTAGGTGTGCGCAAGAGAATAAGTGATAATGGAATAATCAGGGTCGAAGGGTGAACGGGAATCCAAAATGGCTGGTAACATGCGACTATCTAATTAAACTCGCTTTTAAACTTAAAGGGCACGTGTATCTTTTTATGCATTATTTTTACTTAGCAACTTGTTTTAACTGGATTTATTGTGGGTTATTTGTTTTATTATAATTATTTATTACTACTCAACCTCATAAACGCTTCTATTCATTTTAAGTTACCTTCCTTTGTTAAGTTTTGTATCATTTCTGCTGAGTCTCTATAGGAAATTCTGGTTATCCGACGTGATCAAAGACTACATTATTTAAAACTGAGTGGCATTTTGTTTTATATTGTATAACACAGATTGTATGTATTGTAGAGCCACGCTGAAGTTATTACTGGTTTCAGCATGAATGGGTCGGCTCACTCGGAGTAGTACCACCCTCTCACAGAAAACCGACGTGAAGTAACAGTGCTTGCATTGTTGCGTTTCGTTCGGTCAGTGAGAGCGCCGGAGGCTCAACTCCCTTCCCCTTCCTTCTCTCCATTCCCCCTTCCCTTCCTCCCTCTCCCAACACAGGCTGGCAACGCACTTACGACTCCCCTGGCGTTGCAAGTGTCTATGGACGGTGGTGATCACTTAACATCTGGTGACCCACGTGTCCGTTTTCCTGCTATGACATAAAAACATTTGTATTAATTTGTATTTCTCCTCGATCTAGGATTATTTTCAGAGGTTTATAACATTTTTCGAGTGTGTTTATGTAAGTATATGTATGTCTAATTATTCGGGACGCTTTGTAGCCTAAAAGGCTTGGTGGATATTGACGCATAGGTATCGCTAGGTTCATCGTAATAGTATGAGTGACTAACAGCCACCTGTGAATGCATCTGCATTTATAACTTTATAAACAATGATACCGTACTATACGTGTATTGCCCTGATATATAAGCTATATTATTTTATAGTTTCATCCACATCTATTCCATACGTTTTGTCTGTAAAAATAACAAACTTCGATTCTGACAAACTTTCTCGTTTATATATCAATAAGATTTAGGCTATAAACGAGAGGTATTGCATTTTTTTATTATTAACAACTCCACTAGTTTACCGTCCTATTTGATGCTAAGCCTGAAACAGTCCTACAGTTTTGAATGAAATGTGTGTATACTTCAAATAGTATCGTATTCATAATGTGCTCGTGGTAGAGGCTGGGTTAAAGACATGCTCGTTTAGAATTCATTAGGAACATGGCGCTGTCCGTAATATCATCTGATGATGTTTTAATAGCTCGAACGTCAACGTATACTCATGTAAATTGCACGCTACTTTAATAAATTATTTCAACCAACGACGAAATTATTATATAACAATTATTAATAGGTGAGTGAAGGTTGGATATGAAACCTTTTGAACACATGAGAAGTTAATGCATATTAAGCCACGTTTAGACCCATATCAAGAAGTACTCGACATGACATTTTGCTTTATTAAAATATATAGCTATCTAAGATAGACTAAATAACTAAATAAGATATTAATTACTTTATTTGTAATGAGGTGTAATAGTATAAACCCACCTTTTTTTTATCGTTGGGAAATTCCTTATGGATACCACACCCTCCCGGGGGAGATGGTGGTTTATGTCCGAGTCGCACGGACTAAAACCCCACGGTGTACCGACAGACCGTTTTGTGGGGGCGGCAAGGGATCGTTCAAGCTAATCAACCTTTAGAGCCGCCCCCACGGTCCGCCCGGCGGAAGGTGACCGCCGGGCTCCTACCTATAGAGGGGCAGACCGGGTACACACCGGCTGCCCCCCGTCGTCCGCCGGACCTGTGCAATGAGGAGATGGGCCCCCGGCCCATCCCCTCAGGTCTGGCTACATTATAAGCCCAACTAAGTTAAGGGATCGTTACAGTCCATGACTTTAGACAAACAACTTTAAAAAGGCATGATGCCAACCATAACAGGTTGCTCTTCTGGCAACCATGTTGGAAGGATTCGTGTGTCAGTCAATATGTGTTCCCAACTACACTCTTGGGACTGGAACACAAAAATGTTGTGTAGGTTATGTTCCCACAGGCGAACCTTACATAGCTTCTACAATCCTTTAACTAAGTACGGCGAATGTACGTAATATATATATCGTTAATAAACCTGATAATATAGAAAAACAATCGTTGTCCTTCTGTCGTTGTCTTCGTATGATTAAGTTAGTTAGAAACGATAAAGTTCGCTATTAGTGTTAGCGTGTGTTCTGAGCAACATTGTGATATGGTGTTTCTGATTGCTTACCTTAAAGCCTTGTTATTCTATCTCTAAAACTTTCCTATACACCATACTGTAGAATGGGGTTAACCGATATGATTTTACTGGAAACCACGTATTTTGAGGAAAAAAACCAATTGAATATAGTACTTTATTAATGTTAACAATAACAATATGGCCTAATAAGTAATTTGCCCAATTTATGTTAATAAATATATCAATGGCTTAATATTTTTACATGTATTTTGTTATAAAATCAAAGGTAGTGAGCAAAATATCTCTTTGAACCCGTCAGAGTAATTTCGGCAAATGAAATTGGTTGGAAAATGTACTAGAGTATACAAAATGAGAATTATTCTACAGACAATATCAAAACAAAAGAAGGTTAATATTCTTCGGCCCATCAAAATAAATTTGTCAACAATCCTCCTGAAATTACTTGGGATAGATACAACTATTAAAATGTTTACGTCGAAATACGCTGTGCCTATCAAAGCAATTTTCTAAATTATTTTGCATTTATTGACTGTATCTATTGTCGAGTTTCGTTTTTTCGAGGTCATTAATATCTGTAAAGTGCTTTACGCTCCATTGGTGACAAACAAAGAGAAGAAAACAGAATCGCATTACCTATGTTAAATAATATTTCGCGTATCTTCTCATATCATCTATATTATAACTTTAGTTTAAAGTAAGACGCAGTTAAATTGTATTTTCATGTTTTTATAGACTAAGTGACTTGACAGTTCAAACGTAAGTTTTAAAAACTAGTTTCGAAAAGTCAGCTATTTTCAAATTTTCCTATCAAAAAAGTATTTGCAGAAAGCCATATAATTACGTAAATTAGTTGAAAAGCTTATTAGAGTGTTTGAAGTGGAAACTTCTTCAGGCGCTGAGCTGTATTTACAGTAGGAGAAAAACTTATGGTCTCGCATCAGGGACATGATAGTAAAGCGTAACCGACCGTATTGCTCCGTATTACCGTATACGCGTAGTATAGGAGCCTGTGTAGATCTAATTTTGATATTTTGTATTGAGATTGTACAGCCCATTATATGTTTGATAATTATAACCACGTATGTATTTTGGGGAGTTTTTGCGGGACGGTTTCGACCGCTACTTCTATTCGAGACTGTGTCTTGGGTTTTTATATGTCAATGTATGCAATCCCTAACTTACGGCTATATTCAGAACAGTCAAAAAGATTGTCGTGAACTTTACAACTTGTAGAATACAACAAAAAGTATTTTATAACATATACACATACTCTATAATCACGTTATGGTTTGATTCCAATATATTTCTTCTTGAAAAGTGTAAACTTTATGTAAGACATGTGGTACAACAGACCATACTACGTACTTACTTAAATGACCCTGGAAAGAATCAAAGTGACCTTAATGGTAATAAGAAATCTAGGCGATTAGAATTTGAAGACGGTATATGTCTAAAAAAGAGATATTACAGTGAATCTAATTTACATTTGAAGTGGTTTTATAAATTGTTCTTGAATTTTTCAGTAGCTGGAATACTGAAATAGATATAACGAGCTTCTTTTTAAAAAAGAAAGAACGCATTAAAATTTTAACAACGTAGACTAAACCGTTTACTTTTAAATTTGTAATGAAGCTTATTATAAAGGTATTTAATTATCTTGGAGCCATTGTTTAGGGCTGAATTAAAAAATAATAACACAACAGTTACGAGTTATGTACTCATCTTAATTTAAACAACTTTCACAAGTATTTCTCAAACGAAAATGTGCTAAAAATATTTTATCTTGTTTTCAGGTACCAGAACTAAAAAGTTGAAATAAAGAAATGTGGAGAACCAGAAAAATTAAACATATATTGGACGAATATCAAAATTAAAACTGCCATGACCTCCGAGGAGCCTATAGATGTAGTTAAAAAGCCAAACGAAAAAAAATCAGATGACTGTTCCAATTTTTCTAAAGAGATACCCGAAAATAAACAGACGAGTAGAGAGATAGAAAAACAAAGATCGTTACGTTCGCACGAGCTTATGAAACTAGTTTACGAATTACCAGAAGAAATAAAAAAACGTGACGTTATTGAAAATAGCAATATGTTAAAAGAGAACCCACCGATAACAATTGTAGAAATCACCGAACAAAATGGTTGTGATGCCGAATTTATACGGCAATGTGACGACTCTTATTACAATTCCAGTCCGGAATTAGGAAATAAAGTCGTATATGATGTACTGGCAACTAATGAACTTATAATGCAATGTACTGAAGAATTTAAAGAAGTCATAGAAAGGACATCCCCTGATTCATCAGATGAAGATTTGTTCGAACTTAAAAGGCTATTAGATGGTAATCCCAAATTACTGGAGAGGTATCTAAGGGAATGTGCGAGTGCTGATGAAGTAAACAGAATACACAGTGTGACGTCGGGCGGGCCATTATCACCAAGGCCGCATCACGAGGCCAGAAGCACATCGGTGACGTCAGATCTGTTCCAGTTATGGCTATCTTCGTCACCTGTTAAGGTAAGTGATTACTGTTTGCTCATATGTTTGGAGGTGCTAAGCTAATAAATTTGATACATCTGTCGTACGAACTAAAATGTTTGTTTTATGACATGTATCGTATCTTTTTATCTATGTCACGGATTCTCAGTCGACAAGTTAGAAATTTCTCGTAGTAAAAACTTTTGAACGAGGTAGTTCTATTTTTCATTGAATTTTCTTTAGTTATGTATTTCTATATTACGTAATTATAGGTTAGTGAGGGTTTTTGGCTTAAGTCCTAGGTCTACAATAAATTTGGAGATTTTTTTATATCCATTTGTGTGGCTAAAAAAGAATATCGTTTATTACCGTCCATTGATTGATTACTCTATTTATGATAATTGGATTTGAAAAGAACCATTTTTCTTGTATATATTTAGAACGAAATTATATTAGTATTTTGCAGGTTAATTCTCATGAGATTCCTTGCCACGCGTAAATTCATTTTCTTCTAGAAATTGCCTAATTGTGGATGTATAAAATACCGCACAGATAGAATTGCGAATATTTGTCTATATTTTCGAAACTACTTCATAATAATATCCAAGTTGTATCTAAAGTAACTAGAATCCACCCTAGAATCATTTATAGCAATATATTACCATAATTATATTCACCACAATCCGTAGATGTTTACAAGATTTAGCATGTTTCAAGAATGTACTAAATAGGTAAATTCGATTACAGAATATATGTATATATCGGCGCCTACCCACATTATTGTGTCATTTGGTCACGCCTCTCCCCTACTATTCGACTTGTTTCGGTATAAAAGGAGCGGAGCGACCGATGTTAAGTCAGTCTTGGCTCTGGCGGCGCGCGGTACACTCGTACTGTGCGAGTCGCTTATCTTAGACTCTGAATAATTATTAGTTATTATTTGTAACTAATTAATTGGTTATCTACTGTACCAAATAGTCTGAATTGATTATTATTTGGTGATAACTATTTGTAACTAATTAATTGGTTAGCTACTGTACCAAATAGTCTGAATTGATTATTATTTGGTGTTGAGTTACAATATTATTATGAGGGGGTGATAGTCTGAATTAATTGTTTTATATAGTGATGAGATTATCATTATGGGAGGTTTATAACGATATTATGATGGGGTGGTTTAGTGAGTTCATTCTGACGATATTATTATGATGGGGTGGTTTAGTGAGTTTATTCTGACGGTATTATTATGATGGGGTGGCTTAGTGAGTTCATTCTGACGATATTATTATGATGGGGTGGTTTAGTGAGTTCATTCCGACGGTATTATGATGGGGTGGCTTAGTGAGTTCATTGTGACGGTATTATTATGATGGGGTGGTTTAGTGAGTTCATTCTGACGATATTGCTGTGATGGGGTGGTTTAGTTATCATTTATACCATTTTTGTGATGGATCATGGGCGTGCCTCGCGTCGTCGCGCCGACATCAGAAGTGGGATAGTACTTCGCCCATATTCTAGCAAGACGTTTCTGATTACAACAATGTTAGAGGACACGCAAAGGTATTTGGGAGGTAAAAAGGTATTTGGAAGGTAACGCACAAAGGTATTCGGGTGGTAATGCGCAAAGGTAAAGGTAGTGAGTGAAAGGTAAAGGTAACGCGTAACGCGCAAAGGTATGGTGTGTTTGGCAGAGCGTCGGCCCGTCTGTATCGGGTGTAGTGTGGATGTGTTTAGGAATGTGTTGCTGAATCTGCTGTATGTGAGATCAAAGCGTTTTCATTGTTAATTAGTGTGATGCACGCGGCCATTGAACGAGTTTAGTCAGGAGTGACTTAATGGAACGAGTTTAGTCAGGAGTGACTTAATGGAACGAGTTTAGTCAGGAGTGACTTAATGGAACGAGTTTAGTCAGGAGTGACTTAATGGAACGAGTTTAGTCAGGAGTGACTTAATGGAACGAGTTTAGTCAGGAGTGACTTAATGGAACGAGTTTAGTCAGGAGTGACTTAATGGAACGAGTTTAGTCAGGAGTGACTTAATGGAACGAGTTTAGTCAGGAGTGACTTAATGGAACGAGTTTAGTCAGGAGTGACTTAATGGAACGAGTTTAGTCAGGAGTGACTTAATGGAACGAGTTTAGTCAGGAGTGACTTAATGGAACGAGTTTAGTCAGGAGTGACTTAATGGAACGAGTTTAGTCAGGAGTGACTTAATGGAACGAGTTTAGTCAGGAGTGACTTAATGGAACGAGTTTAGTCAGGAGTGACTTGTTAATTGTATTTGTAAGCGCCGAGAGCGCGCTTGAGTCAGAATGGCCGTATCGGCGCCTACCCACATTATTGTGTCATTTGGTCACGTTTCGGTATAAAAGGAGCGGAGCGTCCGTTGTTAAGTCAGTCTTGGCTCTGGCGTGGGTTAATTGTATTTGTAAGCGCCGAGAGCGCGCTTGAGTCAGAATGGCCGTATCGGCGCCTACCCACATTATTGTGTCATTTGGTCACGTTTCGGTATAAAAGGAGCGGAGCGTCCGTTGTTAAGTCAGTCTTGGCTCTGGCGTGGGTTAATTGTATTTGTAAGCGCCGAGAGCGCGCTTGAGTCAGAATGGCCGTATCGGCGCCTACCCACATTATTGTGTCATTTGGTCACGTTTCGGTATAAAAGGAGCGGAGCGTCCGTTGTTAAGTCAGTCTTGGCTCTGGCGTGGGTTAATTGTATTTGTAAGCGCCGAGAGCGCGCTTGAGTCAGAATGGCCGTATCGGCGCCTACCCACATTATTGTGTCATTTGGTCACGTTTCGGTATAAAAGGAGCGGAGCGTCCGTTGTTAAGTCAGTCTTGGCTCTGGCGTGGGTTAATTGTATTTGTAAGCGCCGAGAGCGCGCTTGAGTCAGAATGGCCGTATCGGCGCCTACCCACATTATTGTGTCATTTGGTCACGCCTCTCCCCTACTATTCGACTTGTTTCGGTATAAAAGGAGCGGAGCGACCGATGTTAAGTCAGTCTTGGCTCTGGCGGCGCGCGGTACACTCGTACTGTGCGAGTCGCTTATCTTAGACTCTGAATAATTATTAGTTATTATTTGTAACTAATTAATTGGTTATCTACTGTACCAAATAGTCTGAATTGATTATTATTTGGTGATAACTATTTGTAACTAATTAATTGGTTATCTACTGTACCAAATAGTCTGAATTGATTATTATTTGGTGTTGAGTTACAATATTATTATGAGGGGGTGATAGTCTGAATTAATTGTTTTATATAGTGATGAGATTATTATTATGGGAGGTTTATAACGATATTATGATGGGGTGGTTTAGTGAGTTCATTCTGACGATATTATTATGATGGGGTGGTTTAGTGAGTTTATTCTGACGGTATTATTATGATGGGGTGGCTTAGTGAGTTCATTCTGACGATATTATTATGATGGGGTGGTTTAGTGAGTTCATTCCGACGGTATTATGATGGGGTGGCTTAGTGAGTTCATTGTGACGGTATTATTATGATGGGGTTGTTTAGTGAGTTCATTCTGACGATATTGCTGTGATGGGGTGGTTTAGTTATCATTTATTATATCATTTTTGTTATGGATAATGGCGCTGGCGTCGCGTCGCGCCGACATATACGTTGCTACTCACCCAGGCTTAATAAGGGTTGTACTACCGAAGAAAATGGAACCAAATTTTTCTTTATTTCGTCAATATTTTTAAAGTTCTTCCCAGTGTTCTCACTCTCTCACTCACTTTCTTTTTTATATAGAGATTGTTTTACCGAAGTCGCGGTTGTAGAATGGTTTGACCGGTGGTATACTAATCCGATATCCGGTATGAACTAACGAATTTTTCCCAACTCGTGTACATTTTCTAATTTAAATTGGTAACGCTACGGCTGACAAGGAAAACATCGTGAGGTAACCTGAACATGAGAAATGTTCTTGTAGTACAACCGTACGTTGGAAATATAGAACTATGGATTGGCTTGGAGCTTGACATCGCTAATACGTCGTGGGCGAGCGTGGTGATTATATACATACCTTCCTTCGGGAAGAGGCCTATGGTCTTGCAGTGAGCGTCTTACAGGGTGATGCTGATGATGTTAATTTACCCATTTTTTTACTTTTCCATATGTTTTTTTTAAACATTTGCTTTAATACAATCCTCGTCTTGATAATTACAAATAGAACAAAAAAGACATGAGCAAAATAGCTGCAAACGTTTTGAAGATTTACACTTACGTACCTCTGGCAATTGATTGGTATTTATATATACTAGTGGGCGCTCAGTGGTCGACATTCGACCATAGTTCATTGATTTTTTAAAGGGATAAATATAATAATAATAGTTGTATGTTATAATATCATTGTTGAATGTAGAATGAAAAAGAGTAATTGGAACGTAGGAGTAAAATAATACATACAGTCGAGCATAGCAACCTCCTTCACAACCTTTTATGAAGTCCTTTATTGGCAGAATGTCAAAATGTCTTTTTTATTTACATGTGTGCATATGTTGTGTAAAATTGAAGCAATAGTGTGAGTAATGCATATTTTAATTAATTTAATGTACTTCTAATGCATTTTATACAAAATAAATAGCTTTCGGCACTTCTCCTCCATATAAACTTTAACTATGCCAAGTTTCGCGTTCATCCATTCACGCAATTCCTTTAAAAAGGGGTACAAAGTTTAGGCTTCACGTATTAATATATATGATGATATCTATTCTTCTATATTTAATACTAGTCTCTGCCTGCGACTTCGTCCGCGTAGAATAGTTGCTTTGGACTAACGCTAACACACAGCGGAAACTCTCAAGAGAAAATGTAGTCCGGTGAAGCTATTAAGACCTTGCATGATCAATAGCGTAGTCAGTTCGAAAAAAAAAGTCACAAGAGAAAAAAAACCGAGATTTTGAAACATTCTGCATTGGTGCTCCGCTCCTATTGGTCTTAGCGTGATGATATATAGCCTATATAACCTTCGTCGATAAGTTAGTTATATAAAACTGAATCTCTACTGGTCCGATTAAAAAAAATCTAATCATTGTACATTGTAATTCAGTGTTAAATCGTTCATTTATCGTGGAATGCTATGGACTATGTATTGTCACGCCATGACCAATAAGGGCGGAGCACCAATGAAGATTTTATTTTAATCGGGTTAACGTAATTCGTACGTTTAAAAATATTATCACCTTCTACGAAAACGAAGTCGCGAGTTAAAGTTAGCGTGAACCCAAATATATATATATATATATATATATAGCTTACCACTTTACTCCATTTATGTATATTATGACAGTAGTGATATCAATTTTATTTTTAAGTGCTTGATCGTGCACAGTGATAGATATGTTAAAAGCCCTCTTGAAACAGCGTGTTTTACCTATCTCACGATATACTCACTTTGATAGACGTCCTTGATGAACTGATCAATATTGTGTTTAATAAAATCATGTATATTGTACCTCATGCCTTTTTTTATGTCATATCTGGTAAACGAATATATGGGCCACCTCATGTTAAGTGATTACCACCGTCTATAGACACTAACAACATCAAGGGTGTTGAAAGTGCGTTGCCAGCCTGTGTTTGGTGGAAAGGGAGGGAAGGGAGGTCTCCGGCGCTCTCACTGACCTAACGAAACGCAATAATGCAAGCACTGTTACTTCACGTCGGTTCTCTGTGAGAGGGTGGTACTACCCCGGACGAGCCGATCCATTCATGCTGAAACCAGTAGTAAATTCACTGTGGCTCTACCACCTACAAATACAAACGTCTATAATATATTAACAATAGATTTTGCCCGCGACTTCGTCCTTGTGGAATAGTAACTTTGCTCTAACGCTAATACGTAACGGAAGCTCAAAATAGCAAAACAAACCCCGATTTGGAAACATTCTTCATCGGTGCTCCGCTACTATTTGTCTATTTATCTAACACTGAAAGAGTTTTTCAAATCGGACCAGTTGTTCCTGAGATTAGTGCGTTCAATCAAACATAGAAACCCTACAGCTTTATAATATTAGTATAGACTACAACTCTTTTCAAGAATTTAACTAGAGCCGTCATTAAAATTATAATAACTTTTGATAGAGTGGACCGATTTTAATCAAACAAAGACTCTCGAGGATATGCTTTATGATTGTAGTTTATTGTGAACCCAGCATTTTATCAGTGATGCGTATTGATACCAACAGACAGACAGACGTTTCTTAAAACGTTTGAAACGTATTACTTATTCCGATTCAGACACCTGCAACATTTTTTTTCAAAAAAATCTAAAAGTACATACACTTTAGATTTGCATTCTTACTATATCTATAGATGAACAGATCCTGTTATATTTTCGTTAGAGAAGAACCAAACATCTAAGAAGTGCAACTAAACATAATTAATTAGTCAAAATATACCAAATAGTTTTTGCCTGATGCCCGCACAATAAGTATTTAGGTGGAAGAGCCATGCTGAATCAATTACTGGTTTCAGCATGAATGGGTCGGCTCGCCCGGGGTAGTACCACCCTCTCACAGAAAACCGACGTGAAGTAACAGTGCTTGCATTGTTGCATTTCGTTAGGTCAGTGAGAGCGCCCTCCCCCTCCCCCCTTCATTCCTTCCCCCTTCCCTTCCCTCCTTACCCCAAACACGGGATGGCAGCGCACTTGCGACTGCCCTGGGGTTGCAAGTATCTATGGACGGTGGTGATCACATAACATCAGGTCCCACATGTCCGTTAGCCTCCCATGATATAAAGAAAAAAACCATATTAGTAGACCTTTCTTTATTCCTATCGATATACTATTATCGACTTTTTATCGAAAAATAAACGATATTCCATTAAACCCATCGTAAATCGTGTTCAAAATAATGAAAATAAAAACAAGCGATTAATAAATATTAAAACATTGCTTTTCCGATATCGACAGGTTTACCCACAACTCTATACTTTTGGCACCTACCAATTACATTTATCGGACACTGATAATGTCTTTGTACGTTCCGCAACGCTATCAGATAGTATATGACGTGGACGTCATTAACGGTATGGCTGTAAATGAACGGATTTACTCCAATTTACCACAGTTATCTTATCACTTATTGCGTGATGCAACACTTGGTCAGAGGAGATTTATCAATGTTCTATGTAATAATGAATTATTCCTTTACATAGGACCGTAGAACACGACGATTCAGTTTAAATAGTTTGCGACCACCTTACACAAGGATTCATCCGTTCTGATGTGATTCAGTTTATGTCCAATCAACTAAGTTATCGGTGGTTTAACAGGTGAAATATCAATTTAAAAGTTTTCGAAATTCGGTTACATTGAGTGAAGAAAAACATCGTAAGGAAACTTGAACCACTACTAATACCATCGTATAAAGGAAGATATAGAACCGTGAATTTGTTGGAGTTCGAAATCTTCAATACATCGTGCACTGCCGTGGTGATTATACTATATCTTCCTGCAGGAACTGCTAACGTTGAGACTCTTACCAGCCGGTGTTATTATCACTAGGATTGCAGATCTCCTCGACGGTCGCAGTTGTTTTAGGATTGTGCTATACCATCACTGTGCGGAGGTTGATAATGAATCAATTCATGGAATGAAATGTGCAAATGAAATGCGTGAATGTGAACAGGTTAAAGTAAGAAGGATGATACTTAAAAAGGAAAAAAATAAGTCAAATAAATATACCGAAATATGGTATACAATGAAGTGATCTAGTATCGTGGCTGTGGAGGAACCTCCGTCATGTGCTTTGTGTCTAAATGTAACACGAATGATAGAGGTTTTTTGTCGAATTGACTAACGCTGTTACCCTGTTGAGCTTTACAGCTTCATCAAACTTATTAGGCGAGCGCTTAAGGCGCTCAGCCGTATGGCACCAAGCTCAAATATGTCAAATGAGAGGATGATGCGGGCTGAGTTACCGCACCGCGCTGCGTATGCGCAGTTTGTGTTGTGCATCCCGTAACCCGCATACTTCCCTGAACATAGCTAATAAAAAAAGCGGCTTGCCTATCCTTTGATTAAATATTTCACATCATTTTGTATTATAATACTTATTAAAAATACACGCCCGGCTACAATCACTTTTACTTGCCACTAAAAATACATTATATAAATCAGATCGAGCATCGGCTTTATTGCAAAGTACAATAAAATCTTATCCTAAGAGTAATCTTACCCTTTTCATTTGTCGTCTGCATCTGTCGTATAGTGAAGTGACTAATCAGTTATCGTGATGCTTATGTTAGAAAATGACGCGGCAACCGCATAACAAAGCAACGGCAACCCGCAAGTTCACCGGAAGTCGCCTGGAAGTGGCTTTAAAACACTTACGTAAAATTAAAAACGATAATTTGTAGACTGATTTTTAAATGTATATTTGGTAGGTATGAGACTAGGTCGTAAAGTATACTTTATATATCTATGTGGTTAGGGTGTCGCTACCCAAAATTTTTGTTTTCAATTTTCGGGAAAGATTTTCATTTTTGCATTTTTTGTATTTACTATCAAAAATACATATAACACTACATTTTGACATTCATAACCTCACCCTCCAAATTTTTATTCGCGATTTTAGTATTTTATATAGCGAACAATATCCAAATGATACAACGGTCGTTCATATATCAAATAAAACGAAAATATTGATGGAGCTGAATACCAGATGGCGCTACGTTCTCCTCAACGAATTTTTTTCAATATGCGTAAGTCATTCACTAGACAAGGTGGTATGTATTTGAGTGAGTCCCTGAATTGTTTGGTTTCACAATTGGAAGTGGTGGGAGTAGCTATAATCGAAATTTTAAAGTTTTTAAATTATTATTTTTATTGTATTACGGTAAAATGCCTGCACTATGCGTGATGGTAAGCACAGTACAATCTAAAAATAATGGCGACCACCGAGTGACACACTATTCATCGCCGGTCGCCGCTGTCATGCCGGCCTGCGAAAAGCTGTATATGCATAGGCTGATCCCGAAACGCGACCCGCAGAAGCGAATCACTATGACGGGCTTTTTCGCCATATACATGGTGGTTGCGACCCAGTCAGGCTGTAAAACCCTAGTTGAGGCTAGGCTGTAAAGACAAAGTTGCACGGGTTAGTTAGTACTTCTATACTAATATTATAAAGCTGAAGAGTACGTTTGCTTGAACGCGCTAATCTTAGGAATCTACAGTTCCGATTTTAAAAATTCTTTCAGTGTTAGATAGGTAATTTATCATAGCTAAGACAAATAGGAGCCGAGTACCAATAAAGAATGTGTCAAAATCGTTTTTTTTCCTTTTGAGAGCTTCCGCTGCGTGTTACCGTTAGCCCAAATTAACTATACCTACCACGCAGCCGAAGCCTCGGACAGAAGCCAGGAAGAGATAAAACTGCAGTCCACGTTCAGTTGCCAATCTTTATATCATCGTATCCATTAAAAAAAAATATTTTACAGGTTTTAGCTAAGCTAAGACGTGCTTAAAAAAAAACCTACCACTGTGCTATCATATTTCACCATGATGTTTTCCTTCATCGTAACCTCCGGCACATTTGCAAGGATCCTAACCTACGCCGATCGATGAGGTATCCGAACACGTTAACCGCTGTGACATCGCTTCATTTATCGATTATGACACTGCGAAGGCTTTGCGTGAGTTTTTTGTATAGGATTTTAATTAATAGATTGGATGAAATTTAATCATGTTAGAGGATTTCGCAAACATTTTTAAAGCGACAGGAAGGTAATGACTTAAATACAATTAGAACCACATTATATTCTAAAGATAATATGAAGCTTTCAGCCTTCACTCGCCCACAAAGGCAATTTAAGACTAATTGCAGCAAATTGATTTACCTTCCCTATGCTTTATGTACTATATTATGTGTACCACAAGGCGCACAATTACTACAGATCCTAAAGGCATTTATGTTCCTTAAATCGTTCTGTAGATATCTTGCACCACATTATATCCGCAGATAAACTCTCTGACGATAAAAAAAAAAACAACAAAAAGGAACATAAAACAACCTACTTTATTTTTTGTGTTGAATTGAATGCTTGAAGAAATGTGATGTAATAAACTATACAAAAACGAAGTGTCTGTATGTAATATCAAAATAAACTTTTTTGACTGATTGGGTATGAAAGTATATACACGCTTCTGATAACAAAAATGCAATTTTTAAAATTTTTGTCGGTCTGTCTGTCTGTTTGTTCCGGCTAATCTCTGAAACCGCTGAACTGATTTTGATGGGAATTTCACTGACAGGTAGCTGAAACTACAGCGGGTTACTTAGGCTACTCTAAATTAGACTAACTATTAACCGCGGCTATAATACTATATCCAAAATGGTTGGACCGATTTTCACGGAACTTTCACCAGCAAATAGCGGACATCATAGCAACTAATTTAGTTAATTTTAATTTAGACTAACTGTTAACCGTGGCTTTGCCCGCAATACTATCTCCAAAACGGTTAGTCCCGTCTTCACGAAACTTGCATTGACAGATATGTGATCTTATAAAAAGTAATTCAAGCAATTTCAGTTTATAATAGCTGTTAACCGTGGCTTTGCCCGCTGTGCTATCATCAAAACGGTTAGACCGATTTTCACGGGATTTTCACTGGTAGATAGCGAACCTTGTAAAAAGTAATTGAGGTTATTCTATTTTAGACAAGCTGTCTCCCGCGACTTTGTCTGCATGAAATTTAGCAAGATTTCAACTCATTCTTTATTTTTAATAAGATAAATAATTATCCGCATATTGTTTATAATTCGACATTATAATTATTAATAACTTTAATGATATAGAGGTCTTCTTAATACGATCTTAGATTACAAACGTATTACGTAAAGAGTTCCATAATACAATTTCTTGCGTTTATTTTTTGTATAGTCACAAAATCTTAATTATAATAATGGTAATGTATATTAAAAGTAATGTAAATGTAAATCTTTATAATAATATTTTAAGTTATTGTTTCATTAGTTTCTTATACAGTGTAAGTGAGCACTGAAGTAGTTATATTGTGGGTTAAGGTTCCAAATAAGTTAATGATGACATTTGGCACGCTGTTAATATTTATATCTCTAATGTACACGATACATGTTACTGTAAGTGCCGTGCATGTCTTACTTACAATTGTTTTAAAAGAGCGTTTCTATAACTGTACATAGTCTCCCAATTTTATAATTCTTTAATACGAATTTAAAAAAACGCGTGCGGAGCTGCGGGTACAGCTAGTTATATAATATATATCTATTTATTTTCTTTTTATGTTTTACTAGAGGGTTCGGCGGATGTTGTCCCGCCCTGATAATAAAAAAAATAAATTATATGCTTAAGCCTTTCCTATGAATCAATTTATCTACTGGCAAAAAACGCATGGAAATTCGTTCAGTCGTTTTTGAGTTTATCGCGAACAGACAAACACACATAGCAGAGGACTTTCTTTTATAATATGTAGGAATTATGTAATAAAATTATCTATCTCTCCCTCGCTTTCTATTCTACTATCGGGCCCGACGAACGTTGCCCCACGTTGATAATAAAAAAAACCTTGACAAATTATATACCTAAACCTTCCTCATGAATCACTCTATCTATCGGTGAAAACTGCATGAAAATTCGTTCAGTAGTTTTTGAGTTTATTGCGAACAGACAGATAGACAGACAGACGTGGTAGAGGACATTGTTTTATACTACTATGTAACGATATTCTACAATATTAAAATAAATCTGTTATCCCAATATGAATATTAACTAGATTAGAAAGAAGATCCTATAATTTATGTAATGAAATCGCATACCTAGCACTAACATTTCACTGGAAATGTGAGAATAATAAGATAAATTTGTTGTATAAAATTCTATAAATGTAAAGTAAATTACCTTTCAAGTAAAATATGGAAATTACCTTCATTATTTTATTCATAGAGTTTTTCAACAGTGTATATGCCTTAAGGAGTATGCCTAAGAGATATACACAATGTACTTTACATTAACTTGGAAAATATTTTAGGCTCACAAAGAAAACCATAACTCCTTTTAAAAACAAAGGAAGTTGTTGAGGAGTCGGTAATACTAACATACTTATCTATGGTAGCTAGATTTGGACAATTGATAAAAAATCTAAAACAATTAATTAATTCTCACAAACAGGAATGAACAAAGGTTGGGCTAGATATCATAAAATAGAGTAAAGTTACTGCTACTAATACGTAAAAAAATTGAGCTGTCACGGTACACCTGGCAGATGTGAAACATTGAAATTGTTTTGTATAAGTTATATGCCTAAAAGAACAGATTACGACAGGAATGAGTTATGGCGTAATGAAAAGAACGCATTACAAATTTGTTCCATAAAATAATGACTGTTTATTTATTTTATTACATAAATATTCATTCTTATTAAATATAAAAATTCAAATCTCCACTAGACGCAGACGCGGTGTGTTTAGCGGCATTTATCAAAGAGCGCTAGGTCGTCAACGCGTGCCGCGTAACACTAGTAGAACGAGTGGACGACAAAACAATTATAATCTTATGTTTATACAGATAGGGTTGCAAATGTTTTTGAGTATTTCGTTAATAGTGCAAAGCCACGTCGCGCTAAGCCAAAATCAGGTTTACCCGCGCCTAAACAACGTAACTGATGCAGTACTCTTTATACAAATATTAAAATGGAGATAGGCTGGCCATGTAGCAACGTATACATGATGAGAGACACAACAGCATGGAAAGAACCACAGGAACTTAAGACAAATGTCGACCAAGTATAAGATGTTATGATGAACTAACAACAAGGGAAAAAGCAGAATTTTGTTTGAAATCGAGAATTATAAAGTCCATAAATGGAGTAAGTACAGTACTTATATTTAATGAATATCTGCAAAATTGGGATATTAAATGCGAATAAAAAATAACATTTTTAATATATATTATTGTTACAACCGAAGACTAATCGAATGTTGTTTTGCGTCGTTGTTTTGCGTCGAAAGAAATGTATTTGTACGCGAATAAATAAAAATTTACACTATACGCACTATAGCGCACTTGCACTTTATAATACATTTACTATAATATATATATATAACATTATATATATA
>MU159570.1:128199-154987 GCA_015888305.1 Antheraea pernyi | reverse complement strand
TATATATATATATATACCTCATGAATCACTTTATATACTGGTGAAACCCGCATGAAAATCCGTTCAGCAGTTTTTGAGTTTATTGCGAACAGACAGACGCGGTTGGGGACTTTGTTTTATATGTACTATAAATAGTATACTATAGTCGTAGTCCTCTTGAATATTTCTTCCTTATCTCGCTCTCCGTATTTGCTTCAATGTCCAGAATAAATCTGAACTCTAACCATTGCTGGCACTGCGGTTCTTCACCGAGCTTTAACTAAACTCGGACATACTGTGGCGCGTTTAAATACCTTTCATAAAAGGAGGATGGCAACCTTTGGAAGGCTGACGTCCTCATTCGAGAGATTCATCAAAAAATTAAGACGGATTGGTATTATGATGATTGATCATATGAGATGATTCATCTGTTAGTTTGTAACAAATAATTCGTATACAGAGAGTAACAGAATATTAATTAATTAGAAATTTACTGTCCATCTGCAATCGCTGCCGTCACGTTTGCCTACAAGTCTTTCTACAACTGGATATACACTAGATGATTCTAACGTTTCAGCCAGTCTGGCAAAGAGGATGGCACACTCGGTAGCTACAGCGGTAACAATCTAGCCAGGCCCAAACCCAGTACAACTTCACTAGATTACTCGACATATGTATACGATACGACAAGCCTGTAGCCGAGTCCGAGGGGACGAGCCTAGGGGCCCATCTCCTCATTGCACAGATTTGGCCGACGACGGGAGGCGGATGGTTGTGTACCCAGGCTGTTACCCTATAACGACGAAGCCTGGCGACTACATTTGCTAGGCTGCCGCAGCAGCGGTTCTTAGGAAAGAGCTAGATCATTCCCTGGTCACCCTTACCATACGTCGAACGGTACACCGTGAGGTTTTAGTCCGTGCGAGTCCGTCATACCCACTCTCCCTGGAGGATGGCGTGTCCGTTATAGATTTCTCGGCTTTAATGAAAATAAGGATACGGCACGCCTAAGTGTGCCTCTGTGCCGGGCGTTATACATAGCGTATGGTGGTTGCAATCCATAACGGTTATCATGTCTTACCAGTAGCCTTTTTACATTAGCGTTTGATGTAGTTTTACATAGTTTTAGAAACGACGTGACGAAAATTGGTAACACTGTATTATTTATATGGTGTTACACTTATCACGTATAGTGTCGATGCAGTCAGGAATGGCAATAAACACTTCGTAGATACTGTGACTATTTATCCGAGCAGAGCTTCGCTTTACAGTAACTTCCACATAGGAGTGCGTCCAGATCAGCGACATCTTGCCCTTTATATGCCGAACTCCCACCAATGTAGTCACACACCGGGGTGAATAATGAACAGCCGATAACTTGAACCAATAGCGTTCGAGGTCATTAGTAACACCCCCGATAAAGTCAATAGCGCGGTGTCGTAGGTCAATAGTGGTTCCCAGGGTGGCGTTGTAGTCTCGCCTCTCGGGTGTGTCATAGCGGTACCGGATGTAGTCATTAACAATGGGTATATCTTAGAATGATAGCTTTTAGATGTCGTTTCCGAAATACGAGTACACCGTCAGATTCTTGGCGATACATTTCATACTCAATATTGTCTCAATCAAGTAAGTATTATAAACTGACCTAACTGTTATAACTAGCTTTTATGTTTTCTTTCAATGAAAATGAAAACCTAATACTGCGCTGTCTTCGCATCAAAACATTTTTCACGAATGAAATACTTTTTTATATAACAAATGCCTTCCTTATTAAACTAAATTCCAGTCGTGAACCTTAAGTATCGTAGATCCTTTGGAGTATTATCAGCGCATTAGGAGAACTCGTATATTTTTACTGCCAACGATTACATAAACGAACGTTCATTCATACTTGTAATCGATCATTGTCCTAACTTATATTATAAATGCGAACGTGAGTTTGTCTGTTACGCTTTGACATCTTAGGTACTCGACTAACTTCTCTAGTTTGTATACATGTTGTTAGAACGTTAGAGAAAAATACTGTTCCCAGACATGATCAAATCAAAATTAATGAGAGCCAAGCCGCGAGTATAAGCTAGTTGTTTATACTAAAATAAAACTTGGACCTTAGTGTCCGTACATTGAAATTTATTGAATTTTTTACAAAAACTGATCGCAGAAAACGTAGGTAGGGTAATAGAATATAATAGGTATTGTTAGCACTTCCCGTACTATTGACTACATCGGGGGTATTACTAATGACCTGTGGACGCCATTAGTCGAAAGTTATCGGCCGTTCGTGACTTGACAGAATGCTGTAAAAGGCGAGTTGGTCCAGTCATGGGACATTCTCGCTCAGACAATGGAGCTATTCACGTATACGGTACGAATGGTGGTTCGTGGTTAGTATGTTCAGTATTTCTGTATCGGCTAACGTTGTATTTTATTATTCTTGGTGGACTGGACCTGACATGTCCCGACGTGTCGGAGGAGCTGGTCTCGACTTGACCTAACATATCGAAGGAGCTGGCCTATGAAGGGCGTAGCAAAACGTGACCGTGGGTCATTCTCGTGTGGAGCGTCGGCCCATCCGTATCGAGTGTGGTATACGAGTGTAGCTGTGTTCAGTAGGATGTTGCTGAATCGGCTGATCGTAGTTAAAACGTTTCTATTGTTATTTTCTGTTTCAAAATTGCTAACATCAGAAGTGAGATTTATTTTTAAATTGGATTTATTTCTGGTATTTCTATATTTTTTTAAATGTTGTCTATCAGTGTGTCTGGCGATTTGAACACATTAATCTCTAGAACTACTACACGAATTTCCAAGGATATTATTACACAGTCGTGTTAAACATAGTTTGGGACAAAGTTCAGCCTACAATTCACAGATGTCTGTTTTCGGAAAAAATATATATTTAAAATTTCAGGGGTCTGTTCATATTAGTACGGCTTACTTCCAAACTGCGTGTTGTGGGCTTGGACCTAATATCTGTCGTTTTTCGTACCGTCAGCTCTACGTGGCTCTCTTCCGTGTTAGTAAAGCAAACAAGCTTTATTCGATCCTGAGCATACCGCTTCAAACATTGTGCACACAGAGGCTTGTAAATTTAAAATTAATTTATGTAAGTACGAGGTCGGGTAATACAATTTTGTATTGCCAGCGGCAACTGTATATTAAAAATGAATGTTTTCAAAGGTTTTTTTTTTTTATAGTAGCACGGCAAAGTGACTGCACTGTGCCTGATGGTAAGCATAGTACAATCCAAAAACAATGGCGACCACCGATTGACATACTATCCATCGCCGGACGCCGCTGTCATGCCGGCCTGCGAAAAGCTGGATATGCACAGGCTGATCCCGAAACGCGACCCGCAAAAGCGAATCACTATGACGGGCTTTTTCGCCATATACATGGTGGTTGCGACCCAGTCAGGCTGTAAAACCCTACCACCCCGCTTTCGCCATTGCCTCGTTCGTTATTCAGCAGGGTGCACCACGTGCAGGTGAGGTTGGCTTGGATGTCTCAAGTGTTAGATGTTATTTGACACCCCTTACACCCCAATTATACAAAACGTTTGCCTGGAAGAGGTCGCTCTAAACGATAAGAAAGAAATATAAATAAAATAGGTGTCTTGGAATAAGTAATAAAACCAAAAATCTGCCAATATTGTCTCCACAGAGTAAGTTATGTAATAGAGGTTATACTCGTTCTTTCCAATCAGTGCCTCTATAATATGAGTTTCGAACTAACATTGTTGGTTATAAATGTACATTTATAGCTATATACATATGCATACAGCGGTACTGCGTAAATCGTATACAAGTTTTTGATACTTTTTATTTGTAATGAATATATTCATCGTAAGGCATATCAAAATCCAAGTATGTATATGCAGGAGTCAATGTTTATAAGTAGATCCGGACATAGATAAAATTGTTTGTGGGAGACAAGAAAATTTAAGGTAGCACACTCTCGTAACAAATACGTAAACAAAGAGAATGAAAACAAATAGTTGAGAGTTGTCAGTTTGAAATGTCAAAATTAATTGTCTTCCACCATCTTTTGTAATCAAACTTGCCAAAAAAATTAAACAGTGCCATCTAGAGAGTGGATTGATAACCAAAAATAGGCGAGCCTTTTCCATACAAATCCGATTCTGAGAAGTGAAAATAGTGTGATTGTCTCTTCATATAGTAACATATAGAAATGAAACAATGTGTCTGTTGTTATTATGTTATTATTATGGGAATAATAATAATTATTATTTATACTTGAATTACAATTGAGCATGACCAAACGGAAGACGATCTTGACACCGCGATGTAGAATAAGACATAATACATGACAGCGACATCTAGTATCGGATAGCCGAAGCATTGTAATCACATCTTGTGAGCAAATAAATTTATATAGCATTGAACAGTCTGCCTGTTTGTTTATACACGCATATATACAACCTCACCGAGAAAATCATAAAGCATATCGTCGACTAACATGTAATCTTGATTTCATTAAAATCGATTCGCTCTATCAAAAGTTATTTTTATTGTATTGACGACGCGACTTAAGTACGAGAGAAAAGTAGATAAGTAAATGGGCTTAATACATTCCGATGATTTTGTCAGTCATTGTATTTTTACAGCAGGTTCCACGTATTAATGGTGGTAGAGCTACGCTGAAACTATTACTGGTTTCAGCATGAATGGGTCGGCTCGCCCGGGATATTACCACCGTCTCACAGAAACACCGACGTGAAGTAACAGCGCTTGCATTGTTGCGTTTCGATCGGTCATTGAGAACGCCGGAGGCCCACTTCCCCTCCCCTCTACCTCCCATAACCCTTCCCCCCAAAGGATGGCAACGCACTTTCGACTCCTCTGCTATTATTAGTGTCCATGGACAGTGATGATCACTTAACATCAGGTGCCCCGCCTGTTCGTTTGCCACATATGACATTAAAAAAAACGCGAACGGAGTTGCGGACACAGATACTTAATAAATAATTTGTCTAACAGCGGTTATTTTTCGGCTTTAGTAGAAAATGGCAACGAAAACTTTCCTAAGTTCTAATAAGACTTTTGATAGGTTTCGAACACTTCTAATGGATTTATTTTATTTCTTAATACAAGCGATCACATGCATCTTCGTCTTTTTTATATCATAGGAGGCAAACGAACAGGTGGGTCATCCATTGTTAAGTGATCACCACCGTTCATAGACACTTACAATACCAGAGGAGTCGCAAGTGCGTTACCAGCCCGTGTTCGGGAGAAAGGGGAGTGGGGAAAAGGGGAGGACAAGGAGAGTTGGGTATCCGGCGCTCTCACTGACCGAACGAAACGCAACAATGCAAGCACTGTTACTTCACGTCGGTTTTCTGTGACAGGTTGGTACTACCCCGAGCGAGCCGACTCATTCATGCTGAAACCAGTAATAGCTTCAGCGTGGCTCTACCATCTAGAGATGACGCTGCGCTTTTGTCTTTATAATTGACGACACTTTACATTATCTTTGTGTGAATATTTAATTACTTAATTAATGAAAGTTAACCTGAAATCTGGGCGAAAGAATGTATGTCATTTAAAAAAGAATCATAGTAATCAGTGTTGTGGCGTTCGATTTACAAGCACACTAACAGACAGACAGAGAATAAGACACCAATGATATTATAGCTAAAAAGTTCTGGATATGTTACCTACATGATATTTTGACACAACAAATGCCACGATAACGCACACATACATAAAGTAATATTGTAACGCCACACTGTTTTAGATAAAATGTGGAAGGAAGATGGCATATTCTCAATATCAGTGGTGATAAAGAAATAGTTATATGTTGCTTACCGATAGAGACGGGGCAGCCGTAAAAATAAACTATCTAGCCAAGTTTTAATAAGGCGCTGTCGAAGCGCTTATGACTACCTACAGTTTTTAAGTTATAATATCATTGTAAAACACTGCGTTTTATAATATTCAAAGATAAGGATGTATTGAACGTCTATTACAAGTTATTCATTAGGGCATTTCAATTAAAAACAATGACGGATTCAAGGAAAACACTTTTTATTGCCCTCAAACTTACAGGAACAATAATCTGCGGTTAACACATCTCTTATTCATTGTAGTCGACCGACGCGACGTCCGTCCGTCTGCCCTAGAAACACAATTCATTAGTTGATGTAAAAAATCGAATCGAAACCGGATTTTTAGGGTAAACTAACAAAAGAAAATACATTCTCCTTCCTGTGAATAATTAGTGAAATCACATTAATTTGAAGTCAATATCAAAGTTCGCAGTTTAGTAATTGATGTCGTCGCGTCTAAATGCGCAATATCCGGCGACGCCATTTGCGACGTTATTTCTAAAGGGCGAGTTTCTACACGGCACGGCGGCCTTTTCAATTTATACTTTTCTTTCATAGAGCCTTATTGCTACTGTACTTATATAGGCTCGCTTGTTAATATGGGTATACCTACATCTATGTTTTTAAGTATATTTTGATTTTAATAACTTCTTGGTTACTATGGGGCTGATATAGCCGTAAAAGCTCCTTAATAAATTAAAAAAAATGATTGCTTGTAACCGTCACACGTGATGGAAGTAAAACTTTTTAATTTGTTACTTACATTGACACCAGATGGCAGCACGGTCGCGCGTCCTTATATACATAATTAATTCTATTGTATGACTTTTATTATTATTCAATGTAGTATTTTTATTATTATTTTTTCAAATTTTTTTTAATGAAACTATTTATTGTCTAAATAAAAAGTATTTCAATTGTTGGATGGTACAGGAAACGTGCCGCCATATTGCCGTAACGGACTTCCGTTGCATTGTCGTCCAGTTACCTCCTAGTCTTGCCTAAAGAAGTTTTACTTTAAAAAATTATTATTAATGTAAGGTTAACTTAGATAAACTAATTTTGTTCAGGAGCATTTATTTTATGGTAGCTCGGTAAAATGACTGTACAATAATAGTAAATCGAAAATCGGAAACGCACAGATACGTCAGATTTACATTCTTATTATATTTATAGATATGACAAACTTAGCTGCGACCATTAACACCGTATATAACAGTTCATTAATACGTATGGCTAGATTGTATAATGACGTATCTCGAACAAATAACATCATCGACATATTTTGTGATGCATTTGGATCATTCAAGCGGCACTTGATTAAAAACATAACTTAATTGTATACTTATAAAAAAAACTGTTATTCTGTCTATATAGTTACTAATTAGAATTAGTTTATTTTGTCATCTATTAATGTCATGCATGCCTGTGGTTGTAATTATTACACTGTAATTTTATTTTGTAATTTACCATATGTAATTTTATCTATGTGTAATATTTATGTTGGTGTGCTAAATACATAAAATAAAATATATAAACATTATCACGATATCTTCACTTAATATGAGTTTATTGAAGAAGCTACGATTTTTCTGAGCAAAAGAATATATTTTTTTCAACACTTTTATGTATTTTAAGTACCATTTCTTCGTAATAGAAGCGACGTACATTTTTCGTGTACACATATATATATTTATTAATTATTTTAATTCTTAACCTTCTAATACCCATCTAGTTAGATACCTCTCTCTTAACTATCACAAAGTAGTGCAGAACTTTTTTTTTTTTATTTACGTGGGGAAATCCTTTATGGTTGCGCCACCCTCTCGGGGGAGAGAGTGGGTTATGTCCGACTCGCACGGACTAAAACCCCACGGTGTACCGTCCGCCGCATGGTAGGGGCGGCCTGGGATCGAACCTGCTGTCTACCTGAGAAACCGCCCCTGCGGCAGCCTGGCGACTGAACGCCAGGCTTCGTCCTAATATAGAGAGACTACTGGGTACACAACCAGTCGTCTGCCCTCGTCGGCCTCACCTGTGCAATGAGGAGATGGGTCCGCGGACCCATCTCCTCAGGTTCGGCTCGGATATATATATATTTATTATTTTAATTCTTAATCTTCTAATACCCATTTAGTTAGATACCTCTCCCTTAACTATCACAAAGTAGTACAGTACCCTGCATTTAATTTGGCACGTCGGAGAGAAGATTAAGGCATGAAGCTCAGATCGCATTGCTTCGATTTAGTAATGCGTTCTCTCTCGCGCACTTTAGACTACGATAGGCAAAGATAACGCTACGCGAAACTGAACTTAGTCGACTATCTCGTTCTTATAACCGACGTACCATTTCAAAAACCGGGTACTGTAGATGCGTCTTGGCTGATTTTAGAGTCAGCCTGATTGTAGATTCACCGTTTTAAAGAATTGAACATCAAATATCAAATTTTACCTTTATGGTATTATAAACTTATTCACTTTTATTACAACATGCCCAACCTTGCTATAGGCTGTACAAGTATAGAACATATTATATACACGCAATCTCCGTCGCGCCATTTGCTAGCTGATTTCATAAAGGGCAGGCTTTTCAGCCGGGAGCATTTTCAATTTGGCCTTCCCTCTCTGAAAACACTTATCGCTTAGTCATTCATCTACGTCTCGCAATAAAAGTTGCCATTTCTCTCGATGTCTTCATTTTTTTCATGATGTCAAGTTTGTTTTTTATCTCCAAATTTCGTTTTTAATTGAATATTAGGAGAATAACATTTATACGAATGGTAAATGTGTTGTGATTGGGATATTGTAATGCCCATGACAATCTAAGACTGTAGGTACCTTAATTATGGCCAAGGGCATACTGGTTTTTTTTAGAGTAGATGCTTTTGAAGATAGATGCCTTCGAGAGTGGTAGAGCCACGCTGAAGCTATTATTGGTTTCAGCATGAATGGGTCGGCTCGTCCGGGGTAGTACCACCCTCTTACAGAAAACCGACATGAAGTAACAGTGCTTGCTTGTTGCGTTTCGTTCGGTCAGTGAGAGCGCCGGAGACCCACCTCCTCTCCCCTTCCACTTTCCCTTCCCTTTCTCCCCCCAACACAGTCTGGCAACGCACTTGCGACTCCCCTGGTGTTGCAAGTGTCTATGGACGGTGGTGATCACTTAAAATTAGGTGACCCACCTGTTCGTTTGCCTCCTATAATATATAAAAAAATAAGTCAATTTTTTTTGGTACATTTTCGGTACTTTATTATTAAATGCACCGCGATCGTGGACCGCAGCGTATTCACGCTACCTTTATTTCACGAGTCTAACCTAACCGAACAAAGACGGACAAACTGAGAAAAATAAATTGGTTAGGTAAGTTTTTTTTTTCGACTGCTTGCTATTGCTCGGGTTGGTTAGGTTAGGTTAGTCTTGCGTAATAACGGTAGCCGGTCACGATAGCGATCGGCGAGCGCGGTGTATTTAATACGAATATACCAAATTTTCTTATCTTATGTAAATTGCTTTTCTACCTTTTCTAATTATATAAACAACGTTGCTCAATTTCACAACATTTATTTTCCCTACTACATTTGAATACGGAGGAAACCTTACGACTTCAATAAAGTTTTCTTAAGAAATTTGGTACATTTTAGGTACTTCCTGAATTTAATGGATCACATAATAACCTTTAAGGTACGTTTTTGTGACAAACTTTGTAGTAAGCTTTAAAAGTTATTAAGAATATGCTTTACGTAATGAACTTCACAATATTTTAATATAGAAAAACAATGTATTAAAAAGAAAAGCGTATTCCTTTTGAATTTCATTGAAAATCCGTGCAGTAGGTTTTGATCAAGAATGGTAGTCCGGTGAAGCTGTTAAGGCCTTACTAGGTCAATGGCATAGTCAGTTCGAAAAAACATAATTAAATCTAATTAAAAAAAGTTTTTGAGTTTATCACGAACAGACAGACGTGCTAAAGGACGTTGTTTTAAGACCTAGTAAGGCCTTAACAGCTTCACCGAAGTTGAGTGATGCTATCTTTATTTTGTTAAGTGTGCGTGCGTTTTTTTCAATATCAAAGTAACCTAACTCCTTATAACAGCAGTTATCTGCCAGTGAAAGTCTCGTCAAATCGGGCCAACCGTTTTGGAGATCAACCGAAACAAAGAAGCAAAAAGAAAGTAAAATTAAAAACATACCCGAATAATTTTAGAGCCTTATATCTAGGCAATGGGGTTACGGCCTGTCGGAAAAAAAAAGCAAAGTAAAAGTCTATGATCTTCAAACTGTTGACTGTATGTTCTATCAAAATACAAGTTATCCTAATTAGATAGTTGGAGGCATTGTACCATTCCTTCTTATAATATACCTATTTCTTTTTCTCGTATAACATAGTATTTTGTTACAATTGCTCGCGCTCCTGGGAAATGGAACTTGTATTAAACCAACAGTCCCATTAATTTTTAAACATAGTAGAAATTACACAGTTTGTTGCTCTTAGACTTTTTATCGTTTAAAATAGAACTCATAGTTTGTTATCCTGTGTTTAAAGTTTTTCGTTCTTCTGCATTTAAATTTTTAGAGTCAAAAATATTCAGTATCGTCACAGAATGCTTTTTGTTAATAAACTTGACTGAAATAATTATTTAGTTCACATAATTTATTATACTAGTGGTCGAAATTCGACCATAATTCATTTTGACATTTAATAAGACCGAACCTTGGTTAGGTGGTAGAGTTACGCTGAAGCTATGAATGGGTCGGTTCGGGTTGGGTTCGCCCCTTCGTTTGCCTGCAATGATATTAAAAAAAAATCGGATAAGAAATTCTTTGTAGATTATTTTAAAAAATATATCCGTGTTATTAGAAAAAAGTTAAATACGTATTTAACGTCGCGGGCAGAGGCTAGTATTAGATATATTTAAACAATTATTGGGTGTAAATTTAACTTCAGTAATTACTGATAAAACTCTCCAGTTTCCTAGTTTATGACGTAGACAACTCCTACGTCAAATTTCATTAGTATCCGTCCAACTGTCTGAGTTATAATTAATAGACAAACATTTTAATTGACGTACTTTCTATTATACAATATATACTATCGACCGTGCACGACTCTGTCCACATTAATTTAAGTGGGTAGTATAAAGTCTATGAAACACTTAAACGACGGTAAACACGTACCGTGTTATTAGAAAAAAGTTAAATACGTATTGAATACTTGCTTTAAAAAAGGTTGGCCACTTTCGTATTAAATGCACGCGCTCGCCGACGCTGCCGCGGCAAGCTCGTGTCATCCTTTGTCGCTAGCCTTTTCTTTTTACGTGGAGAGAATATCCATCATGGACTGTCAGGCCCCCGGGGGAGGGCCTGAGCTGAGTCGACCGCCAACTGCGTGCTGGGACGCAGCTGCCGGTGCCTTTCGGCGACTTTAACCGACTAAAACTCTACGACAACCTACGCCGCACTGTGGGAGTGTCACGGGACAGCGCGAGCATCCTCCGCTACACCCCCAGCGGTAGGCATTTCCCACGCCGCGTCCGGCTGAGGATGTCTAGTTGCGAGACTACCTCCCAGCCCACCAAACCTGTGCAATGGGAGTTCAGGGCCCCCGCCCCCCCCCCCCCCCCTGCGTTCGGCCGGCAGAAGTGAGGTAAACCCTATGGATCGACCAAAATTTATTAAGCAGATCTGAGCTAATAATAGCCCACCGACTTCGCTCAGTACACATTGCATCAAATAGGTGTTTGCATCTTATAAGAAAACGAGCATCACTTAATTGCACGGTGGTGTGGTTGAGGATGTATACCACATTTTGATGGAATGTCTTCAACATCGAGATTGTAGGTATTTTTTTAATGCTACTCGATCCATGGATGTAGCCTTTTGTAATTCGATGCTGTCATACTCTCTGCCTGAGAGTTCAAAATTGTTACACAGAACCGCAAGTTTAGCTTTTAAGATTTGATTAAATTATTATTGTTTATTGTAGATTATTGTATTATTAGATTATTGTAGATTTTGCTTTTATATGATGTTCTTATGCAGCGTCATAATCGATATGCGACAAAGCCCATAGAATAAAAAATGAGTGCGTGTAACCGTCACACGCGATTGAAGTAAAACTTCTTTGGGAATTTGCTGATAGATGCCACTACAGATCATGAAGCTTTGATTTAATTTGTTACTTACATTGAAACCAGACGGCAGCACGGTCGCGCGCCCGTATTTACATAATTAATTCTATTTTATTATTATTCAATTTAATATCTTATATATTATTATTTTTTTATTTTCGATTGATTTGTTTATAAACTATTTATTGACAAAATCAAAAATATTTAAAAACAGGATGGTACAAAAACGTGACGTCATATTGCCGCAACGGACTTCCGTTGCATTGTTGTCCAGCTCCTAATTACGCCTAAAGGAGTTTTACTTCAAAAACTTACTGTCTTTCGCATTTATAATATTAGTTAGCATATCGATGTATACGTTATTAGAGGCGATAACGAAACTAAAATTTAGTTAAACTAGCTACCAACTCGGCTTTGTATTGGTCTAAGAACTAATGTAACACACATACAGGAAAGCTACTTTATTTAATAATTAGCTAACCACTCCGGCTTCGCACAGGTGTAATAGAAAAGAAATGAGACCAAATATTCTTTTTACAGTATTCCCATGGATAGAAATAAAATGACAGCTGAATGTCAATCTGTCAATATTTCCGAAGATCTCTCCCTACTGTCGTCTGTTTCACTCACTCCTTTTATATATGGAGTTTTTTAAGATTTTTCAAACTCTTTCTTTTCTACAACCATTATCCTGACAGTTGCAAACACAGGAAAAATAGAATTAGAAAACATAAGTGCTACCGTTCTAAAATGATGCGTTTATATACATTCAAACTTTTATTTATTTATTTTAATAGTATTTATATATATACTCAAAGTTCCAGACAAAAATATATCAAAGAAAATACAGGAATCTAGAAAAAAGTCCAAATAATATATTCTGTATCGTTAGTATTGTAAACTTAGTTTTTTCCTATAGAAAAACCTATCATCCCCATAAAAACTGTTAGAATAACAACTGACGAATATAAAAACAGCATGAGGTGGATAGAAATTTGTGTAAAAAGACCGTACAGCCGATAAAAGAGGCAATATGTAAACAATTTGTGGAGATATTGTTGTGCGAGGCGCGCCGTATACACTGAACCTTACAACTACAGAAGGTTCAATATTATTTATTTCATCCTATGACTAAATACAGTAACCAACTTTTATTATCGTCGATTAATCGATTATTCTATTTTGTTGCTGCGAGGTTAAATTTGTGTAGAACAGGGCAGCGACCACAAATTTGTTTTTCATTATCTTTACCCTGGGAGCTCGTTCAAGGGAATGAGAGGTACACATCCTGCGGAAGCGAGTAACACCAGTAAGGTTCAGTATACAGCATTAATGTCTAAATAGTATATATAAAATGAAGTCTGCCTTTTGGGCGCATCACACAAAAGCGACTGGATAGATTTTGATCTTCTTAGTGTTCCTACTTTGATACAATCTTTATCTCGAATAAAAAAATCATAATATTTAATATACTAAACTTTAAAAAAACTACGATTTTATGTGCATTTTCTTGTCTTGGTTGGGGTAAACGGTGTGATGTGCATTAGCGGGGAAGTAATGGGATATAGAGTAATTTTGTATTTAAGTTATAGTTTGGCTTTCAATTATTTTATAGACTTTCCAAAACATATGAAAGATTAACCAGTTATAGACAGGTTTAAAAATCGACGCGTGTTGTTAATCCATACGATGGACGTGAAACTTTTATACCACAGCGAGACATTTTCATATAAAAAATATAAGAAAAGGCTAACATCACGCAATAACATAACCCATCCACATACTGGCCGCGCTCGACGTTGCACAACTTCCGTGAACGGACGATAACCGGTGTTTTCAACACTCTCACCGACACAGTGTTTACTTTTCGGCACGCAAAAGGGTTGCCGATCAGAATTTCATAGGGCTCCCATAAGAAACTTCACTGAAAAATTCCAATGTTATTCGACACTAACTCGTACCCGCTAGTATCTTCTGATGAAGATGGATATCGTTCATCAGTCCAACGTGTTTTATATTATTTTTATTGAACTGCTTTTATTTTTTAAATTACCGATGTTAATTAAAGCTGCCTCTGTTAAGTTTTATTATTATTAGCTCTATAAAGTGTAATGTGTAGGTGGTAGAGCCACGCTGAAGCTATTACTGCTTTCAGCATGAATGGGTCGGCTCGCCCGGGGTACTACCACCCTCTCACAGAAACACCGACGTGAAGTAACAGTGCTTGCATTGTTGCGTTTCGTTCGGTCAATGAGAGCGCCGGAGATCCACCTCCTTTCCCCATCCCCTTCCCCTTTCTCCTTTTGCTACCCCTCCCTCACACAGGCTGGCAACGCACTTGCGACTCCCCTGTCGTTGCAAGTTTCTGTGGACGGTGGTTATCACTTAACTTCAGGTGACCCACCTGTTCGTCTGCCTCCTATGTCCTCCTACATCTATTGGAGCTCCGAACAATAATCTATACTAATAATATTATAAAGAGGTAACGTTTGTGAGTTTGTGACGTTGTGGGGGGTAATCTCAGGAACTACTGGTCCGATTTGAAAATTTCTTTCATTGTTATACAGTTCATTTATCGAGGAAGGTTATAGGTTACATAACATCACGCTAAGACCAATAGGAGCGGAGCACCAGTGAAGAATATTTCAAAGTCGTGGGCAGAGGCTATGTATGTATATTTTTATACAGTATATTAACTAATCAAACGTACGATGGACTACACAATCTCAATGCAAAATATCAATATTAGATGTACACTCTATCGCTATACTATACGCTATACTAGGCGTCGCTAGTGTAACGAAAGCCGTGCAAGCGGAATACGGCCTACTTACGTAGCATGACATGACGTGAAATTATAAATTTATCTTCTGCGAAAATACCTCTCAATGTGCCAAAAGAAATATTCACTTCAAAATAAGCAATTTATTATTATAAAGCGTTTTCCCGTGTCTTCGCTCGTCTTTATGTAGATCGCAACTATGCCTCGAAAACAGTACTTTTTTCGGTATTAAAGTCAGCCCTTTATTATGTTCTTATATATATCTCTGATAATGTGTATGCATGATGATCGGTTAAGTAGTTGAGGTGTGAAAGCGCAACAAACAAACAAACTCACATTTACAACTACGTCGTACTTAAGTCGCGTCGTCATTAAAATTACAATAACTTTTGATACAATGAACCGATTTTAATGAAACCAAGACCAAATATTACTCGAGAATATACCTTATGATATTCTTGGTGAGAACAGACAGAAAAACAGACAGACATTTCTAAAAATCATTTAAATGTATCCTATTACTTATTTCAAGACACCTGAAACATATTCTTTTCACAAACCTTTTTATATGTAGAGATAATAATTAAACTTTTGATAATTTAGCCCTAAAGTATAAATAAAATTTATCATTTTAACTGACGCTAATAAACGAGAAGTTAAATCGCGGAATAATCCTCTGAACCTTCTACAATACTTATTCATAGTCTTTTATGACGCGTGTCGCGCCCGCCCGGGCGGGAACGTTGGCGGGGGGTTAGGGCAAGTCGATATAAACTTTATACTTATTTCCCTATTCGTTCCCTATTCGATGTAATTATTGTGCTAAACATGAAAATATATTAACTGAATTCAGCTAGTGCGACGTCAGTATAAAATACGGAAAATAATGATGTTGTTAAAATATTAATAACTAGCCGACCCGTGCCCCCTTCGTTGGGCGGTAATACGTAAGCGTGGAATGGTTATTTTGCGCTAAAACGCAGCGGAAGCTCTGAAAAGGAAAAAAATACCCCGATTTTGCAACATTCTTCATTGCTGCTCCGCTCCTATAGGTCTTAGCGTGATGATATATAGCCTATAACCTTCCCTGATAAATGAGCTATATAACACTGAAATAATTTTCCAAATCGGACCAGTAGTTCCTGAGATTACCCCTTACAACGTCACAAACTCTACCTCTTTATAATATTAGTATAGATGATGTAGGCTGTAAAGACACGCTGTAGTTATTACTGGTTACAGCATGGATGGGTCAGCTCGCTCGGGGTAGTACCACCCGACCCACAGAAACACCGAGGTGAAGTAACAGTGCTTGCTGTCAATGAGAACGCCGTATAAAAGGCCGGCAATGTACTTGCGACTGCCCTGGTGTTGCTAGTGTCCATGGATGGCGGTGATCACTTACCATCAGGGGACATGCCGTTTGCCCTCTATAATATGAAAAAAAATTTTAGATAAAAGTTTTCGTGATATTCCAATATTTTGCAACATAATTAAAAATTATAAATTCACATATTTTCTCACTCATACTTTATAGGTTTTAGCTTTCGACCAAAATCTCGTCTGCTATTAAATGACGACGTGGACCAAGATAGTAATAGTAATCAACTTGAGGATAGTAGCTAGCCAGGCGAACTTAGAAAGAATCCTTTACTGGAAGCTCCGATTCAATTGTTAGTGTACGTCCAGAGTGGACGCTATAATCGAGCGTCAAACGTGGTTTCGCGTGCGGCGCGTTCTGCATCAACGAACGACGCTCGCGCGCTACCCAGGACACTCACGTATTAACGCATACGTTTGAAACGAACACCGGACGCGACGACACGCTCGACGCTCGATTGTAGCGTCCACTCTGGACGTACACTAAGGATTCGAACCTACGTCCAACGACGCAATGTCCGAACACGATAGCGATTAAACCATCACCGCTGGAAAACCACGATTTTGGAAATTATTATTATCATTAATTATGAAACTTATAAGATCAATCGTTTAAATACATACTCTACCCGGTTTCTGAGTCACATTTATATAATAGCGTTATCGGTTCGATAACTTGTCAAATTGGGTTTCTCAAGACACAATCACACGATAAACCTCCGTTAAACTTAACCGGCCAATCTGGGCGTGTATCTATTCGATAAGTTTGATATTTTGAATAGTTTTTAATATCTTGACAATGACATGTTGTCATTGACGAACAACTAACGAATTGAAAAGTTTTGTATCTAAAATAATTAAATTTTTAAGTAAATAATTATAAAATAAAATTAAACCATGTACTAATCTCCAAAGTATTTTTTAATCATAATATTACTACTATAAGTTAAGAATTAAAATAACGAAACCCATTTTTAACACTCCTTAAAAATCTAGTAAACATCAAAGAACTAGTTATAACTCGTTGTGTACTCATAAACGCATTGACAGTTTATCTTATGGATAACTTTATTTATTAACCGAGTACCTCAGAAACGGGCAAAATATCTATGTCTATAACTATTATATGCTTGATTTAGAAATATTATGTATCAGAGACATTGTAATCAGTGGATATAGAGATCTTGGATTAACTTTAACGTAGAAAAAACACTGGTTTAGGTATGAAGATACGCATATGTATCTCACCAACGCTTACAGGTATAATTAGCTTAGCTTAGATGAATAGCTCGGTATGCAATAGTCCATATAGTACCAACTAGCCCAGACAGAGGCGCGCCCGTGTGCCTTTGAGCTGATCGCCATACGGGCGCTTGTCTAAGAAGCCCGGCGAAGCTGTAAAGATCCTTCAGGCCAACCGCAAATGGGACAAAATATAACTGTTATAAGTTATGGCAATTGGTTCCCATCGAACAGCCGTATGAAATACTTTGGTGCTGTCTGTGCCTGACTGGATTATTATCGCAGTGAATCTTGAAGTTTGTCGCATTTTGGGATCAAACAGTGTAGCGACAATGACGACTGTTAACAGATTGTACAATGCTCGGTGGTTGCCTTTGTTTTAAGCTACCATCAGGTTACTGATGTCACTTAATCGTACTACAATAAAAAAAAGAATATAAAGAAACAAAGAAAACACATTTATTTGGAACACAATCGTGGATACTAATATTCATTACAAAGTATACATACAAAACAGATGCAAATACATAAAAATAGATTCAGCCGAAATAGTCTTGATTTTTGACATAGAATTAATTCAGGATTAGTATATCTGTGTAGCAAATAGGACACGAGTTAGCATATGTGCTGCACAGAGTTAGTCCTTCATCGCTGATTTTCACTCGAGACCCAGACAGTTTTGCATGCACAAGCATTGTTGTATCGTATTCCATGTAGTGAACTATTCACGAAATGCATTATGGAGTTATATTTCTATGTTGAAAAATAAGTTAATTAACTATGAACTATGATATAATAAATGCATACAAAAAATAATAGGTAACAATAAATTTACATCTTTATTTTCTTTTTGGCAACCGATCTTCCAGATTATTACTGCCATTATCGAGTCAAATCAAAGTGATAATATCCTTTATTCAATTTAGGCTCTGAGAAGGCGATTATGAACGTCAAAGCTACCTCTAGAGTAGCTAATAATATGACAAGTGTCTTGCAATAGTTTCAATTTTCTAGCAAGATGGTGGCCCCCTTTGTCGGAACTTTCCAGGGAGTTTTTGTGGCATCTCAAGATTCATGCTTCGTGGTATTCTTTTCCATACACAAGATTATGAATAAAATACAAAAGCCACTCATAAATAATAAACATAGCAAATACTAGAAAGTTAAAGTGTAACAAAACTAACAGACTATATAACCTGTGAGAGCAGAGAAGTTTTAAACTTTGAACTGAAATTGAATATGGACACTGAGTTTTGAATCGGTAGGTGTTTCTTTTTCTTTTATATCATAGGAGGCAAACGAATAGTTGGGTCACCTGATGTTAAGCGATCACCACAGTCCATAGGCACTGGCAACACCAGGGGAGTCACAAGTGCGTTGCCAGCCTGTGTTTGGAGGGTGGGAAGAAGCATTGGGCTTTCGGCGCTCTCAGTGACTGAACGAAACGCAACAATGCAAGCACTGTTACTTCACGTCGGTTTTCTGTGGGTCGGTTGGTATAGTCCCCGAGCGAGCCAACCCATTCATGCTGAAACAGTAATATCTTCAACGTGGCTCTACCACTGTATGTATACCTTAGGTATATGTTGTTTTAGCATTTTCTAACCTGATATCTGAAACTAATTCGAAAGCCAGTTGTTTTATGTTTTGCAAGACTACGTAAAGTAGCTGACGTGAAGCTACTGAACTACTAGTGCTACTAGTGAGCTACGTGAAGTAGATTCCTGACTTTCCGCTGCAGATCTAGTCAATCAAGTTTATTATACAGATATATTGGTTGTTGAACTTTTACTATTCCAAAGAGTCGCTTAGCAAAATAAAACCTACACTGTGCCTCCATTTTTTAGAATTCGTACGTCATCATATGGCTGGATATTAAAACAATAGAATAGCGCTATATAAGCTAAAAGAGCCCATCAGACTTTGTAACTATATAATAATAATCATAAATACAGTGGTACAACAAAATAATACCAAGGAGGGTAGATGTCAGGCAGGTGGCCGATCGTAAAAATTTAGCCAAATCATATACCACAACATCACAATACATGTTGTACCAACCCTACTTATGTGGGATAAGGGTAAGAAGAAGAAGAAGAATAGCGCTTATAGTGTTCCAAAAGTAAATCATGTAAAATGGTTCTTCACATATTCTAATACATTTCAACCCCACGTGCCTTTCACAATCAAGATAGAATCCACATTGCCGACATTTCTTTTGCATAGATATTAGGTTATGAAATATATTCATATCGGAGCCCGGGCGACTCCATAACGCTTGAATTAGTCCCGTCGAGTCCAGATTGAATTCCTTATTCCAGATATTTCGGCACGAGTGTACGTGCCCGTAATAATTGATATATCTTCTTACTGTTACTACGTATTATAAATATTTATAAACTGTATTCACGTCAATAACGAGTATAATCTATACATATAAATAGAATTAGAGTGTATATTCTTTGTCCAGTCTAAACTCCGAAACGGCTGAATCGATTTTGTAGACTTTTAAAAGTAGATAGAACATATTTCAGAGCATTATTTAGGATAAATATCATTAAGCTTCTTCATAAGTATTAAGCAGTAATAACTGAATGTAATAGAAGTTATACTTCTTTTGGCGCGTTAGGGAAAAAAATTATGAGAGTAAATTTTTACAATATCCGCGCACACCGTCACGAAAAACCGACACCCTGAAGTTACCTATAGTCAATCTTTTCTATTGTTAGTGTCGTTTTTTCTACAAACGTAGAATAAGGCGAAAGATAACATTTTTGAAAAGATTTTTATCTTGTTACGCCAAAGAAGTATGTATAACTTCTAACGCGCGTACATTACAGTACACACACTTGTTTTATACATAACATAATGTAATAAAAGGGAGATGGTGGAATAATCCTAACGCCTATATCTATACATATAATAAAAATATAAATCTAACGTGTCTGTTTTAGATTTTTGTAAAAAAAAAACGTTGTCGCAGATTTGTAAAGATAAGTGATAAAATACATTTCAATCATTTTTAGAAACGTCTGTCTATTTGAACACGCATCACTGCTAAAGTACAACGTTCATGATAAGACCTTTTCAAGAAAATCATATCCTCTAGTAACATTTAGTCTTTGATTCATTCAAATTGGTTTGGTCTATGTATAGTTATTCTAATTTTAATGCCGACGCCACTTTAGTCCAAGCGAAAAGTTCAGATGATTTTATTAATCACTGTTTTGTACATCAGGCTCTACGCGAACGAAGTCACGGGACAGCTAGTACAGTATAAAAGAGCTGAAGCTTAGAACCATTACATATATGTATTGTCCTAAATGAAATACGAACCCAAAACACGTAGCTCGGCAGTGGTGGTAAAGCACTACGCTGTACGTGGAGTCGAACGAAACGTTGGTTCTTTTGGTCGGATTTAGAATTAACGGGCTTTAAATCAAATCTTTACTTTATTCAGTTTAGGCCCTAATAAGGCACTTATGAACGTCAAAGACTACTACCGGTTCGGACAACAACCCAGTCATCGAGAAGAACCGGCAAGAAACTCGATCTGGTACATTTTTTAAACATATATTTCCAATACATTATACAATGCTTTTAGTGGCTTTAATTAGACGTTATGGAAAAAGAAATATAAGGAGGTTGGAAGTAAAATTAATTACTGCTGTAATCAACCTATTCAATGTTATGTTTAATGTTTTGAAATCAATCCAAACGAATCTAATAACGTAACGCCTAAACACGATTCAATCAAGTAATCGTTGAAATATACCGATAATATTTTGGCGATAAATTGTTTTAAGAAACACACTGTCATCATGCTGTGATTGTTTTTTTATCTGTTTTGATAATGATGAAAATCATCGTTGAGTTCGCAGAATTTACGATGTAGATTTTTAAATTATTAATACTATAATACTATACTATATATAACTATATAACTAATATTATAAAGAGGTAAAGTTTGTGAGGTTTTTTTAATATCGTAGGTGGTAAAGGAAGAGGTGGGTCACTTGATGTTAAGTAATCACCACCGTCCATAGATACTTGCATCACCAGGAGAGTCGCAAGTGCGTTTTCATCCTGTGTTTAGAGGAGGGACGAGTAGGGGAGGGGGAGGAGAGGTGTGTATCCGGCGCTCTCACTGACCAAACGAAACACAACAATGCAAGCACTGTTGTTACTTCACGTCGTTTTTCTGTGGGTCGAGTGGTAGTATCCCGGGCGAACTGACCCATTCATGCTGATACCAGTAATAGCTTCCGCGTGGCTTTACCACCTTATAGAGTTTATAGTTATATTTATAGTGTGAAAACTTGGTATTTGCAGAGGGATGCGCTTATGTTGCGAGCGATGAATGTAGTCCTATATTCTAAAGAAAATGAGATCAAATCTTCTCTTTACAATACGACCGTGCAATGAAACAAAATGATGACCGAGCGTAAATCTGTCAATTCTTTGAAATATCGTTAAAATGGGAAACGATGTAGCGTATATTTTTGCAAGAAAAATTAATATACGTCGTGTATATTATCGTTTTATGAGTAAACTAGCTGATACCCGTGACTTCCTCTAGATTTTTAACTGCATATTCTATGACAGAAGAGAAAACAAGCACCGCATCAAATCAAAAGTACTTTACTCAAGTAAGACCCTGGGAAGGCGCTTATGAACGTCAAATTCGGAAAATAGACCGCAGAGAACCGGTATGAAACGCGATTTGGTTTATCTTTTCACCATTAAACTATTTTTACGAACATACATAGTAATAAAAATAACTAGTTATATTCGTTTTTGACGGGTATACAGAGAGGCGTTATTTCCATCGCTAACCACACTTTTTCACGCAAAAAAACACATCACTGGACGCGTAATACCTTTAAAATCGTAGTTATTAAAACTTTAATAGCTTTGCTTTGTATTAAATAAAGCTACTATGATAATTACTTTTTGATATCTAAAAAGTACACTGATCGAAATTTACCACTATGTGTTTTGCGTGATACGCTCACAACGACAGACCTCTATCATTGTATATATAGTGAGTTTTCGCTTTCATACTGAATGCTAAACCTTCTGTAGTCCTAACGTTTAATGTATACGGCGCGCCTCGCACAACAATATCTCCACAAATTGTTTACATATTGCCTCTTTCATTCTCCGCCATTTTATTTGTATAGATTACGAATGCTATCAACTTGTATTCTCTCGCCATAAGGAGAATAAACTTATCTAACATAAACAAATCGGAGAAAAGTCGAAAAGTTTTTAGGCTACGTCATTATCAAATAACATGTAATTCGTTTTTTAATGTGTTTTTTTCACATTTGTGATTTGAAAATCGATGAATCTAACGAAAAAAAATTAGAGAAACGTCGAAAAGTCTTCACTGTGTCTTTATGTTATCATCAACTTAATGAAACGTAAAAGTGACAAACATATACATCTATGAGATTTACCGTGCGCAAGAACGAGATAGAAGACACTGTACAGTGTTTCCCATTTTGTCTTATATTCACGGTCTACTCGTTGTATATTTCACTATTCAACACTTACTCTGCTCCAAGCGTTGTACGTGTGTGTGCGTGTGTGAGTACGAACCTGCGTATTAGGAAGTCTTGGGAAAAGGCGTCATCGCCAGCCCACTTTCGTAGTCCGGTGAAGCTGTTAAGACCTAGCTTGGTCAATAGCGTAGTACGAAAAAAAAAAGCCAGCCCACTTTGTGTGCGTTGTTCACATGTATCGTTGGTATGAATATTATATCATTTTATATAAAATTTCACTTCTACCCTTGTGTCCTGTACCGATTTTTTTATCAAATTTAAGTTGAGGATACAATTTCATAGGGGATCAAACAAATACTTTTAGATGCATATTTTTGTGATTCAGAAAAAGGTGCTCCCCTTCGTTCTTTGAACTGCAGTATTCTTCTTCAATATTTATGAAGTTATATAACACACATATATCTACGATAAACAATAAACAGCGTAGTAAATCCTTAATAGCGCTTTTGCGCTCTCCGTCTCAATCCGACGACGAACTCACAGAATTCGGGCCAAAGGAAATTCAATATTTTGGCCGAACGCCACGTTTTATACAATTAAATGACGGACCCGGTAGCCACTCGCACTGCCACATGCATATTAATAAGTTATAAATATAATAAAAACATATTTCATTAAAAATTATGGGATAATGAGACGCCGAAATTTCGGAATTATAATATTATTTTTTATGAGAGAACAGGAAAAAAATTGATGCTACAATTGAAAATACGTAAGTGTGTATTTATGTAAGCACGTAAGAAGTCATACTTATTTAACTTAAATAAGACATTAAATGCATATGATAACTTTTAATTAACATAATATAATTGACTTTGTAAGGCTTTAAAATTAGCTTTCTATATATTCGTATATATAATTAGGTAAGACACTGAATTTAAGTAGAGTAAATTATTTCTCTCTACCTAAAGAAAACTGTCCTAGATACTTGTGTTTTACCTACACTTACATACGGATGCCAAACTTGGACATATAACACCAAAATTAAAACTAAATTAATAATATGCCAGAAAGCAATGGAAAGGAACATATTAAAAATAAGAAGAATCCAAAAAGTGAAAAGCGTACAGATAAGACAAAAAACAAAAGTTACAGATGCCTTACAATATGCTCTAAAACAAAAGTGGAGGTGGGCAGGACATATAGCGAGATACGCGGACAAAAGATGGACATTAAAGACTACTATATGGGAAGGACCAAGAGGAAAAAGGAGAAGAGGGCGTCCCAGAAAAAGATGGATAGAGGACATACAAGCGATAGCAGGAAAAGAATGGCTAAAAAAAGCTAAGAACAAAGAGGTCTGGAAAAAATTGGAGGAGGCCTTTACCCGAGAAGGGGTTCCGATCGATGGTATGTACATCAATAACAGTGTTCAAGAACTTTTATAAAATTATATAATTTACAATATTTTTGCTATTATATAAACGTAATTTATCTTAAAAAGCATGTATAGATCGGAAATAAATGGGCTTTATTATTATTATTATTATAAATTATTTATCAAATAACAGTGTAATTTTTTTTTTATTATTTTGGCATCTAATCTTCTAGTAGATTATTACTGCCATTGTCGAGTAAGTTATACAAGTTTCTTGCGATAATTTCAATGTTCTAACAAGATTGCGACCCGCTTGTTAGAACTTTCCAGGGAGTTTTTGTGGCAAGCAAGATTCCATGTTCCGTGGTATTATTTCTCATCCACTTCACTTAATTACCGACTTAATAACCGACCTATATTAGGTAAATTACCACCAATATTACAAAATATGGAGTTGAAACATGAGATTCCAAAATCTCACCAAAAACAAATGTAATATTAATAATTTATAAACAAATAAAAACAATACGTACCGACAGTTAAACTCATATTTATATAACAATTTAAAAATTTGTATATTAAAAAATATCACTTTTTAACCGACTTCAAAAAAAGGAGGAGGTTATCAATTCGTCTGTATTTTTTTTATTTTTTTTATGTTTGTTACCTCATAACTTTGGACTGGGTGAACCGATTTTGATTATTCTTTTTTTATTTGAAAGCTGGTACTTCCAGTGTGGTCCCATTTCAATTTGGTACAGTTCCGACAACGGCATCCAGTGCAAAACCGTATAAGTTTTAAATTTGCATTAAGTATGTACACGACAAATAGACGAATAACTCAATATTACGCTAACCGATTTCGATGATTCATTTTTTATTGAAAAGGATGTACTTCAAGGGTAGTTTGATGAGAGTTTGGTTAGGTTCTGATTATGGGATCCGTGACAAAGTAAGAAAACTTTCAAGAAACGAGCCTACTCCTTTCTTAAGGGCCGGCAACGCATCTGTGTTTCCTCTCGTGTCGCAATTGTCCATGGGCGGCCGTGATCACTTACCATCAGGTGACCCGTATGTTCGTTTGCCACCAATATTATAAAAAAAACTCTTCAATTCTTAGGAGCCTATTGTGCTTATGTTCGTTGCTGTGTTGCAACATGACGCAAGCATTGTAATTACATTACTTAAGGTGTATAATGTGTGAAGCGATGGTAGCCGAGTTGGTGGTAGAAACTATCGCGGATTACTGAAAAGGTTGCGTTCGTACCAAACGTTACTTATTGTACAACCAATTGAAACCATATCGCATACCATACCGATAGATACCATACCGCAAAAATGCGCATATTTTAATATACTTAAGGCGGAACGGAGTTCGCGGGCACTGCTAGTAAAATATATTTATGTACACTAAAAATGGAAAAATAAAGTAAATTTTCAAAAAAAAGTATTAACCGACTTCAATATCAATCAAAAACCCATAAGGCACTAAAAAGCGGAAAATAAATAGTTTATCAAATTAACCAAATTAAATAAAACATATGAATATGTGTGCTACCTAGAGATGTACTGGAAGTCGGTACCAACCAAAATTTTTGTATTACAGAGACGCGAGAGTGGACTTAAACTTTGTACCTGTAGATGATATGATTTTCGGTTTGGTTGGCACCGACTTCCAATACATCTCTAGGTAGCACACATATTCATATGTTTTATTTAATTTGGTATATTTGATAAACTATTTATTTTCCGCTTTTTAGTGCCTTATGGGTTTTTGATTGATATTGAAGTCGGTTAATACTTTTTTTTGAAAATTTACTTCATATCACGAATACACACAATAAATGTTATCATGGACCACAATATATAATTTAAAGTTACATACAAATACACCTGTATGTATGAACATATATTTTAGGTCCACTGATAATAAAACACTTGTTTTAGATCCATATATATATTACTAGCTGTTACCCGCGGCTCCACACGCGCTTTTTAAATTGTGAGTGGGTGTGTACATTACAGAAAAGCTTTTTCAAAAACATTTGTAACTACGACACGCACGCCAACTGTAACATGTAGCGTACATTAGATATATGAATACAAATAGTGTATCGAATGGGATGGGATTTGTCATCAGCAACATACCTGGAACTTCAACCTACTATATACCAAACTCAGTGCTCACTAACACTATATAAGAAAGTACTGCAAATTATAAGCTATATATTATCGAACAATATATCTTAAATCTTTTATTATATAGATATAATATGCCCGTATTCTCGATATACTTAAGTTATTCGTATACGTTGCTATACTTCACTGAGTTATATTTATTATCGGGGCGAGACAACGTCTTCCGAGCCCGCTAGTTATCTGCCCGTAAAAGCCCCATGAAAGTCGGTCCAACCAATTAGGAGATAGTAGGATATATTGCGGACGAAGTCTTCAGTAACAAAATAAAATAGTCTAAGTTACTTCTTATAAGGTGAGTTATCTTCCAGTGAAAGTCCCGTGAAAATCAGTTCAAGCATTAC
>MU159570.1:88647-128183 GCA_015888305.1 Antheraea pernyi | reverse complement strand
AATACCCCGTGAAAATCGGTCCAACCATTTTGGAAATAGCCATGCGGACGAAACCGCGGACAAATAAAATAGAATATGTCAACCGCTATAGTTTCGGCTATCTGACAGTAAAAAGTAAAATTTCCGTTGAAATAGGTCCAGCCGTTTTGGAGATTACCCACAACAAACAAACAAACAGAGAAAATATACTAATATAAAAATATAGACAAAGTATAAAGAAAATTTTTTTTGGTCATTTGTAGCCATATCCATCCATCAAAAAGTTGTTATTTTAATTGTACATACACAGACTTTATTTTTATAATACGTAATAGAGAACAAATAAAAAAATATATTGTAACTTGGACATGGAAGAAAATTGATTAAAAGATATATAAGAAATACCTATATTAACGACTTCAGAATTGGCAGTATGGATTAATTCCTTCGCCTGTCCTATAGAATGAATATTATGACTACTACTAATGAAATCTCTCAAAAGGAAAAAAGTGCCCGATTTTGAAACATTCTTCATTGGTGCTATGCTTCTGTTGGTCTTAGCGTGATGTTATATAGCCTATAGGCTATAGCCTTCCTCGATAAATGAGCTATTTAAAACCGAAGAATTTTCTCAAATCGGACTGGTAGTTCCTGAGATCATAGCGTTCAACCAAACAAACAAACTCTTCAGCTTTATATATTAGTATAGATATATACTAGCTGAACTAGCGGACGTTGATATGGAAAAAAATCTAAAATTCAACCGCAGCGCCACCTACCGGGTCCAATTGTGTATGTAAACCATTCTTGGATCCACTGGAACATGTACACAAAATTTGATCAAAATCGGTCCAGCCGTTTAGGAAGAGTTCAGTGACATACACACGTACATAAGAAATTTATATACAAAAATTTCAATAACTACATTGAAAATAGTTATCAGTTCTAACGACAAACTTGACACACAATTACCAACCAACTTCATGGTGTCGTTTTTAAGTGTCGGTGTGCACGCGTCGTAAAAATTCACTCTCGAATTTTTTTAGAGATCTCTTTTTTAGACACTCTAGATCGCAACAATAGTGACACTTATCACGTCCACCACCACCTGTAACTATGTTTGAATCTTTAAGGTGAAAAAATAAGATCATTTTCTTTCTTTACATTTCGAGTTTCTTTCACAATATTACAAACTGTGTGTTGTAACTGAAAATGGGAAAATAACTAAATATTTTGCTTAATAAGACTTCATTACTTAAATAAGAACCGCTGTTTTATTTATGGGTTAAATTAAAACGTATCTTTCATAGAACTGTGTTACGCCAGAGGCACTTAAGGCTTCGTATCAAGGACCTTTTTCTTTTTCTCCGAAACATAATTTAAAAATATAATTTTCTTTTGTGAATTTATTATATAGAAATAAGAAATGAAAAGTTAATTACTTTTGTTTTGTCGTAAAAGTTTATTTATATTTCTGAAGTGGTACTTCTTATAGGACGGCTTTGAAATTATGATTGTCAACGTTTTTGTGTGGCGAAAAATGGTGGACGTAAACACTGTGTCGGTTAGAGTGTTGAAAACACCGGTTCTCGTCCGTTCACCGAAGTTAAGCAACAACGAACGCGGTCAGTACTTGGATGGATGAGCGCCTGTCGTTGGCTTTTTTTGTGTTTTTTAATTCAATCATCTCCCAGTAATATTTTTACCTCTATCGTTCTACTTCTAGCGTCCTCTCTTGCGTCCTCTCTTGCGTTTCTGTAGTTATTGACTTTATGACTACTGTATCGACCATTCGACCACTTTATACCACGAGTGTTAGGCATTTCGCGTACCGGGGTCTGCTAGTGTATATTCTGTGATAGGAATCCGTACCGGATTGTCAGTCACTGTCATTGATAAGTCACAGTGACTCTGGTTTATTACATTTCACAATCATACAATTTATACACAAGAAGCATGGGAGCAACGTTTCTCAAACGAGCTATTGACGAGCTTTAATGTTATCAGATAATAAAGATATACTTATTTTTTAAATAATAAAGAAATTTATAAAAAAAATGAATTGAATTGATTTTGAATGAAATTTTGGTGAAATGTCAACCACAACACGATTACTAGCAATAGATAACTGCGTTTCACTGTTGTAACAATCAAAATATATTAATTCTTTTTTTTCCCAGAGATCACGTTCACCAAGCGGGTCGGCGCAAAGGCAGCTAGATGAAGCGGATTTATTTATGGACCTCATAAAAGATGTCGCTAACGAATTGGATATAGATGTACTTTGTCATAAGGTAAACATTTAACGTTTTTTTTTAAAGACCACCTATTTTTTGTCTCCCTTTTGAATAATTTGCTGCTTGAAGCGATGATGTCTCAGTTGTTAACGTGTTCAGATACTCCATTGATCGACTTAGGATCAAGTCCTTACGAGTAAACCGGACGGTAAAGGAAAGCATCGTAATGAAGCCATATCATTGTAGGGTTTTTTCTAAGACCAGCTAGTTAGCTACGGCCCTTCTAAAATCTATCGATTATGAGCATGTTCGGGTTATTGCACTTGAGGGTCGGTCCCACTGGGTTTAGCGTGCTTACCATGTTGGATCACATTTTAACTAAACATCAGGTTAGATTGCGTCCAAACGCTACAACCTATTTTAAGAATTAATTTATATTATACCATTATACTGATTCAACGTTAATGAAATGCCCACAAATATTTAAAGTTAGATGAGTGTAGCTATATTTAAAAATACGACTTTTTTTTAATGTCCTAAGTGACAAACGAACAGGTGGGACACCTGCTGTTAAGTGATAAACACTGTCCATGGACACCAACAACATCAGAGGAGTCGTAAATGCGTTGCCACCCTTTAAGGGGAAGATATTAGGGGAGGGAGATGGAGAGGAGGAGAGGGGAGGGGAGGTGGGCCTTCGGCGCTCTCACTGACCGAACGAAACGCATCAATGCAAGCGCTGTTACTTCACGTTGGTTTTCTATGAGAGGGTGGTACTCCCCCGGACGAGCCGACCTACTCATGCTGAAACCAGTAATAGTTTCAGCGTGGCTCTACCACCATAACGCAATAGTACTTACCCCTAATATATACAAGATGGTTGCGCCGCTTTATATATATTTTAAATTCCCGCATTATTGTGATCAGATCGCGACACTTTTCATCCCCGCTTAATTACCTCTTTCTGTGGCACATGCTTACGTTGATTAACGCGTCGAATACGCCGAAGACGTTACCGCGCCGCGTGCATAAACAGTTTGATTTTTCGCTTGGTCGAGTGAGTAGGAATAAACACATCGCCCCACATATAGTGCGTGCCGACACTCTTTATAATCAATAATTGTTGTGTGAGACTCTTCAAATCTAGACTTTAGTGTCCGTTAGTGTTGTGACAGAGAAAAATCCGAGGAGTGCATCGAGAACAAACACCTAGTCGGCTAGCCACGTGAAACTGCAACGCCACGATGTATGTGCCAATTTCCTTCCCAGTCTTGTCTCCATCGTCATATCTGATCACAATATAGTTTAGTATCAAAATTAGCAACCTTGCAAATACAGTCCATTTATAATAGCATAGAACCCCCCTTCAATGGCGTCGAGAACGCAACGGCGCCACAACAAGAGATCGATCGATTGCCGCGCGTGATTACCTATTATTGTTTTTTAAGATTAAATTATATCAAATGATTACTTATATATAAAAGAGTAACTGATTAACATATCAAAACATAGTCCAAACTACCGTGTCTAGGACCATATAAATTCGCATACGAGTTCAGTTTGCTTTGTAAACAAGCACTAAGGAAAGATTATTGAAAATTCAGCTCCTATTATATAGTGTTGAAAAGGGGTATTCAAATTTGTATGATAGTTTGTCATACATCCGTCAGTCAGCATGTTAGGTATGTAGATATAGATATATATAACAAAGTCTCAAAACACATTACCGATTTGCCGGATAGTGAGTTCAAGAACCATGTCAAGCGGGTTTTAATATCTAAAGGGTGGATCAATATGTGAACGACGTGATATCTGGAAATGACGCCCCCTCAGTGTACCCACTAACAACGAATGTTACTATTTATGTTTTGTAAAAATATATAACATGAAGAGATAAACCAGATCGAGTTTCTTGCCGGTTCATCTCGATGACTGGGTTATTTTCCGAACCGTTAGTAGCTTTGACGTTCATAAGCACCTTCTCAGGACCTCAATTGAATAAAGGATATTTTAATATTAGTTTTTGATTTATAATACAGAGTCAATCAATGTTTAGAATCAATTGGGTTTATTTGTTTTTTTATTGTAGCACGGTAAAATGACTGCACTGTGTCTGATGGTAAGTACAGTACAATCCAAAAACAATGGCGACCACCGAGTGACACACTATCCATTGTTGGTCGCCACTATCATACCGGCCTGTAAAAAGCTGGATATGCACAGGCTGATTAAAAATTCAAAAGATAACACAGTTATTTCGTTGTTTTGAGTTTTCACTGCCGTCGGCGGTCCTTATGACTGCCTTGAGTTTTTTTTTCTATATACAAGTACACATAACTAACTAAAATATAGTGGAACTTGTAAAAATACATCCGTTAATAAAAAAAAGACACTTAAAATTTACGTTTTTCGAGTTTTCATTAGAAAGTAAAGTTGAGAGAAGATTACGTCTAATTAAAAGCCACTTCAATACGATCATAACAACTAAAATGAACGCTAACAGTGTTATCACAAAAAAGTTAAATACGTGTTAAACCCTGGCTTTAAAAAGGTCTCATACTAAATACATCGCGGTCGCTGAATGTTCGCTATCTTACTCTTTTGTCTCGCTTTGGTTACGTTAGGTCAGACTTGTGAAAAAGGATAACGCGAACTTGCCTCGGGCGAGCGCGGTGCAGTTATTAGGAAACTTTTTTAAACCAAGTATTTAATACGTATTTAACTTTTTTGTAATAACACGGACGGTGTTTGTTGATTTGCAGAAGGTATTATGATCGAGTACCCCGGAATGTTCTGTGGTGGGCTTAGAAAAGAAAAGAGTGCCTGGAAAGTACCTAAAACTTATTCCTTGTGTGTGTAATCAACCAAAACACACGTTATGTTCGAGGTTGGAGTTATCGATAATTTCAATATGGCTGTGGGCTACACCAGGGTTCAACTTTAAGCCCGTATTTATTCCTTCTTGGTATGGATGCGTTAACATCAGACACACAGGAGAAGACATCTTGATGATATTGTTTTTATTGGAGAAAATGTTGCCGACGCTTAGAGTAGACTGGGAAAATGGAGAGAAAAACTGAAGAATGTTGGCCTGATTAGTAGGACAAAAATTGATCATTTGTTCTGCGAATTCGATGATCCATCCAGTTTGTCTTATATAACCTTATATAGTGCATCTTTGCTAGCCTGTACAATTTTCGGTAGCTCAGTTCATTAATCCAAAACGACGCTGGCATAGACAAAGACTTCAGGAATAGGATAAACACAGGGTGGATGAAATGGTGAACGGTGTGTGGGAGGTATATAAAACAATCATAAGACAAGTCATGCTATATAGATCTGAGTGTTGGGCTTTGAAAGAGAAGGATGAGAAAGAGTTACATGTAACAGAGATGCGAATTTTAAAATGGATGTTGTGTATTATTAGAATGGATAACATTAAGAAAGAGTGTATCTATATAAATGAGTATATTTTTGTGTACAATACGTTAAGATAATAAACGACTCAGACAAAGTCGGGAGCTAATAAAGATTAAAATAAATACTAAAATTAACTTATTATATATACACAAATTAAATAAATAGCTACGTCCTGCGTTGATATTTGTAATAAAGGGAGCCGCCTTTATGTGCTCACCCTGCTGACTGAGAGCTCTGGTGAATTGATTAATTCTATGAATAGATAAGGGATTGTGGTTGTTCCATTTTGTGGTCGTCTTTGTTTCTCAATGAATATAGATCATTAAGTCGGTATATTTCATACTTTCGTGTAATCTATTTCAATTAAATTCAAATATCGCGCTTCGTTTTACCGGTATATAGTTCGTTCTGGAACTAACTTTAGAAAAAGCGTTATGAATATTGAATAGAATATGAAATTGAGTTTTAAAATTGTGGTTTAAAATGGTGTTTAAAATGGTAGTTAAGTTGTCTTATGAGGCATTACAAGTATATGTTAATGAGAAAAGATAATCAGTAAGAATAGTGTGTTGATTTTGACCTAACCAATAAGTGAGCGCTATGGAATGTTACTGCGCGTACCCTCTCCACGCCATATAGTAAACGCTAGTTGCAAATGTTCCTATATCTATAAAGAATAATGCACACATTGAATTACTAATTGTACTACAGAAGTAATACTGTCAATTCTTTACTACCGCGGATGCGTATTCGAATTTACGGTTCTAAATTTCAATATTTATTTTTTGCCTTGTTTAGGATTTTGTAAAATGCCTCATTTTGCGTACCGTATGACATACAATGGATAGGAGGCAAGTAAGATGAGTCACCTGATGTTAATCGATCACCGACGTTTATAGACACTAGCAACACCAGGAGAGTCGCAAAAGCGTTGCCAATCAGTGTTTGACGGCGGGACAGGGGAGGAGGAGGGGCAGGGAGGAGAGGTGCGCCTCCGGCGCTCTCACTGACCGAACGAAACGCAACAATGCAAGCACTTGATATAGGATATTTAAGTTAATATACTGCTGCAATATTGCACCACCCAGACTTTATCATGTGGACTAACATTTAATACTATAAATCGATACAACCATAATTTAGACTAAGTATTTATTAATCTATTCAAGTTACGGAACTTTTAATCGATATATATGGTAGAAGGAACCAACAAGATGACCTATGTGATACATTCATTTACAGATTTTGGTAAACGTATGTTTACTAACATCGGCCGATAGAGGGAGTTTGTTCTTAGCAAAAGGTACACCGCCGAATCGATATCTTCAAGCGAAGTTGTTTGATGTAACACGTGATACAGGTATGTAACCTTTTTTATATGAAACCATTGATATATAAAAACCCATGATGCATAGCCTCGAGTAAAAGTAACGCTCGAAAACCGTCCCCAAAAACTCACCGATATACATAATTGTATGTAGTTATTCTATAAACTTATGTTTTCGCAAATTCAACCTGAAGTATTTGATATATATGTAAATTCTAAATTTTATTAATCTTAATCGTCTAATAAGTAAGCCACTTACGGCACTAACAAGAAATATATTTTGTAAAGAATTTTTGTTCGATTACACAGGATTCTGTTTCTAATGTGGAAATTTACGGTTGATTTTTATGCCATGTATATCATTTTTGTTAAATAAAGACTTTTTATTTATTTATTATTTAAAGTTGTTTTTACAAAACAGTGTACAAAAAGTCCAAAGACGGCGAGTGACTATTTGAAATTAGTGCAGAATTCTCAATTGTGCGCTCATTTTTTGCGGACGGTATTGAGACGTTAACAGTGCATCTTGGGTTTTTATATATCAGTATATGAAACTTATAATGGCTCAGTTGGGGCATTGAATGATTGTGTACGAGATATTAAGTAATTATTACACAACAGTGTGTAACTTTAGGGCGCGGAACACGTGCGTAGCGAACGGTGCCGTTGAAGATATAATATTCATTGCTCACAGATATGACATACCGTAAACTCTCCCTATTTGTTTTTTTTAAAATGTATTGTAGGAGGCAGACAAACAGACAGGTAAACTGAAGTTAAGTGATCACCGCCGTCCATAGACACTAGCAACACCATGGGAGCCGGAGGTGCGATGCCAGCCTATGTTTGGGGAGAGGGGGCGAGAAGGGGAGGTGGGTCTCCGGCGCTCTCACTGACTGAACGAAACGCAACAATGCAAGCACTATACTTCACGTCGGTTTTCCGTGACAGGGTGGTACTACCCCGGGCGAGCCGACCCATTTATACTGAAACTAGTAATAGTAGCTTCAGCACGGCTCTACCACCTTCAAGACTAACTAAGATAAACATATTTATCTAAAACAAAGTATTCTGAAGCGATGATAGCTTAGTCGATAGCGTGTTTGGCTACAGCGTCGATGTTCGTAGGTTCGAATCATTGGAACTAAGTCAGAGCTTCTGGAGAAAGAAGACATGACGAAACCATATTATCGTGATAGGGTTTCTTCTGAGTGTGCCTGGATAGCTGCCACCCTCAAGTTAACCTGTCTACGAGCACTGGTTGCTGTGTTCCGATAGCTGCACTAGAGAGTCACCCCTTTTTTTTTAACGTGGGGATGTACTTAACGGATACGTCACCCTCCCAGGGGGAGAGCCAGGATGGGCCTCCCGCGTTAGAGAGACAGCCTGGCACACGTAGACAGTCTTGGACGTAATCTATACTTCGAACATTTTATTACGTGAAGCAACACGTTTGGGGTTGTAAGGGGTGTCGAATAACATCATAAGACTTCAGACACCCAAGCCATCTTCACCTGCACGTGGTGCACTCTGTTGAATAATGAACGAGGCAATGGCGAAAGGTGGTAGGTGGTTGGGTTTTACAGCCTGACTGGGTCGCACCCACCATGTATATGGTGAAAAAGCCCGTCATAGTGATTCGCTTCTGCGGGTCGCGTTTTGGGATCAGCCTGTGCATATCCAGCTTTTTGCAGGCCGGCATGACAGCGGAGACCAGCGATGGACAGTGTGTCACTCGGTGGTCGCCACTGTTTTTGGGTTGTACTGTGCTTAACATCAGGCATAGTGCAGTCATTTTGCTGTGCTACTATTTTAAAAAATCTGGAATGATATATTGTGGCTTAAATTATATGATTTAGGCGGTCTCAAGTTGCTTTGATTTAGAAAAAAAATCTCGATAATTTTGGAGTGTTTGCTGTAAATTTAAGTCATATGAGTTAAGATATTTTATATACCTTTACGTAGCCAAGTATTTTATGTAACTTAGGTAAGTATTTACTATAAGTGCCAACGTTACTTTATGCAAAATAACAAATACAGCTTATGCCGTATATTATTTAATATCTGTACTTAATAGTGTCACGTATCTGTATAGAAATGTTATTACTCTTTGATTTGACCGAAACATGGCTGCCACCGAGGTGACGTGTTGTCACGAATCATAATTAAAAATATAATTAGATTACGTGTGTTTTAAAAATAATATATTGAAATTCTAATGAAAAGTCACTCCTTGAATTTTAACCTACAGCAGGACGTTATATGTTCGGCTGTATAATTGTTTTTTTATTATGCTTTTCGATATGATTAATGATTAACTTTTACTCGCGGCTTTGCTCTCCGAAATGTATATTTTTCTCAGGATGACAATTATCGTAACTGCTTTTCTTTACCTATAAAAAAGCGTTTGCACAATTTCATGATGATTGGTTGAATAAGTAGGCATGTAAACGTAACAAACAAACTAACATTCGCATTTCCAATATTAGTAAAGTAAACTTGGCAATCAAGTACCTGGCGCCGCCTAAATGAGTTATAGTGAATGCACTCCATTGCGTGGAATAGACAGTAATAAACATTTTTCTTTAGTTCGTAGTACACGATAGTTTAATGAGTTGGGGGTAAAATCAATTGCACATAACGAGGCCGTCATGGATGGATGGATTGTTTTATATGCAACTATCCGCTAATTAGTTATACTATTTGGTAGCTTATGTCTAATGCATTGTTTACTTTAATGTTATTCGGAAAACTGTTTTTAACGCCATCTATTTGCCCACCTGCAAAAGCAATTACCAAACGTTACTTAATTTCTACAAAATTCACGAACGTACGAAAGAATTGGATTAATAAATAAAAATATTATTATTATTTTATAAATGTTTTTCAGTAACAATTAATTTTGGCGTTTTAGTTCCACAACAACTCGCATGCTTTTATAGTCTTTTTCTAAGACGGAGCAGAATATAGGAAATTCCCAAATGTAGGCTCTCTTTAATGCCCGTTTTCTGAGGTACTCGGTCAAATTATCCTTAGTTATTGACGCAATAAAGTTATCCATAAGATAAACTGTCAATGCGTTTCTGAGTAGGTACACAACGAGTTGTTAAATAACTATGAAACCCTAAACTAGTTCTATGATGTACACTAGATGGCTCTTTTTAATAAAAATTGGTTTTATTATTTTAATTCATTACTTTAGTATTCATATTATGATTAAAAAACACTTTGGAGATTAATAGATGGTTTAATTTTATTTTATAATTATTTACTTATAAATTTAATTATTGTAGATACAAAACTTTTCAATTCGTTAGTTGTTCGTCAATGACATATCATTTTCAGGATATTAAAAACTATTTCAAATGTCATAAAACTTATCGAATAGATTAACGCCCATATTATAGTTGAGTTTAAAGGAGGTTTATCGTATGATTGTAAGTTCAGAAACCCAATTTGACAAGTTATCGAAGCGATAACGCTATTGAACAGATAAATGTGACTCAGAAACCGGGCAAGACATTGGATTTTATGTTTATACTTACGTTCTTATAGGCAACGACTCTATTTCCGACTATTCCCTATACTAGCTATTATTATAAATGCGAATTAAGTTTGTTCCGCTTTCTGGTCTTAACTATACTCAAACTCATCATTAATTACTTTTAATTATTGCAAAAACATTGTCAACAGTACAGAAAAAGATATACACTTTTTATCCAAAACATACTGTTACCGATCTATAGATGAAGTTTATATTAAGACAACCAAAACCGTGAGCAAAAGCTAGTGTTCTAATTTTACAATAACGTATACGATAAAAATGAAATGTTATTTGGTAAAAAATAGTATTGTACTGTTCTGTCGTTTCTAATCGTTGATTTAGATTACGGAAAGTTATCATTAATTCATAAACATTGACAATAATCAGAAGTAACCATGATTCTGAAATGTTTTATGGAAAATATGTCATACGTTATATAATGGAATATTCTGAATGTTTCGACATTACTACTGGTGACATAATCTCGTAATAATACGATTTCTTTCTTCATAAAAACTAAGTTCAAAAATATATAACCAGGCTACTATATTCATAAATAAAAAAATAAGTTTACACTAGAAATAAAATATGTATACATGTGTTTTCAACTTATTATAGTGCCAAAATATATTACACTAGCTTCTGCTCGCGACTTCGGCCGTGTGGAGTAGTTACTTAATACTAACGCTATAGCTAACAAGCATCCAAAGTACCCAAAAGAAAAAAAAAATTGAAACTTTCTTCATTGGTTCTCCGCTCCTATTGGTCTTAGCATGATAATATATAGCCAATAGCCTACTTCGATAAATGAGCTATCTAACACTGATCATTTTTTAGTCGGACCAGTAGTCCCTGAGATTCGCACGTTCAACCAAACAAACAAACACTCCAGGTTTATAATACTAGTATAGATTTCGAATGAGAAGTTTTCACACTTTTCAAAGGACTTTGAAAATAATTTCAATCACGATGTATACATCGATTTAAATACGTAGTTAAACTGTGTGCTAACAGTGCTAACTGAATTACCTCTATTTATTATATTACATTACATTTCTTGATACAACTCGTTGTCTGTATTGTGATTTTTACCTTTAAAGAAAAATATCTGCGTATGAAACTTTATGCAAAGCGTTTCTTACACAATTATTTCGAAATTTTACTAAAACATCCGTGATATTTTGTCACCTATCGATAAATATCATAATAATGTTAATAGGGTTTTAATTATAATTCATAAATCCGGCGAGCGCTGTGCTATAGAGCGGGAAATTGAAAGCGACGATCAGATTTAGGTTAGCGGCACCTAAAGCTTAAACGAACATTTCTCATTAATGAGAAATAAAGTGTTTTTTTAATCAAATTATATGTCTACCTTTTCCTTGTTCGTTATAACACTGATTTAGATGTTTGTCTGAAACCTTTTGTAGTTCTTTTGAACCTTTTCTTCTTCGCTAAGAATAACTAAATTTACACTGTATTTAAGTCGCCTAAGACTTTATACAAGATTAGCTGTTCCCGCGACTTCATCCGCGTGGAGTAGTTACTTTGGGCTAACGCTAACACGCATCGGAAGCTCTCAAAAGGAAAAAACTGCTCTGCTCGTATTGGTCTTAGCTCGAATTGATATAGCCTTCCTCGATTATTGAGCTATCAAACACTAAAATAATTTTTCAAATCCGACCAGTAAGTAGTTCCTGAGATTAATTAGCACGTTCAACCAACCAAACCAACAAACTCTCCAGCTTTATAATTAACATGGGGAAGTCCCTCATGGATACGCCACCCTCTCGGATGAGAAAGTGGCTTATGTCCAACTCGTACGGACTAAAACCCCACGGAATACTGTCCGACCGCATTGTTGGATCGGCAATGGATCGAATTATGCTAGTGCCCTTGGATAACCACCAAAAGGGTCCGCCCGGCGGAAGGTGACAGCCGGGATCCTTCCTAATAGAGAGACAGACTGAATACACACCAGCTGCCTCCCCTCGTCCGCTGGACCTGTGCAATGAAGAGATGGGTCCCCGGCTCATCTTCTCAAGTCCGGCTACGGTGGCGGAGAGGGCCGCTCAGAGGGTCATCTTCGCGGGCCCTCTCCGCTGCCTCCTACGAGATGACGTGACAATAACAGTGATAGATGGAGGCCACGGTACGGTACCACCTTATTGCCCTCAGTGCCACTATACGCTGCGAAGCGCACAACGACCGCACGTTATCGTCTCTCGTAGACGGCCATTACCCGCACGACCCCCATGTATAGCCGGCGGCCCTATGTTAGGGAGCAGCCGGCCGAGTGTCATCGCCGCCCCCACAATTTACGCTCTGAGCCCCTCAAAATGGGGCTCAATATTAGTATAGGTTATCTTATTCATCAATAACAACCACTAACAAACAATCGCGAAGGCATTGAAACCCGTTTCATCTGCTCTTCTGTTAAATAGTAAGAGTAGTTTGATAGGGAAATTTTTAAAGCCTGGTGTTTTTTTATACTATATAAGTTTTAGCGTTTGAATACAATGTTACCTAATATTAAATGACGATGTGATCCAAGATGGTAAACACGCTAAATCTAGAAGAGTCAGTCCTCTCAAGTGCAACATGCCGATACAACCCCGCAGATGCTTGGCGATAGATTTTTTTTTCGGGGATGGTAGCTATCCAGGCAGGATTAGAATAAACCCTACCACCATGCTATAGTTATATCATGATGTTTCCTTGCTTATTCGCTAGGATATGAACCTACGTCGATCGACGCGGTGTGAGTTAACGCTAATCTCTGAGCCACATGCTACCAGTCTCAATTTAAAAACATGCATTTAAGTATATGCCGGTAATTACACTTGAAATCCAAACCCTCCCTACCGCATGCACGAGTTAGTAGTCTATAGTTTAGAATGGTGAACAGCAAAGTACACGAGTTCGAGGCTCAGCGTAAAGCTGACCTTGATACCAAACGCGACCAGTTAAAGGCTCGCCCGCCTGCTGCCATAACGTATCATTATGAGAACGGCGTACTCACGTGCCCTCAATGTGCACGAAGTGAAGGTGCCTACATAAGCCATCTTCAAGCGCACCAAAGTGGTCGCCATGGCCGAAACCGGTCGAAACAATCGTCATCATACTAATATTATAAAGTGGTAACGTTTGTGAGGTTGCAGGGGGTAATCTCAGGAAGTACTAGACAGATTTGAAAATTTATATCAGTGTTAGAGAGTTAATTTATCGAGGAAGGCTATATATCATCACGCTATCCAATAGGAGCAGAGCACCAATGAAGATTGTTTCAAAGTCGGGTTTTTTTTTCCCTTTGAGAGCTTCCGCTGCGTGTTAGTTCTTGTGTGCCGAAGGTGCCAAAGCCGAGGTGTGCCGCGCACCCTTGAGCTAGTTGTCAAAATAAAATCGGCTGAGTGCCTTAAGCGTACGCCTTAGTAGTGCGGTGAAGCTGTTAAGACCGTGCTTGGTCAATAGCGTAGTCAGTTCGAAAAAGAAAAGTGTTAGATCGTTAAGTGATGTTTATTGGTCATTATCAATTATGAATTCTTATCGATATGTAATGATATAATAACAGAGCCACAGCAATAACATAAATATATAGTAATTTTAGATTGTTATAATAATACTAGAATCTGCCCGCGACTTCGTCTGCGTGAGTTACTTTGGGCTAACGCTATCACTCAGCGAAAGCTCCCAGAAGGAAAAAAAATGATTTGGAAACATTCTTTATTGTTGCTCCGCTCCTGTTGGTCTTAGCGTATTATTCTAAATTCAAAGGGTAATGTTTAACTGTTTTTTTTTTGAAGTTATAGTTCTTTTGGCGCGTTAGGGAAAAATGATGAAAGTAAATTTTTACGATGCGCGCGCACACCGTCATAAAAAACCGACACCCTGAAGTTATTACTATGCGCGCGCACACCGTCACGAAAACCTGACACCCTGATGTTAGCTATAGTCAACATTTTGTTTCTTTGTATTTGTATTTCTTTGTATTAAAACTTTCAATGTAGTAAATACCATTTTTCTATTGTTAGTGTCGTTTATTCTATAAACGTAGAATTTGCAAATTTTGTCTTTTTACGCCAAAGAAGAGTATAACTTGTAACGCGTGTATATAAGTACACACACACGTTTTTGTTTAAATTAGGTATAATAAAGTATACGAAGGTGTAAATGACTATGACCTGGTATTTGAACTTCCTCAATCTACCTAATATTATTGATTCAACATCTAAGAATGTGACGATAAACTGAATTAAATTATATTATTAACTATTATTTCATTTTACAATTATTGTTTTGCAGTTAAAAAGCAAAGTATTATTATCAATATGTTATGAAATATAAATAAAAACATAAAACTAATCACAAACACCGGCTACTTTACAAATAAAACTTGTATTGGCTTTGCAGTGGGACTTAAAAATATTTATTTGGTCCTTGTGTGGTCTTCTCACAAATGTAGGATTTTATGACTCTTTGATGACACATTGTGTCGACCCATCGAACCGCTATAAACAACGGCTCAATGGAATCATTACTATTGTTGCGACCATTATATTCAGCGAATTATTATATTATTGACGATATTTATGGCGTATGAATACCATTAACTAAGATCAAGCGAATTATTAACATAATAATTATCATAGCATCACTAGGAGGCGTCTGTCCGTACATAGAAAACAACATAAGATTGTTTATTCACAGAACAGAATAGTATAAACCTACCTTCTTGTTGATAAATAAACACATGAGGCATATAGAATCAAAGACAGCTAAGTGCCACAAGTTCTAAAAATGAACTGAGTATGGAGCCATCTAGTGTTATTGGTTGCAAATCACCATTCAATTCCTACAAGAAATAAAATACAGCCTTTTAATTTTCGTTTTAAAATTGATTTTGAGATCAAATACATTTAAGTACAACCAAATCATCAAATAAGAAGTAAAGTAAGAATAAAATACAGTTAAGGAATTATCGCATTTTTTAATTTCTTGAACTTCTTTTTTAGAGCTGATGGCCATAGGCAGGCAAGATCAATAGCCTATGCCACTGCCTAAAATTGAAACTTTGAATATAAGTAAAACTCCAACTCTGAGAATAGATAAACATTTTTTTCGTTTCCTGCAAATTTGGCACTTAGCTGTTTTTGATTTTATATCACATTTAGATATAAGTAATAATATTCATTTTAAATTTAAGCATAAAGTACTTAAGGATAACAAGTAAGACGCTGATTTAGCCGCAAGGGAACCTAGTCATGAAATATGTAAAGAATATTTTAATTTAGTTTCCTTTGAGTTCTAACCAACGCCTGGGGCTAAACACAATTTATGTCAAAGTAACTTAACTTTCTACGCCTCCTACGTTGATTGTTATTAACTTTCCCACGTAATAATAAAGAAAAAAAAAATGTGTACTGATTTATAAGGACAAGAGCGATATGTAGATATTAGATTTTTATTTTTTCAGAACTATGACGCTCTCCGAACAGCTAGGACACAAGAAATTAAAATTCCGTTTGGAGTTGGGGTGGCTGGACTGGCAGCACAAACGAAACATCCCATAAATATCAAAAATGCTTACTCAGACCCAAGGTATGCGGAAATTAGTAAATTGTGTGCATGCTATACTATCATCATCATCAGCCTGTAAGAGACCCACTGCTGGGCTATAGACCTCTTCCCGAAGGAAGGCATGGGCGTAATCACCACGCCAGCCCACGACGTATTGGCGATTCAAACTCTGAGAAATCAACAGTTATATGTTTCCCACATACAGTAGTACAACAAGAACATTCCTTAGGTTCGAGTTTCCTCATAATATTTTCCTTCACCGTCAGCCAATAGTGAAAAAATCCCAGTACGAACCTGCGGACATAGAAATAATATTCCACCGGTCAAACCACTAGACCACCATGCTATGCATCTATTGTACATGACTCATACAATGTTATTCTTTTATATAAAGATAATTGAAGTGCTTTCATTTTGTAGTTATATATATGAATCTATTTCTTTTATCAAGTGTACTAAGAACCATCCAATTTGTATAATATGGTAAATAGCATTATCTAGAAATCAATCTAGACCAAAGAAGGTATATTTTGTTTTAATACTTAACCTACAAATATAGGAAATTGTTAGCAACTTAGTGATTTACCAACAAGTTACAGAGAAAATGCAGAACTTTAAAAACCGTGTTCAGCTACTTTTATAAAGCTGAAAATAATTATGTTCTTTCAAAATAATTATGTTACAGTATTGTTGTAAGAACTTTCTAGTTCTTATCTGTTTAGCAAAGTCTTTATTTTAACCTGAAGTTTTATCTAATAGTTGTCCAAGTTTAGCATGCACTATAACTACATAAAAATAAATATAAAGTAAAAAATTAAATAAGAGTATGTGAAATAATATATGGAATAATTTCAGATTTAACAGCGAGATCGACGCGCGTACCGGTTATAAAACTGAACTTATTTTATGTATGCCCATTTGTAATTATGAAGGTGATGTGGTCGGAGTTGCGCAAATTATCAATAAAACTGATGGTGAATATCCTTGTATTATATACTGTACTATAGGGACACACTGATGTCGTTAATATTCTGTATTTAACACAAATTCTTCAATATAATTATGTTCTTAAAGGCTGGAAATATATATAGATGGAAATAGAAACATTATTAGCAGTTTTCTTACGGCTCCTAAGGCAATCCTCGTTGCAATTTTTACTGTGTGCATTTTATGTAACGCCAATTTAAACCTTAATTTTTTTTTTATGTTATAAGAGGCAAACGAACAGGTGGGTCACCTGATGTTAAGTGATCACCACCGTCCATAGACACTAACAACACCAGGGGAGTCGCAAGTGCGTTGCCTCCCTTTGTGGGGCAGGGGAGGGAGAGGAGCTCGCACTGACCGAACGAAACGCAACAATGCAAGCTCTGTTACTTCACGTCGGTTTTCTATGAGGGTGGTACAAGCCCGAGCGAGCCGACCCATTCATGCTGAAACCAGTAATAGTTTCAGCGTAGCTCTACCACGTATAAAATTGTCCTTAAAAATTTGTTTTCTGGCTAAATTAGTAAATAAAATTCATTTCTTATTTTGTTGTTATATTAGGGGTGGCCAAACATGGTGATAGGCCAAACGATTTTTGAAATTTTTCGCGAACCGCAAATAAATACTTATTTAAAGTATATGCATATTTATTGAAAATATATAAATAAAACTACCTGTTTAAATTCGTCCGGTTAGTTTTCCGTGAGTCATATTATTCTTAACCTGAACGGAAATGAAATTTGTTTCAAAATCGCACTTAGTCTTTCATATTTGTTGTCAGTCAATTAAAAGACATTTTGAAACACATACGGAACGATATTTAAAAAAAAATAGAATAATAAAAAAATGAAAAGGGAACTCGAGTACATTTATCGATAGCCACAAAATATCCTTCAAAGAGACGCATGTGGCTCGCGGGCTGCAGGTTGGCCAGCCCTGGTAATATATATTGTAGTAATAAAAAATAATATTATAATATGATTAATCCTGAAGATGACAGCCTTAATTCATAAAGTTACCGATGGTCCAGGTTTAAAAAGTACTTAAAAGTGCCATTCTTTATTTCCCTGGATTGTCAAGTTGCCAAAAATTCAGTCCTACTTTCAACTTTTAGCGGAGTCCCAGTTTTATAAATTGTGAAATGGGCAACGAGCCACCGAACTCTACTTTGATATATGTTTAAGATACTATTGATTATGAAATATTATTGATAACTTTGAAAAATGTCATGTTATTGCAAGGGTTTGTCACTGAATTATTTAGCAATCTAATTATTCTTTATTTTTAGAAATATGTTGCAAACTCTATTATCTGTATTGTGTCAATTTTAAAGGAAACCAAAACATGTACTTATCTGAATTATGGTTGTGAATAGAGTAATAGATTAATAATGCGCGGTTTCTGAGATACTCGGTTAAACTATCATTAATGATCGACTCAATAAAGTTATCTAGGAGATAAACTGTCAATGCGTTTCTGAGTACACAACGAGTTGTTAAATAACTATGAAACCCGTAACTAGAATTTGATGTTTACTAAATGCTTCTTTTTAAGAAATAGTATTAAATTTGGTTGTATTATATATAATTCTTAACTTATAGTAGTAATATTATGATTAACAAATACTTTGGAAATTAGAAAATGGTTTCATTTAATTCTATAATTATTTACTTATAAATTTGATTATTTTAGAGACAAAACTTTTAAATTCTTTAGTTGTTTGTCAATGACATTACATTGTCAAGATATTAAATAAAACTTATCGAATAGATAAACGCCCAGATTGGCCAGTTACATTTAACGGAGATTTATCGTATGATTTTGTGTTCAGAAACCCAATTTGACAAGTTATCGAACCGATAACGTTATTGAACAGATAAATGTGACTCAGAAACCGAGCTTCAATGAATGTTTTACCGTAATTTGTTTTCCAGGCTCGAAAGAATTTTTTCCAAGAGACGTGGAAGTTTTTCGTCGCTACCTAACTTTCTGTGGTATTGGTATACAAAATGCGCAATTATTTGAATCGTCTGTGTTGGAATACAAGAGAAATCAGATACTATTAGCCCTGGCAAGAAGTATATTTGAGGAACAAAGTAACTTAGAATGTTTGGTGACGAAAATCATGACCGAGGCTCGGGAGTTGTTAAAGTGCGAGAGATGCTCTGTGTTTATATTAGATACAGATCATTGTGAGTCGGTGAGTCTTTCTTCATTTGAAGGTTATCGATTAAGCGTAATCTCTTTGCAAAACTTCCTTGAATAACTAGTCGAAATAGAATTTTGCTGTTATGAAGAGTGCTATTTTGGGATTTTATTTTACTAACACAAAAGGAACGCATTATGCCTGATGGTAAGCATAGTACAGTCCAAAAACAATGGCGTCCACAGAGTGATACACTATCCAGAGCCGGTCGCGCTTTCATGCATGCGAAAAGCTGGATATGCAAAGGCTGGTCCCGAAACGTGACCCGCAGAAGCGAATCACTATGACGGGCTTTTTCGCCATATACATGGTGGTTGCGACCCAGACAGGCTGTAAAACCTTACCATCCGACTTTCGCCGTTGCCTCGTTTGTTATTCAGCTGGGTGCACCACTTTCACATTTCATTTACTAAATATTTATAATTGCATTTTCCTAAGCGTAAATAGGGCTTTCACTTTGGATTATGGGCTAATAAAAACAAATAAACTATGGTTACCTAAATATATGTTGTGTTAACAAATATGTATCTCATATATAACAAGTATGTTTAGGCATTTTCCGTCAACTCTACCACGATTCTCATGTCCATATAAGTATTGCTTCCATTATAGAGTCATCTGGAACGAATAGTGCAAAGACCAGGCGGTCACAGGTCTACAATTCCAGCTTTACCTCCACCAGCACCGACACGATTTCATACGCTATTCGAACTTGGAGCTCATCAATCGAGGACAACCTTAACACCGAGGCATGACTACAAATCTGCACTTGCATCTATCGCTTTAACAGTAAGCATTGAATTTAATTGTGCTTATAGTAGATATTATGAAGTCATTCTCAACCTGTTAACCGAGTGGGACGTATAAATACGTCAAATGTAAACGATAGCATGTACGAGTAGGACATATGAATATGTCTTTGGAATATATGTTGCGCTCTGGTACGGGTGGTATGTATAGTTTCGTACAACAAAGGTATTAGTCATCGATACATGTCGAAACGTGCCGAAACATGAATTTCAATAATAAATGAAAAAAAAATAACATGAAATTACGTTCTTCGGGCGTGACGTACTGACACGTCCTAGTAAAACAGCCCATTATTTGCTGCGTGATTAAAAATGGAATTCCCCGGTTAACAGGCTAATAACCTATCGATCAATTGTAGTTTAATAAAATTTTACCAGGCAATTTTATACAATTTTTTTATTCTTCATATCCATCCATATAGTCCACTGAGATATTGATATCGACCCATACTATAATATATTATCGGCAACAGCCTTTTTTTTTAACGTGGGTAAATCCCTTATGCATAAGCCACCCTCTCGGGGGTGAGGGTGGGTTATGTCCGATTCGCACAGATTAAAACCCCATGGTGTACCGACAGACCGTTTTGTGGGGGCGGCAAGGGATTGTTAAAGCTAATCAACCTTGTAGAGCCGCCTCCACGGTCCGCCCGGCGGAAGGTGGCCACCGGGCTCCTACCTATAGAAGGACAGACCGGGTACACACCGGCTGCCCCCCGTCGTCCGCCGGACATGTGCAATGAGGAGATGGGCACCCCGGCCCATCCCTTCAGGTCCGGCTACGTTGGCGGGAGGAGTTGGGCAAAGCGCCGCCTCCTCCCGCCTGTCCTCCTTTGGTGGAGAGGGCCATTTTGAGGGTCTGCCACGCGGGCCTTCGCCGCCTCCTCCTTCTGCGAGATGACCTCCTCGCAGAAGGAGGCCATCGCTCGCCTAGCTTGTTCGCTGCCGAGCGTGGTTTCGCGTTAGCGATAAGTCCGTTCCCACCACCGCCGCCAGAATGCGGCGCTGCTCTCTCCTCGCAGCACACTCAGACAGAGTGACGGTCGGCTCCCTGCGTGCGATCCGGTATAGGTACCACCCGAAACAACCGTGTTCAGTGAGTACCTGCGCCAGTCGGAACGTCAGGGAGCCCCACTCCCTGGACATCCACTCCCGCAGGACCGGGCGGACGGCGTCTACGATAAACCGTATCGGCAACAGCCTTAGCCGAGTACGCTTGTGCTAGTTGCCACTCTGTCTAAGTACCTTATGTGTTTTCCACCAAAGTAGGTGAAATAGTCCATGGTCTTCAAGCCGCGCCGTAATTTTATTTTTACTAGTTGCTTGCTCAGGTTTCGGAAGGATGTACTAGTAAAAAAAAATGAGGCCAAACCTTCCATTTACTGTTTGAACATGTTATTAAATGAGATGACAACTAAATAACTGCGACTTCAATGTGTAAATTCTAACAATTTTTTTAGATGTTCCTGTTGTCTTCTGTCTCAGTTGCTCAGATTTTCTTTAATATGGAGATAAAAAAAAACACTTGTCCAAATAACTCTTCAAACATTATTTTTAATACAAACCTTATCCTACATACAACAACATAAAATAGAACCTGCCGTTCTGATTGGATACATTCAGCAATTATTTTTTATTTATATAGACTTTTTTTGGTTTACAAGCCCTTATATTATTTTGTCATTGAAGTACTCCAAGATGTAGTTATTTACAAAACAACTTACGAAAATTACCACAGGATTAAAAGTTAGTTGTTTTCAGGTAGCTCAATCAAACAAAGCCTTAAATATATCTAACGTAGAGGAATGGCTTCAAGAAAATAACACAGCCGTCTTAAGTGGAGCTGAAGATGCTATCAACATACGGACTATGCTCTGCATGCCCATTGTCAATGCTAATAAAGATGTGATTGGTGTGGCACAATTGATTAATAAGGTAACATACACATTTAATGAACTCCATTAGAAATTTAACTGATATCATAATCAGTAACTATAACAAGGGAACTTGCTAGGTGGTAGAGCCACGCTGTAGGTATTACTAGTTACAGCATGAATGGGTCGGCTCGCCCGGGGTAGTACCACCCTCTCACAGAACACCGACGTGAAGTAACAGTGCTTGCATAATTGCGTTTCATTCGGTCAGTGAGAGCGGCGGAGGCCCATCTCCTTTCCCCTTTCCCTTTCTCCTTCCCGTACCACTTCCCCATACAGAGGCTGGCAACGCACTTGCGAAACCCTGGAGTTGATAGTGTCTATGGGTGGTGCTGATCACTTAACATCAGATGACCCACCTGTTCGTTTGCCTCCTTTTTTGACATTAAAAAAAAACTGTGTTTAGTTGGGCCTTCAAGGAAACTTGTTTATAATAAGTATATTAAAAAAATAAGATAAACTTCGAAATCTTTCAGAGATTTTGATTCAATCTTTCAGTAATTATGAAGAAACTTTCTTAACAAGGAAATGAGAAAGAAATTTGTAATTATCATGACCGGATGTAATATAGTAATAAATAATAATTTAAATAAATAATCATTGGTTTAGGAGGACCCGAATTTTTAACACTAGCTTATAACAAAACTAGCTTTTGGTCGCAGCTTCACTGGCATTAAATATCTCGGGAACAGTACTTTTTCTGGGTAAACCTAAGTACTCTATTTCCTTTTCTGTACGCCCAGATATTCGCATTTATATTATACTAGTGGGCCAGGCCGACGTTGTTCTGCCCTGTTAATAAAAAAAAACTTGACAAATATACCTAAACCTCACCAATTCCTCCTAAACACCAATTCCTCATGAATCACTCTATCTACTAGTGAAAACCGCATAAAAATCCAATCACTAGTTTTTGAGTTTATCGCGTTATTACAGTATAAATAATAAAATAATGTTTACATTTTTAGGAAAACGGTTCACAATTTACTGACGGTGACATATCAATATTTGAAGCGTTCGCTATATTTTGCGGTTTGGGTATACATAATACTCAGATGTACGAAAATGCATGTAAACTGATGGCTAAACAAAAGGTAACTATTCGTTTCCTATTTCTATAGCAACAGGGAAAATTAACGGCAGTATATTTGACGGTAAACACAGTTGAATCCAATTACAATGATGACCACCGAGAAATGGCAAATTCCTGCCGGGTGTACGATGACGTGTCTTTGTCTATTAGACCGTACTATTGTATGGATATACTGTACTAATGTATAGCATATGTAACTAAAAAAAATTATTGCGAATGTTATTACATATTACAATAATAAACATAACCCAGTAATAGATCAAGTAAATAAAACATAAGACTACAATAAAAAATATAAACCAGTAACAAAGCAAGTGGCTGAAACATAAGACTACAATAATAAATATAACCCAGTAACAAAGCAAGTGGCTGAAATATAAGACTACAAAAATAAACATAACCAAGTAACAAATCAAGTCAATGAAACATAAGACTACAAAAATAAACATAACCCAGTAACAAATCAAGTCAATGAAACATAAGACTACAATAATAAACGTAACCCAGTAACAAATGAAGTCTATGAAATATAAGACTACAATAATAAATATAGTCCAGTAACAGATCAAGTGGATGAAACATAAAAACACACTGAACAAACTCGACAGAGATTATTTACACGTTGAGAGTTTTTATTTAACTATCATGCTTATAGTTTATTTATAGTGTCATTATTATGATGCTTAAGTATACACAAGTATATAAGCAAAAATAAAATTAGTTAACAAATTATTCGACGTCAATAGGTCGTCTTTTTAATTGATGATATTTTAGGTATTTACATAAAGGACAAATTGTAAGAGAAATATGCTTAGTTACGATTATAAAAAATTGTCTCTTGATGTGATATAATTTTGGTTCATTCACATAAACCTATGTTGCAGAAGTTATGGGGCGAAACAAAGAATTGATTTTTAAATATTGTTATGTTAGATAATTCAGCTAAAATGTTCACTTGAATAGTAATATGGCTTAATTTAAATCCCTCATATATATGTTAATATAGTTTTAACATTTTGTTCAAAATTTGGATAAATTTTGCAGGTTGCGCTGGAATGTCTATCATACCATGCCACAGCGTCTACAGAGGATACAAGCAAACTCTGTCAAGACTTCATACCTTCTTCAGAAACTTACAATTTATATAGTTTCCATTTTCATGGTAAGTATTTTTACGCACGTATTTCCTTATTAGTGTTATCTTCTTAATACCTTTAATTCAATTGTTATTTACTCATCTATCATTTCAGATTTTGATCTATCTGATGATGATACTTGCAAAGCGACGTTGCGAATGTTTCTACAGTGTAACCTTGTTGAGAAATTTCACATACCTTACGAGGTAAATTCATTTTTTATTTTCATTTATTTAATATCAACTAGCAAAAGCTCGTCACATTTTGTGCGTTAATTTGGAACAAAGCATTGCTTATAACCCCATCAGTCTAAATGTAACTTTCTATCGGTCAAAATATTTTTACAATTTATTACTTCATTGACATATCAACGGCGCTATCACAAAATATTACGTAAATCTAATAACCTACAAGTTCAGGCCAGTGTGAAGCGTCTTTACAGTTGTTTACATATTGCGCCATATTTTATTTCAGCACTATCTTAACAAAATAAACTGAATGAAAATTATAATTTAACAAAAAATCAACCTGCATACAATTTAAACAGACCTAAGCGTTATTTCCTGAATGAGCAATTAAAGATGTCAATATCATTGCTATTAATGTGTATTATATTTAACTGTTTCATACGATTGAGAGGCGAACAGATGTTTGTTCGTAACACATCTTGGAAAAACAGTCTGAATGGGATATCGTGAAACCTTTCTAGGAACATTTAAATTTAGTTCATCTAATTCATCGAGGACCACAATAACTCAATTAGCGAGGTTATACAGTAAAAGAAGATACAAGATCTTATGACGATTTTCTAACGATATTAATTTAAAGTGTTTTAATCCAGTATAGTAGTTTGGAAGGGAGGGACAACTCTGTTCTCGGCGCGCAAGAAATTTAGTAAAATTACGTAGAATTACATCAGTAGGTGTTTTTTATTGTAAAACAACGCAGTGACGACATTGTTCCTGTAAGCACAGTATGATCCAAATACAATAACAACCAGCAACAGAACCGATCAGTCAATCCAATGCCGGTCACAAATGTCATGCCAGATTGATTGATTCCCAAATGCAATAAACTATAAAAGACTCAGTGTGTTCGTTTTAGTATTTACTATCATGTACAGGATTTATTGCCTTATATATATTGCTACCGGTTTAATCCGGTACAGGCTCTTAGACCATACAACTATCATACCTAAAGTATGGTAGCCGGTTATAGTCTTAACATTTTTTTTGCACTTTCATTACAATCTCACGTGATGCAATTATAGTCTAAGATGGTAAATACGCTAAGCCTAGATGGGCATTTGTTTTCAATTGCAACTGCCGGAATACACCTATAGGTGCTTGACGATAGATTTTCAACTTGAGAATGGTAGCTAGCGTGATGGGGTTAGAAAATGTCCTACTAAAATGCTTTTGTCGTTTCATACCATTAAACAATAAACCACAAGAGTACTTCTAAATTTTACATAAATATCAAATAAATTATTAATATTTAACAATGAAACCATCTGAGATGAAACCAAATGCTAAAATTAATTCTAGAATCTCGAAAATAAAATCTAATAAAATACATAGTGAGGAATTGGAAACATTTAATTTAATTTAATAGTATTTGTCATATTTCAATTTAAAGTTAATAATAAGTTTTACACAAATATAAAAGAAGTAATAGCAACTGAAACAATAAAAATGGCTGAAATGAATCAAGTTCTGAAGTAAATTTTGAAATTCATAATAAAAGTCATAACATAGTGGCGCATTGGAAGAATCCGTAATAACATTTGCCAAATGCTGTAATTTCCTTTTAAGGTGCTATGCAGATGGATATTAAGTGTCAAAAAGAATTATCGTCCAGTGAAATACCACAACTGGCGACACGCTCTTAACGTGGCGCAAACGATGTTTGCGATGTTGAAAACTGGAAAAATGGAACGGTTTATGTCCGATCTTGAAATATTGGGACTTTTGGTCGCTTGCCTATGCCACGATCTGGATCATAGAGGGACGAACAACGCCTTTCAAACGAAGACCGAAAGCCCTTTGGCCATATTGTATTCGACTTCGACAATGGAACATCACCATTTCGATCAGTGTGTTATGATACTGAATAGCGAAAGTAATAACATATTTCAGGTAATTATACTACTAAATTGAATAGAAGAATATGTACTATTAACTATATTGCTCGCAACTTTTCGTTAATATGGATTTAATGTATCGATCGAGAGCAGTACGTTTTTGATAATCAAAGATCCTTATTTCGTATTCTATAGCTCTGATAACTTTTTTTTTCGAACTGATTACGTATTTGACCTGGCAAGGTCTTTACAGCTTCGACTGACTACAGCTCTGATAACGTCCAAAATTACAAACAAACAAAAACATTTACATTTATAATATTAATTAAGACTAAGTTTTGTAAGTATAATACAATAAATAGCATAGAAAACATTAGATTACAGCAGTCCGTTTAATGCCAAGTAGCTCGAAACCTCGACTAATGAAATAATAAGTGTAGACAACCATCTAAATTATAAAAAAGAATTACTCTTTCCAGGCTCTCTCTCCGAGTGACTATAAAGATGTCATGAGAGTAGTAGAGACTGCTATTTTATCCACCGATCTGGCCATGTACTTCAAGAAGAAATCCAAGTTCCTAGAGCTGGTCGATAATGGAGAGTTTGACTGGCAGAGCCAAGAGAAAAAAGAATGTAAGTAAATCTAATTTATGAGGGTTTCTTTTTTCATAATTATGACCATTGTGTGAGTGTGACACAAAACTTCTTCGATCAACAATAACTAGATAAAGGGTCACGTACAAAATCGAAGCTAAAAGCTGTCCGCATAAATATATACTTATGTGTAGCTATTTGTTGACTAAGAAAGGGAGAAAAACAGTTTTAAGTTCATCCTAATTACAACCATATCACCTAGTGATAAAGTCACAAATGTTCAAAATATTATCTAATACTTACGATAAAACGAACAAAGCAATAAATTACTCCCCTCACAAATGAAAAAACAACATAAACAACATTTAGTGTGAATTCAACCTTAACACGTAATGAATAAAGTACGTTTTCCTGTTACTGTGCGTGTTTGTGTGTGGTTGGAGAGCGTAGGCCAAACATTTGTATCACAGGTTTAAAATCGGTAATTTTGTTCAAAATTTGATATTATTTGTTAGTTAAAGTTTAAAATATAACTTATTCAACATGTATTTAGCGAAAGTAAGATACTCCGGCCGTTAAATTGCTTTTTCGGGTATTATTTTTGCATCTTATGAATACACTGCGGCATGTGAAACGTGCTTACATTGGCTGTGTTTCAAACAAACTAAACAAAATAAGGGTTCATATTTCAAGTGAGCTGTTATTTATCGAGACGTATTTTTCGTGCCGACCCTTTGTCTAGTTATTGTTGAAAACTTTTATATTCATCAATTTATGAAAAAGTTATGTAGGCCACCAATTTAGATCATCGGTAATTTAGACCACCAATTTAGGTAACGGATCATTTAAATTCCTAATATATATTAATAATTGCCCCCTTGCATCCACATAACCTGTTTTTTAAATAATTTTTATCTGTGCACATAAATATAAATCCCGAGACCATATTTCCAGTACTATGCGGTATGATGATGACAGCGTGTGACGTCTCGGCCATAGCTAAACCCTGGGAGGTTCAACACAAAGTCGCTAAACTGGTTGCCGATGAGTTCTTCGATCAGGGCGATTTGGAGAAACTACAATTAAACCAACAGCCTATCGCTATGATGGATCGGTAAATATACGTTTTTTTATTTTACTGCCGCTTAAGCTTTGTTAATATACATTGTCCATAAGACTTACAGCTCCAAACGTAAATCTTGCGTTTCCGAATGGTCGTAGGTTCTAACTAATGTAATTGCATTCACAATCTATGAATTATCCATAACGATATCTCGTTTAGGCACTTTTGCCCCCACCAAGCTTGTTGAAACTACACTCTTATATAAATTAAACTTTCTTCGTATGCTCTATACGTATTAACTGATTAACTCTGAATATTTAATATACCCTAAAAGCTGGACACTATTTTATAGAATTTCGTAATTGCACATATTTCGTATTATGACCATCCCAAAGGCTATTTTTTTTCTCCGTGGGGAAAACCCTAACGGATATCCATCTCGCCGGGCAGCAGAAGATGGATATGCCTGAGTGGCAAACCTCATGGTACCTTCTTACACCTATTGGCCAGGGGAGCAGAGACTGTCTAATCGACACTATGTCTGCCCTTCCGACAGGTGTTGTCCCCTCTTAACTTTTTTCGATGTAGCTAACCTCAAAATCTCTAATATCAAGGTAATAATAAATATAAAAAAGACACGCCACAAGCCACAAGCGAAATGAAGGATAAAAAAATTAATAAACTATAATAAATTTCAGTGAAAAGAAAGACGAGTTACCTCAAATGCAAGTGGGTTTCATCGACATGATATGCCTCCCACTTTACAAAGTCCTCTCAGATACTTTCCCCTGGATAGAACCCTTGTACACTGGCACGATGGAGAATCGCCAGCGTTGGCAAGACCTTGCCGAAAAAGTGGAAATGGGACTTACTTGGATAGACCATGACACTATTGATAAACCTATAGAAGAATTCACTGGTGAGTCTATGTTATTGTTATTTAAATATGTATGCCTTGCTTTCACTATCGTAACAGATAAGGAAACATTAACGTTAACATTATTTTTAAGGATGGAAATGTATTTTGGTTGGATGGAAATATATGTTCTTAGTACAGCTGATTATTAACTCAAGAATTTGGTTAGATATGCAGTTTTACTTTTATAAGTGTGCTGTTTCGAATAATAAATAATAAGACTTGAGTCACCCCAGCCAACCTCACGTGTTCGTAGTGCACCCTGCTGAATAACGAACGAGGAAATGGCGAAAGCGGGGTGAAAAGCCCGTAACAGTGATTCTCTTCTGCGGGTCGCGTTTCGGGATCAGCCTGTGCATATCCAACTTTTTGCAGGCCGGCATGATAGTGGCGACCGGCGATGGATAGTATGTCACTCTGTGGTCGCCTTGTTTTTGGATTGTACTGTGTTTACCATCAGGCATAGTGCAGTAATTATGCCGTGCAACAATAAAAAAAAAAACTGTCAAAGCCCTAAAGGACTTGAATGCGTTGTAGTATTTTCGATTTCTAAGCATTTTTTAATTACGGCATTAGAAAATAAAGTAACAAGTAGGAATATATTACACTTGATGTTTATTGATCACAGCAGCCTAATTATAAACAAAATTAATAAGTTCTTAATTTAAAAAAAAATCATAGTCCCCGTTGCAACCTCAGACTTAATCCCAGACCATATTGTGTTACTATTCTTATGCCTTCTATTACGATAGTAGCTAGTTCTATTATATTTTACAGGCAATTTCACACGGTTTCGTACACGTTTTGTATGTAATAATTGTGTAGTAACAGACGAACCAAATTGTTATACAAACCTTCATCCCCTTTTTTACTATTTTAGGTGTTGAATTCCCAAATAAAAATTGAGCCGTCACGGTACGCCTGGCAGATGTGAAACATCGAATTGTTTTGTATAGGTTATATGCCTAAAAGAACAGATTACGACAGGAATCAGCTATGTCGTAATGAAAATAAAAAGCATTACAAATTTGTTTCATAAAATGAAGACTGTTTATTTATTTTGTTACATAAATATTCATTTTTATTAAATAAAAAATACAAAATTCCAACTAGGCGCAGGTATGGTATGTTTAGCGACATTTATCAAAGGTTGCTACTATAATCGTCGGCGTGTGCCGCGTAACACTAGTATAACAAGTGGCCGACAAAACAATTTGAATTTTATGTGTACGCAGATTAGGTTGCAAATATTTTTAGTATTTCGTTAATAGTGCAAAGTTCGTGTTCGCGTCGCCAAGTCGCGTCAAGCCAAAATCAGGTTTACCAGCGTTTATAGACGCTAGTTCTTGATAGGTTGACAGTACTGAAAAATTAATATAAAACTATTTGAAAGCCAATGTTGCCAATGGTTTCTTTGCTGCAGAAATATATATGTCATAGCGTGTTATAGCGTTGTATCTTGCACTTTATGACACTAAGAACGTCATACTCAACTTTTTTTTTCGAACTGACTACGCTATTGACCATGCAAGGTCTTAACAGCTTCACCTGACTACTTCATTCTCAACGTTATGACAAATCTTTATTATTTATGTTACAGCATTAAACGAGCCAATAAAAGATGTCGAGTTTACGGTTACGACTTTAAACTGTTCCAAGGCTGCCCCGGAAAGTACGACCAGTACTGCCTTAGTGAAGCCTATTAAAACATCTTTCCATTCTTTGCGTAGAGGCAAAAGTGGTAACTTCACCTCAAGACCCGCCAGAAATAAACTGACTAGGTAAATATGTAACGTTATAGAAATACCTTGCTCGCAGCTTTGCTAGCTTTAATATTAATTAATTCTCGGGATCAGTACTTTTTTCTATATAAAGGGTACTTAGGTCCTTTTCTATACCGCTATTAAAGTATATGTAAAATTTAATAATGATAATAAATTGAATAGTAAAGAGGTGATCTACAACAAACTCATATTCATATTTATAACTACCGACTTCGTCCGCGTGGAACCTAATGCAAAACAAAACAGTGACTAATAAAATCATCCGAAAGTGTCTCTCGGACTTACAATCGTCATTAAAATTACAATAACCTTTGATAGAGTGAACCGATTTTAATGAAACTAAGACGAAATGTTACTCGAGGCTATGCTTCATGATTTTCTTGGGGTTTTATCGTGAACACAGTACTACAGCAGTGATGCCTGTTCATACAAACAGACAGATGTCTGTCTATAAATGATTGAAATGTATGTTATTGCTTATTCCAAGATACCTGCAACAATTTTTTTCACAAAAATCTAATCTAGTACAGACACATTAGTGTAAATCTAAAATATATCGGTTCCGTATAGCCTGATGGGCTCGAGGTTATTACTACGTCGTAAAGGATCGAAGAGTATCGCGGCACTCTTATCAGGATTAACTTTTATGCGCCATCTACAAAACCATTCACCGCGTGTGCAAACGGCCTTTTCGATGCGCTTCCTAAGAAAGTCCGACCGCAAGCTGGAAGTGTAAATAACGGTATCGTCAGCATAGAGGTTGTACGTGACTCTTTATCTAGTTATTGTTGATCGAAGGTTTTTATAATTCAATGTTTGATCACAAAAGCGTGTTTAGAGATAGACGTTTAAATTTAATCATTGTCTAACACTTGTCTATACTGACACTTGTTATTTCTATTGTTGTGATTTATTTATATGATAAAGATGTTTGGTAGTAAATGATGTAGTGGGTATATTTAATACGGAAAATTTATATCAAGTAAACGGTTTCATTTATTACTACATTTAATTCATGCTTGTTTTTGCGAATGTAATTATGAATGGTACATACATTCCTGAAGTTTAACTAGCTATATTTCACTTATCTTTATTGAAGTGAATGTTTTTTAGGCAAATTGAAAAGTGAACGAGTTTAAATCGTCACAGGGTTGGTGACGTACTGAATTGTGTATTTTCGGCTCCAGTCGTCATCAGCCACGTTAACTGTAGGAGGTATAATGTCATATCATTATCCCACTTAGGGTCGGCAAAACATATTTTCTTTTCCAACTCTCTCCTGTCAAATGTCATTTCAGTATTCACACCTTATACGCACATATCATTTTTCACGCAGTCCATTCAGTTCATTCATTCCTTTTTCGCAGTTCATTCCTTTTTCGGTCTTCCTCTACTCGTATCCACAAATATACTCAACCCTTTTCTAGTTACATGGTTTTCATCTCTCCTCATGACACGCCCATACCATGCTAACCTATTACTCCTCAACTTATCTGTCACTGGTGCTATTTTCAGACTTCCTCTGATATACTCATTCTTAATTTTATCCATTCTAGACACACCACACATCCATCTTAGCATTCGCGTCTCTGCCACATGTAATTTTCTCTCATCCGTCTCTTTCGTAGCCCAACACTCAGATGTATACAGCATGACTGGTCTTATCATAGCTTTCTAAGCCTTCCCCTTGAGTTTCAAAGGCATTCGTGGGTCACAAGCTACCCCAGACACATTTCACCATTTCATCTATCCTGCATTTATTCTATTCCTCGCGTCCTTATCAATGAACCGAGATGTATAATGTCATATATAAACGTATAATAAAATAATATTTTGTATGTAATCAATGTATTAATTAGTAGAAAATAGGTTAAACTATTTAAGTATCCTTTTTTGTTTTCATATTTTCTAATATACGATTACAACCAAAAGCCTGTTGCAGATCTCTATACGCCGCCCCAAGCACGCAGCGGGAAAGCGAGAAAGAGAAGACAATAGTGAAGAGAGCTACTCTGGTGACAGAGACGAACAATCACACAACAGTTGTCGCCGAGGAGTTGGACCAACCGGCGCCGAGCACAAAGACGAAACATAAAGGGAGATTATGTCATATGTTGTGACGAATAAGCTTGAACTGGTAAGATTTTTGAAGTGAATGGGGAGTGTTTTGACATTTTGTTTGGCTATTTTTTTGTATAACGAAAAGCGGTGACGATAAACACTGTGTCGGGTAGAGTGTTGGAAACACCACTCCTCGTCCGATCACTGAAGTTAAGCAACGTCAGGCGCGGTCAGTTCTTGGATGGGTGACCGGCAGAGAACACCGCGTGACGTTAGTTTGCTTTTTGTTGTATTTTTTTAATTATATTTTTTATTAAAACACTAGTTAATGTGATACATAGTATTAATTATTTAAAAAAAACATGTACTGTCTACGGTCCTTTGTTGTGAACGAAAGTTCTGTACGCTTCTTTTAACTCCGAATGTATGTAATACAATATTAAATTTGGGTTATTTATATATACATAATTTCTCTGTCTTTCTCTCTGGACATTCTTGTTTTGTGTGTGAATGTAGTCCAACTATACATTTTTACTTTTTTCACAACAAATAACGCTAAATAAGGAATTAAAAATTGTTTCATTAAATGTTTCAAGAAAAAACATCATAATTTCTTTTGATTGTGAAAAAATTGAAACTTAACGAGTGATACCGCGTGCAAAAAGAAGTAACTTGTCGCATTAAAAAGACTAAAGAGGTAGTACAATAAAGTATATTAATATATTTGTTCTTATACAGGGGCAGCCAGACTAGTACAGACCGTGCGGATAAACGAGACGGAGTGAAGCCCTCCAAATCGATCGACTAGTTCACTCGTCCGGTTTACTTCGCCGCCAGCTATTCAAGGCCTTTGTATTGAGAGATGATTGATCGTCCATTACTAACTTATTCATTATTAAAGTTCTAAAATGGTCTTTCGATAATATTGAATTGACTACACACGACGAACTATGCTATATAATCGCTTTATGTTATTGCAGTAAAAATTCATGGTTCCATTATTAAAAAAATGCAACGAAATAAATGAACAATAGATTTCATTTTCGTAATAAACATAAATATTTTAATAACAAATATTTATTCCATATACAAAACCAGATGCGAAAGTTTTTTAAACTGTGTTTTTTTTTTCAATTACTTCTAATTGAACAAATGTATCAGCCCTTATTCGTATTCTCTCCAAGATTAAAACATGAGAGTCGCTAATGATATAGCTGGGCATTATCTGGACAAGATTCCGCCAAATTTTTTTTTAATGTCATAACTGGCAAACGAACTGGTGGTTCACCTGATTTTAAGTGATCACCACCGTCCATAGACACTAACAACACCGGGGGAGTCGAAAGTGCGTTGCCAGCCTATGTTTGAGGAAAAGGGAGTGAGGGGGGAGAGGAGAGGGGAAGGGAGGTGGGGCTCCGGCGCTCTCACTGACCGAACGAAACGCAACAATGCAAGCACTGTTACTTCACGTCGGTTTATATTGTAACAAACATCCATAAGTTACTATTATTTATCAGTGAGTCTCTTTTGCTACAATTTTTGGCACATTTCGTCAATAAGTAAATCACGTTATGGACAAATTGATCGAGAGACTTTGGGTTTTCTCATTTGTTATAAACTTTACGATCCCTTAAAGAAATCTTCATGCTATATCGCTCTTTAAACCCCGCTTTAGACATTGTTTTATTTATTTTGACTGACCTATTTTATTACACTTATAATTTATTATGAGAATCCTAACGTGACATACCTATAACAGACATTCGATTTTGAAAACACATATTTTTATTACATTTAAATATATATATAGCACAAGCAAACCCGGCTAACGTTGTCCTGTTTGATAATTTAAAAATATCTACAATTCAACCGGAGCGCCACCTACCGTGTCCAAATGTGAATCTAAACCATTCTCGGATCCACTCGAACACGCACACAAAATTATATATAAAAGATAAAATATATAGCATAGCATGACATCGCATCGCATAGAATAGGTAAATGTACGATCGATTACCTCTATAATCATATAAGGCCGTACTTTTTGTCGTTACTTGTAAATTTCTACTGTTAGTGACACTTCGTTTTAAGTAGATTAATGTGGATTTATACTTCTTATAGAAAAACATAGTTCAATATACTAACCACTCTTTCACAAATGGACGAAACGATGCCAAATACATTTGATACCCAAAAACTATGTATGAATTAATGTGTAAAGGGTATATGAAAAATCCGATACAAGTAGTCGCGTTCAATAATGTAAAATTTAGTAAGAAACACTAATTCAATTGTAAATGTAGTATTTCAAATCTCTACGTCATATTGTGAGGTCAAATATTTCTGTAAAACTTTAGGTAAATGTTTGTCTAATTAAATATATTACTTACATAGACTGTGATCTAGTATTACTTCACGAGATTCTATTTTAAAACTATGTAATGTATAACATCCAATTTATTGATACTTTTAGACGTTGCATCGTTATAAAAGTGTATCAATTAAGGATTAACAATGTCATACATTTGTGTACATTATTTTATTGATAATTACATTTAAATGTATGTTTGTGTATTGTATTGTTTCTATATATATATATACCGTGATACTCTGACTTTCTTAATGCTCTCATTTTATTAGTTATCATATATCAATCGTCCTTTCTCGTTAAGTTTTAATCTAACAACTTTACGCTTACACGATGCGTTTCAACAGAGAAAATAACTGTCAAACTGCCGTCTTGTTTCGAATTACGCACGCGACCTAAGTAAAATATGTAAAATCACAAAAGCAATAACATGTAGAAAATGCTATTACGTAATCATCTGTTTTTATGGAAACTGTGTTATTAACAGGAAGCGTTGCTAACTATATACGAAAATAATTGAGACAAAATGGCAGCCGTACTTCAATACTACAGTGAATAGCCATGTATACCATTTCAATATAAAGTAATTATTTAGAAACAGATTCTAATTGATTTTATTCATATTATTATAGTTCATTTTTTTAAGGTGATAACGTCTTATAAATCAATGAACGCCGGCTGCACGCACGAAAAAGCATGACTTTGGTCACGTTCCGCCTGAGCCAAGCGTGCTAGCGAGAGCGCGGAACAAGCGATAGAGGCGCGATCGTCCTAAGCGTTCGGCTTTTGACGCATCTATCTATATATAGAATAATTCAACTCAATTCATAAAATCATGCAATTTGGCATTTAAAATAAAGAGGAATAAAGAAGATGGCTTTTGATTATATTATATATTATTGTTGCTAGCAGTACAATATTGATTCAAGTAGTGTGTGAAGTTGGCGCAGACGCAGATATCTTCTAATTTGAAGATTCATTATTCATACTCGAAATATTATATTAATGTACCGTTTGCTTCCATTCATTACTTTTCTCGTTCAGTTTCAAACTTAACCTTGATTTTACATTTGGTGTAATAATCCGATTTATCAATACTCCTTTTAGTACAAGATAACTGCTGCATGATTATTAAATCTAATTTTTATATGTTGGAGACATTAAACGCAAATTTGGACTTATTGTCTCAAGAATACAATAAAACATTGCAATATAAGATATAACTTATTAAGTCAATGAGATTTTACTAAATACCATAGATAAAACACGGAAACAAAAAAAAATAGTGCGTGGAGTCCCTCCGCGCGGAAGAAGTGAAACTTCGTAATGAGGAAATGAAAATAGGAAGGGGTAGAAATTGATTTTTAGTGAAATCATATCCTTTCTTTAAGACAAACTTTATTAACATTGTACTTATAATTCATAAATGATCGCATCTTTTAACTATCATTTTCGAGTGGAGAAATATCCAAATCTATAACATTTACAATGGGATTATGATAACTAAAGTAAGATACCAAATATTTGATTATTTTTCTCGCTCTGTCTCTTTCTATTCCCCCTCCCCAGGAGCGTTGAACGTTTAAATCAACAGTGCTTTCATACCCTCTCCACGGTAGCGTTAAACGTTTAACGCAACCTTGTTGGAAGTCGATTAGAAGTTTCACTTCAATAAGACACCTTTTCTTATTTTTGTTTATTTGTGATCCGTGAACAAGTTTATATCAATAAGTTTCTTTATACCCTTCTATTCGTAACTTGAGATTATTATATAACATTGGAATTATCTAACTACCTCTATCAACGAGAACGGGTTATAATAAAAGGAATAAAAATTACAATATTTTTAAAATAGAATATTCGTCACTTGGCCTGTGAAATAAACTCTACTATGTATGTAATCTTAACATAAAATATTTATAAGAGATTTATTTAATTAGTTAAAATGTATTGTGTTACCTACGGACATTATTTCATATTATTTATTTATTATAATAATTTTACAAAGCTGAAAGTATTATGATGCTAGTCGTGTGTATATATTTTTTTGTTACAAAATAACTATATAGTTTATTAAAGTTCTTACAAAATGTTTGGTAAATTTCGACGTCCAGTTCTCTTATGAAACTCGTTTGACATATTTTTTACCAATTATGCTTATAAGGATGTATAAGGAGGTTTATTAAAATGTCTTTAAACGAACACGTATTTTATTGAAATAGGCGTCGGTCCCACAGAGAGAGATCTGCGCTCTATGTTCACTGTAGTGTATGGGGTGGTTTGGATCACTATACGAATGTTCTGTTGCAGCACACTAAAGGATCGCAATGATCGACAAAACTTGTTTTACAGGAAAACGCTTGACTGTTACTCATCGCATAGTAAATTACGATACGCTGTTCAATAATTTGCATTTACCTAACAAATGCCTATCAGTTTTCGCTTGAAAGTTCCCAAGAATTTGAAATTTTAAAATTTCAAATATCACTGTCTTGTTGTTCCCATAATCAATGAGAAAGCAAATTGTTATGTATGTATCAAGGGAGTGTCCACCACATACGGATAGGAACCCTCACGTATTCGTAAACTGGAACGAATTAGACGGAATAATATTTGATAATTTCTGTGAACGTTTACCACAATGCTCTAGTTCATTTTGTCATACAAGTCGATAGAACTGAACGTTTTTTAGTATGTCATATAGAGACTTAATTGTAACTCTTGATATACAGAACGTTCTAGTTCAAAACGTTGTAGTTGAAAATATGTCTCTAAACGCTCGAAAAAGTGTTCTGCTCTTGAGAGTCAAGGCGACCCTTGGGTGTTTAGGTCACATTAGCTCATCCCAACGACTTCGTTTGCATTGTTTATTAGCGTAACAATTATATGTTATGTTCAGAGAAAAATATACTTTACTTAAAAAATGCTTTGTAATTAATGCTGTCCGTTTACTTCCCCTATCCTGCGTATATGCACCACACTGCTTGCTCCACTTCTTCGCGGGAAGAAAACACGTCGTTGAAAGTCTAGAGCTTAAAAAATCGTAGTTTCTTAAAATTTCAATAACTTTCCTTAAACGAAGATAGATGAGATGAGAAGATGAGATTTTAGATAAGGACCAAGTGTTTGTGAAGTATATCTAAAATATATATTGTAGTCAAAATCAAAATCAAAATATCCTTTATTCAATTTAGGCCCTGAGAAGGCGCTTATGAACGTCAAAGCTACTACCGGTTCGGAAAACAGCCCAGTCATCGAGAAGAACCGGCAAGAAACTCGATCTGGTTTATTTTTTCATGTCATATATTTCTATAGTAATATAAATATTCACATTCGTTATTAGTGGATGCACAGAGAGGGGCGTCATTTCCAAACGTCACAATCGTTCACGTATTGATCCACCCTATAATAGCCTTTAGATATTAAAACCCGCTTGACATGGTTCTTGAACTCACTATCAGGCAAATCGGTAATGTGTTTTGGGACTTTATTATAAAACTTAACACTATTACCTAAAAAACTGTTTTTGGATTTAGTGAGCCTGAAGCATGGAATGACCAATTTGTTGCGGTTTCTAGTATTTAAATTATGCTGATCTTTTACTAGATCCAACATATCTGAATTTTTGCGGACATACATTAAATTATCTAGAATATATTGGGAGGGCAGAGTTAAGATACCGAATTCCTGAAACTTAGTCTTTAATGATTCGCGAGGCCTCATATTATAAATTGCTCGAACTGCTCGTTTTTGTAATAGGAATATGGTGTCCACCTCAGCTGCTGTCCCCCACAACAAAATACCATAAGACATTAAGCTGTGGAAGTAAGCGAAGTAGACAACCCTAGCAGTGGCAATATCTGTTAGCTGGCGAATCTTTCTAACTGCGAATGCAGCAGAACTTAGTCTTCCCGCCAATTTTTTTTGCACACATAAAGACAGACCTTTATAATTTTATTTATGCTATAGATTGTTCAAATCAGGTTGTGGCGGAAGACAATAATTCAACTGCTCGTTGTGCAGTGCAATGAACCTTAATAGATTTAAGTTTAGTTCGCTCGTTGTGGGACCACTCCATTAACTGTCTGTTTACAATTATTTCAACAAAAATCATAAAAAGTAAAATTTCTGTCAATTATCAACATTTATAAATATTTATGAATAAATACATTTTTATTTATTAATAGGATAAATATTTTATCTGTTCTTATTAAATATAATTTACATTATACGTCGACTGGGTTGTAATAGAAAGTTAGATATGAGGGCATCAATAAACTGCCACTGTGTTGGCAAAGATGCATTGATTGCATGCGTGATTACTTCGATTAATACAAATAAAAAATACCTGAAAAAAATCGTTTAAATTGTTTCATACAAAAGAGCAATTTCATAGGGAACGACCTAATATTACTTAA
>MU159570.1:64409-87684 GCA_015888305.1 Antheraea pernyi | reverse complement strand
GTCGTGCAGGAGCAGCGGAGACGAGCGATTGACCAATGCTGGTTGGAGATGTGCCAGCTTCTCCATCATTGTGTTCAGTTCTTCACAGTACACATATGCAGTAATACTGACCCCGTTTGGTAAGAAGCTGTGATGAATCACACGGGCGCTAGACTGCCAAACAGTGACCATCACTTTTCTAGGGGTAAGTTTTCGTTTAGGTGCTGAACCAGGATCCAACGAACTTGCTGAGCGCTTGAGGTTATCAAATGGAATTCATTTTTCATCGCAGGTAACAATGCGGTTCAAACTTCCTTCATTTGTGTGTCTGTTGAGCAGTGCAAGGCACGCCTCGACGCGTACTTCGCGCTGGCGATAATTGAGTTCGTGGGGTACCCATTTGTCAAGCTTTTTTACATTGCCAATTTGACGCAAAAGGACCAATATCGTTTTGACGCTAACGTTGAAAGCTGCTGATAATTCAGCCGTAGATTGTGTATCATCAGCTTCAACAATCGCCTTTAATTCGTCATTGTCGACCCATTTCATAGGTAAAGACCTATTATATTTGTACAATAAACCATACTGAGATTTTTCTCTTATTTTCTTAGATAAATTTTCTAGTCTGTGTTTTGACAGCTAACATGCCATTACCGTGTTCGAATGCCCAAAGTAAATAACGTAAAAAGTAAAAAGTAAAAATCGTTCTCTCGTAACATTTTAACCGGTCTGTAGATAGTTGCGCAGTACATAAAATTGTGTATAAATATGTATTATATATGGGACAAAGCGGACATGTCGTAAATTGTATTTTGGGCTATATCACTTATTACCATATACTTGTATAAAAAATACCGCTTCGAATTGTCTTGGTCTCGTTTTCCTACTATTGAATTTTTCACCGATACGACCTCGGTTTTTCATTTAGTTTTAGCACTACACATAAGATAGATACTACTTTGTTTGTGTGTCACAGAGACTGCTTGGAATTGCTTGCTATATAAGTACATACTAATTTTAAATTTTTTGAAATAGTTTTTGGCTCTGATGTAAAGTTGGATTTTTCAAGTTACGACAGTTTCGCTTTCTTCCGTCGATATGTACAACATTGAAACAATTTAAGGGTAAATAAATACCAAATGTAGACTCTTATAACTATATTTTAACATGGTTTTGTTCTAACTCTTGATATATTACGTGCAAAGCTGAAAGTACTGCTATATTCAGACCAAACAAATTGATGAGGTCTGGAGGTAGTTTTACCAAGTAGATAGTTACTATATGATTTATACATAAATACATTATATTTATTTGAAGCCTTATACTTCAGTAAATCATTAATGAGGGCCTTAAATTTAATTGTCAGTGGCATTCTAGTCGTCCCATAGATTTATAAGAAAATTTTAAAAGACACATTGTTTGAGTAATATGGAATAAATACTTTTTCGGGTATCAGAATTATTATTGTGATGTCTCATTTTGACTTTAAATTCTGTTAATTATTGTTCAAATTATAGATAACATACAAGTCGTCCTCTATTACTAATGACAATTTGTATTACAATTTGGCGTATATTTAAAAATAACTGTGTTTTTTTATTTTTATTTGGCTGTCCCGTAAATTGTTATGGAAAAAAATTGGAGAAATAAAGTATGGTTATTACAATCTACATACATATTATTCTCTATATAACATATGTTGAATTGGGACATATTTAATTAAAAATACAGTATCGTTATTTTAAAATTTGAAGTGATTTCAAAACTTTATTGGCGGTGAAGGAAATATTAAAAATCTTTCACTCAATCTTAAGCCGAATCCACACGTTTACCCAACTTTACATCTGTGCCAACAACATCTGGATAAAATGGATGAGCCAAATATTGCTATCCATAAATTTGCTAGTGTATTTTGGATAAGCAAGCATGACGGACGTTGATATTGTGTCAGAAGAGAAACAAAATGAAAGGAAACAATTCGGTAAATAAAATACAGCACATTTTTATAAGCAGAATCTAATAATATTCGAAGAAAGAACGCATGCGCACGTCTATTCACTGTCAGTGCTGGAGCAATACTAACTACCCGCAAACGAGTGGATGCACCGCAAGCGTTTGCCGCTTGTGTAAATACCGACTCAGTTCGTCGGCGGCAAATTCAAATGTTTGTCGAAGTTTGGCAAACATGTGGACCCGACATTGTCAAATTTTCCTTCAAGCCGTTGAAACACTGCAGATATTATAAAATATGTTTGTAGATGATGTTTTATTCTAGATTTATTTTAACTCGCCATATAAGAATTTCCAAAAAATAAGGCACTTATAAAGTCAATTCCTGAGTTTATTTATTCTGCGTATAAATTTCTTTCACAATCTTTTTTTTATTATATTCGTATTCAGTTGTATTTTTGTCTTATGAACAGTTTACATAGTCGTACATTTACTGCCATGCAATGGTTTTGTATCATCTATTCCTATAAATATTTAGTGTGTAGGGGGTTATTATGTTTTCTCGTGTCCCTGATGTGCGAGTGTAGGGTGGAGAAAATAATACTCCAAAATATACATTAATAATCAATATTTATTGTTTTGTAAAAGTAGACATGGGTTAGCGACGGAGGCTCTACAACGACTGACTCGAGTAGGGGTTGTAGCTAACTACGTAGTACTTTTTAATACAAAAATCGTTGTCAGCATTACCACAACAAATACATTAGCATTATGTTTTTGCTTATATTTTACACCTGCTATCGAATTTTATATATCCTTATGTACAAAGCTGTTCCATAGAACAATGACAATTTTACCCAATATTACCAATAGGAATATAGATTTGTGTGTCACGCCTAAACTACTCGAGGGTGCATCATAAAATTCTACATATTATCAGGTGTACTCGTATCATATAGTAGGCAGGGCTTATCCTAAAAAATAAATACGAAATATATTTTATAAGGGATAACTCAAATCAAAAAATAAATCACTGAACATTAATGAAAAATAGAGGAACGAAGTCGCGAATACAAGTTAATCCTGCTCTAGCTAGTAATATTCCTGAAGTCGCACGTCAGAAATGTAAGATCGTGCACGGTATTTTCTAACTCCTTCCACCTAAGAATAACTGAATTTTTAATTTTCAAGTCAATAAATTACCCATTTTTACTATCTTATTGTTATTGTCAAACGTAATAAGGTTTAGAAGATATAGTGACTCGATCAGTCGCATCACTTTTCGTTATCAGCCAATATAAGTTCCCCGATAGTGCTGATTAGTGCTGAACCACATTTTTTAATAAGGATGTACCTACTATGAATATTTACGAGATTAAGCCTATTTTAAAAAGAGCTTAACAATTTCGGATACTTACACATTAACGCCACCACAGCTAGTAATTATATATTAACGCCACGGCAGCTAGTAATTATATATTAACGCCACCGCAGCTAGTACTTACGTATTAACGCTACCGCAGCTAGTAATTACATATTAACGCCACCGCAGTTAGTAATTAAATATTAACGCCACCGCAACTAGTAATTACATATTAACGCCACCGCAGTTAGCAATTACATATTAACGCCATCGCAGTTAGCAATTACATATTAACGCCACCGCAGTTAGCAATTACATATTAACGCCACCGCAGTTAGTAATTACATATTAACGCCACCGCAGTTAGCAATTACATATTAACGCCATCGCAGTTAGCAATTACATATTAACGCCACCGCAGTTAGTAATTAAATATTAACGCCACCGCAACTAGTAATTACATATTAACGCCACCGCAGTTAGTAATTACATATTAACGCCACCGCAGCTAGTATTTACGTAGTAACACCAACGCAACTGAAGTTCGTCTAAGGTTTGTCTCAATTTTCCCATCTCGGTTAGGTTAGGTTAGAGTTCCGAAGCAAAGACAGCAAAAACATGGCGAGCCCTCCTTTTCTAACATTCGTTCCTTTTTTTATACCATAGGGTGCAAACAAACAGGTGGGTCACCTGATGTTAAGTGATCACCACTGTCCATAGACACGTGCAACACCAGAAGAGTCACAAGTGCATTGTCACCCTGTGTTTGAGGGAGGGGGAGTGGAGAAGGGGCGAAGGAGAGGGGAGGTGGGTTATCTAGCGCTCTCACTGACCGAACAAAGCGTAACAATGCAAGCACTGTTACTTCACGTCCGTTTTCTGCGGTAGTACCCCGGGCGAACCGACCCATTCATGCTGAAACCAGTAATAGCTTCAGCGTGGCTCTACCACCTCAAAAATACCACTATACTTTGTTACTAAATTTAATAACTTTGCAAAATAGATATAGTTAGCAACGACAATCACAACAAATTAAATCGTTCTAACAATCCATATCCGGTAGTGAACGTAGAACAACTACACCGCTATCTAGATTAATATAAATTTGTAAAACTCAATGTAGTCAGTGTTTGTGAAAAAAATTGTTGGAAGGAATAAGTAACGTATTTTACATTTCAATAATTTTTAGAAGCGTCTGTCTGTTTGCTTGAACACGCATCACTGCTAAAGTACTGCGTCCCCTATAAAACCTCTTTATATCATACAGTACATCCTCAAGTAACATTCAGTCTTTGTTTATTTAAAATCGGTTCACTCTATCAAAAGTTATTGTAAATTTAGTGACGATGCGACTTAATTACCAGAGAAAAGCATATAAATAAATGGACTTAATACATCTTAGCTCCTATTTTTGTCGTACTGTGAAGATGTGGAATCGTCTCCCAGCCGGTGTGTTTCCTTTCTCTTACGACATGGGGTCCTTCGAACGAGGCGTGAAGAAGCACTTTTGCAGGTCGGCATGATAGCGATGACTGCCATTGCTATTTAACACTGGCAGTCACCGTTATTTATAGACTGCACTGTATTTTCCATCAGGTACAGTGCAGTCATTTTGCTGAACCAGTTTTAAAAAAAAATCTGATGATTTTCTTAATAACTGTTTTTTAAATACAGTTCCATTTAATAAGCAATTTAAATTAAACTGGCACAAGACTATGTGGAATTTTTCGTAGATGATCCTAGGCTACTTGTTTTGTAGATTCAATTAATCGTTTCCCATTTTTTATACTATATAGGTTTTTTTTTTACTTTTCTGTTTCGCACAGAGGTCAATTAAAATTGGTATTATAAAGGGAGAGAGGAGTGATCGCAATTTGATACAATTCACTATTCACTCCCTTGATGTGTTGCATGACCATAATATTAATGTCACCAATATTTGTTAGTCCTGATATAGATACAAGAGAGTCGTGGTAATTTCAAGGTCTGTTAAATGTCTTAAGATTAGCGATCACATGCTTAGCAAAACTATCGAACGATTTGATTGCAGACTCCTTCTCCATCAAGCCCAAAATAAGGTTATAACGTTTGACCACAATCTCATGTGATGTTAAATAACGATGTGGCCTAAGCTGGTAAACACGCTAAATCTAGATAGGGCTGGCTCTCAAATGCAGCTGCCGGAATAGACGAACAGGTGCTTGGCGACAGATTATCAACTTAACAGTGGTAGCTAGCCCAGCCGATTTAGAAAAAGTCCTACCAACATGCTATGGTTCCATCACGTTGGCTCCCGTCACTGAAAGCTCCGAATCAGTTACCAGGATTAGAATTTCCGTCCATCGATGCGGTGTCCGAACACGCTATAATCTATGTCACCATCACTTATCATAGCCATCATTGAAATACCACCCGGATATAATTAATAAAACCACTGGCGAACGTCGACCATAGAGTTAAAACATCCATTTTTTTTAACACAGCAAAATGACTGCATTATGCCTTATGGTAAGCACAGTACAATCCAAAAACAATGACGACCAACAAGTGACATACTATCCATCGCCGGTCGCCGCTGTAATGCCGGCCTGCGTAAAACTGGATATGCTCAGACTGATCCCGAAACGCGACCCGCAGAAGCGAATCACTATGATGAGCTTTTTCGCCATTTACATGGTGGTTGCGACCCACTCAGGCTGTAAAACCCTATCACCCCGTTTTCGCCTTTGCCTCGTTCGTTATTCAGTAGGGTGCACCACATGCAGGTGAGGTTGGCTTGGGTGTGTCAAGTCTTTTGATGTTATTCGACACCCCTTACACCCCAAACAATTGGTAAAGAAAATCGATTGAGATACAAAGGACGGAGATGTTCTTAACCGTTTCCCTACTGCCTATTTATATAATAGAATATACCAAACTGTTATCAATAAAACCAGTAAAATAATTAAATAAAACAATTATACCCATTACCAAATTAACACTAAACCTATAATAACCCATATTTAATAGATTCGTTAAGGTTATTCGTGAAAGTAGTGTTCTTCTTTTACGTAGTCCTCTTATCGATAGATATGAAGCAACCAGTGTGAGGCCTCAAAGCAATATCTGTTTTGTACGTTACTTCAGAGATATCAGCTGTGATTCTGTACCGCCGCAGAACGTGTGCAAGGGTCGTTTTCACAAACATCATGGCGTATTTTTTACCTGCGAAAACAAAGATAGCTTCACTTGACTTCCACATCACTTGTGCACAGTAACCGAACTATATTACGTAAAACATCAGCAATGTTACAAAATAAGATCCCGCAAAAATCTCAAAAAGACTTACGTGTTGACGAAATCAATAAACTGAAGAAACAACTGAACGCGGGTTAAGTTTTTTTATTGTCCCATATAAAATGTTACCGTTTAAAATCAATATTGCCTACCTATACAATTTCGTTTTCCCAATCCAAAACCGCCAAAGGCATTGCGAGGTGGAGCCGGTGACTCCAGCCATCGCTCAGGTCTGAACTGATCCGCATCTGCACCCCATATTGGATGACGATGAAGTCCATATAGAAAGAAAATGCAATCGGTACCCGCCGGTAATGTATACTGATCTGTAACATATATTTTAAAATTAATTTTCACGTAGCAATCTATGTATAAATCAAAATATCAGGTGTTACCTAATTGTTTTGCTCCTTTTAAAAACTTAATATTCCTCATTATTAAGAGACGTATATTGTTGCATTCATTTTTCGCGGATGCACAAAGACAGACGTCTTTGTGCAAATAATAATCATAAATACAGTGGTACAACAAAATAATCCCAAGGAGGGTTGATGTCATGCAGGAGGCCGATCGTAAAAATTAAGCCAAATCATATACCACAACATGACAAATATGTTGTACCGACCCTACTTATGTGGGATAAGGGTAAGAAGAAGAAGAAGCACAAAGACAGACGTCACCATTGTTCACATCCACCACCACAATAGTATTTTGATTTCAAAATCCGCTTGACATAGGGCTTAAAATTACTATCGCGTAATTCGGTAAACTGCTTTGGGACTTTGTTATAAAACCTAAGACTATTGCCTAAACACTGTTACAGATATTAGTGAGTCTAATGTATGGCATAACTAAGTCATTATTTCTAGTATTTAAATTAAGATGATCTTTTACAACTCTATCTTATTTATTTTTTTGCGGACATACATTACATAATCAAGAATGTATTAGGAGGGTAGAGCTAGAGAAAGATACCGAATGACTGAAATGCCTTTAATGATTCGCGAAGCGCCATTTTATAATTCGCTTAGCATATTGAATTACAAATTTCTTGTTAAACTCAAATCGGGGCCATAAAAACGTTGTTAGATTTTACAATTAAAAATTAATATTAAAATAAATGATAAACAAAGATTACTCACTCAATTGTATGTTTCGTGAAATGTGTCTTGTTACTGCAGGTGCGATTGGACACACTCGTAAAGATTCATTGATGACTGCCTCCATGTAAACTAGTCTCCTGAAGTCTCCCTTATCTACATCTCTAAGCGAGTTATCAAATACTTCTTTTAGTCTGAAATCAATTAATACAAAAATTATTGCATTAGATATTGTTTTACAGATATTTGTTGGTGTCGTTGATATTTTGTAGGAAAGACTTAAGCCTTTACATGTTAGTAATATGTTATTTCATGATACAGCTTCTCAACAGCTATTCAGTCCAAGACATATTTAATTATGTATGCTTTTGGATTTATTACATACCAGTTGAGATGCTGCAAGTGTGTATGATGCAGGATTGTTGTTTAGATAGGTGTAAGTTACTTCTGTTAAAAACTATAAACGATAGTTATGAAAGGGTTTTTCTGGCTTAATTATGAATTAAATAAATGTTAGTGTTTTATTCTTAACATTTTGTTTTAGTTACTTTATTCAAATGCGCAATTTTCTGTAGCTAAGCTACAATAGAGAAATGAAGTTTTCTTTCCGAAATAACCGCATATATAATTTATTGAAAAATATTTTATATTTTAATGCCCGCCCAATAAAATTTTCTTGATCGACGTTGAAACGCTTAACAGTCTCCAAAATAGAGTCGAAGCTGTTATTGATCAAATTAATTATATAAATTTAAAACCAGATCCTAGCGGCAATTGTTAAAGTTTGGAATCTTTTAACGATTTGTATGCGCGTGTGAAACGCGTTCGCAATAAAACAATAAATAATTGTTCTACGGTTTTATCATCGCGATCTGACTGTACTGTACTGTCCGCTAAATGTTCAATAAAATTACCGCCTATTGAACTATCTAGTTTCGATGGAAAGATGAAGAATTGGTCTGCCTCTTAAGAGTCTTTAAAAGTCAAAATACATTGCAATTATCAGATTCGTAGAGGGTACAATACCTTATTGGGAAATTGACGCATGACGTTTTAAAAATAACCGCCATAATATTGTCTAATGGTGATATATATAAAATTATTTGGGACAATTTAGTCAAAAAATACCAAGACAAACGTGCTTTAGCTACTACTCAATATTTAAATAATATTTTTAATATAGAAGAATATTCGTCTACTTTAAAAAGTTTAGACCTTTTTATAGGAAACTATACGTCATCCGTGTTTGCTCTAAAATTATTAGACAGAATATCTGAATCTGAATTTGACAGCCTTCATATTATTGCATTCCGCATTAAGAAAAATAGATTTTCAAACAGCTCAAGCATTCGAAATGTCAGCTCTTAATGTCGAAATGCCGACTACTGAACAGTTAATTTATTTATTTCGATATCAAGTATCAAGAGATTCAAGATCTTGAAACCATCAAACACGGATCATACGTAATTGAATACGAAGAGTGCAGATAATAAAGCACCCTCTAAATTATATGAACCACATCCATATAATAATTATAAAACCTTCCTCGCGAGTAAAAACACGATCATCTGAGGTACCGCTGTGTCTGCTTTAGCCGGGAGCTTCCGCTCCGGCTACCATGCGTTTTTCCAAATCGCGCTGTGCTTTTTGTAAAAATGGTATCTACGTAAATATATACCGCTGCACGAAATTTAAGGATTTACCAATTAAAGAGCGATTTAATTTTATTCAATGTAAACGCGCTAGTGTAAATTGTCTAAGTACATTACATTAACGAAATGTAAATCGTCGTCTGTTTGCGAGATATGCAACAAACGATATCACACCCTTTCACATTTTGTTAAAGATATTTCCACAAATACGCATTCATTATTCATCATCACCATCATCTCAGCCTATAGTCGTCCACTGCTGGACAAAAGCCTCACCACACGTTCTCCACAGCGTACGGCTCTGTGCCGCCTGTAAACAACGGCTCCCCGCAACTTTTATAATGTCATCGGTCCATCTGGTGGGGGGCCGTACCACGCTGCGCTTTCCGGTGCATGGTCGCCACTCTAAGACTTTTTTGTCCCATCGCTCGTTAGTCCTTCGAGCTATGTGCCCTGCCCAATTCCACTTCAACTGTTATTGATATTCGGTGAGCTATGTCGGCAACTTTAGTTCTCCTACGGATCTCCTCATTTCTGATTTGATCACGTAGAGAAATCCCGAGCATAGCTCTTTCCATCGCTCGTTGGGTGATCTTGAGCTTTCTTATGAGGCCCACAGTTAGCGGCCAGGTCTCAGTGCCATAAGTCATTACTGGCAACACGCATTGGTTGAAGACTTTAGTCATTCATTATTAGCATGTAAAAACATCAACAACAACTGTACTCCTTTACCGTCATCCGTTGTTCTGCTAACGCACATGGCGTCTTCTTCACCGCCATCTTATGCTTTGCCAGTGCACGGGGTTCGTCACCGCCTCAAAATAATATTTCGATGGCACTTTTATCTACAGCAAATTCTATTGCTATGATTTTGTTGCCTACGGCGCAAATTTATGCTCGACCTAAGAAAAATACTGGACTTAATACAGTGATTTGATGCTTACTTGATATTGTCTCACAACATAATTGAATAACTTCACATTGTTACCAGAAACTTAATTTACCAATGAGATACCATTGAGTAACTTGTCAGTGGTAATTATCTTCTCAACATATAAATGAATACGTTGATTTAGTTACTGAATCGCACGTACACGCAGAACAAAAATTTATTCTTGTTGTTAACGGCATCACTGATCAATTACCATCAACATATTTAAAACATAAAAGATTTTTAATATTGATATGGTCGCTATAAGATGTCGTTAGGTTGGCTAATTATGCAATAACTTAACCGACTTGGTATTACATGGATCTCACAACCTTTTACGATAGAATAATTCATTTGCAATACTTGTTTTTTTACAAGTTTTTTTATGGTATTATATATTTCTGTCAACGCATTGGAAAATTATATGGTGTCCGCATGAAAGAATCGTAACGCATATTGTATCTTATATAATATTTGTACCGCCCGCTTGAGCAGAGATATTATATACTTGAAGAATCCGCAGACACCACATTTCGCCTACGACGCCGCTGCTCCGAACAAGGCACTGAGCTGCAGGTTACTCCACGCTTTTATTTGGGGTTCTTGTTATTTTATTTATTTATAGACAAGGCTACCAACCGCTCTACGCTTTCTTTATTTTTTATCGCACTCAGCCTGGTGTGATCCATTTACAGGGTTCCACCAGCCCCTTTACATATTTTTCCCGTGTACATAAAATATATTTTTAAGATAATATACAACGCAGGCGAAGTCGTGAGTAAAATCCCCTATTTGTTAGCAAAAGTCATATAAAAATTGGTTCAACTATTTCGGTGATACGCTCTAACAAATAAAAACCTGCAACACTGCTGTCGTGAAGTATTTGTTTCAAGGTATTTGCTTCAAATATTGTTCGAAGTCATTCATAAAATTGCAAATGAGTTTCATACTTACTCTTCATAAACCTTACTCTGGACGTCAGGATATGATCCAAGATATAAGAGTAGATTCACTAATATCGTTGCTGTAGTTTCGTGTCCAGCTACAAGTATGGTGTTTACTTCATCTTTTACTTCTTCACTACTGAAATGTCCTTCAGCGGAATATTCTAACAGCAAGTCCATGAATGCCTTATATTTCATTTCTGAGAAGTTTAGTATTTTTTTAGAAATACAGAGTAATCATCAATGAACATTTATAGAACAATTAGGTTGCAGGAGGAGAACAAAGAAGTGTGACGTATTAAAGGGAAAATATAGTGCATACTTTTTATTTATCTATTTACAATTTATGCGTTAAATACGCAATGGCGGACTTAATGCCGCAGGCACTTTCTGCCAGTTGCCAACAGTTACCAACCATTAAGTGATGCAAAGATAAATATTGGTAGGTCTAAAAGGTGAGGTTTTTATAAAATTATGTTTAACCTATTTAAATTTGAATTTTTAGTAATTATTAAATATTTTTGTAAAAATCATGAGAGGAAATACAAAGTAAATTGAAAGAATTTTTGAGATATATTTTACCTGTATTTGATCCTTTCGTTTCTTTAATTTTTTTCTTATAGTTCATAATCTGAAATTAAAGTATTAATTAAATTCAGTTACAGTTTCAAAGCTGTTAATGTACACATTAGCTACAGACTGATTGGTCTGTTGCGGAATCATGTATTTATAAATATCTTGACTATTATTAAAAAGCTTTTGATAACTTTTTCCATACCTATGTAACTATCAATATAACAGAATCTTCCGTTCATTTTCACTGACCTTTAAAATGTTTCATTATTTTTAAAATTTGTACTTAGTAAGGACCAATTATAATATGCTAATCTATTAACGAATTCATAAATCAATGATGAGCTTATTTTTATAGATTTTTATAGATTCTATTTATCCTAATTTTAAACTTATAATAAATATGCGTAGGTACGTTACGAATTATTGGTCATTCTATCGCTATAAATCAAAACCTATAACTTTTTTTATTTATGCCTCCTGCAAACGAACAGGTGGGTCATCTGATTTTAAGTGATCACCACCGTCCATATACACTAGCAACACCAGGGGGAGTCTCAAGTGCATTGCCAGCCTGTGTATGGGGGAGGGGTAATGAAAGGAGAAAGGGGAAGAGAAAAAGGGAAGGAGGTGGGCCTCCGGCGCTCTCACTGACCGAACGAAACGCAACAATGCAAGCACTGTTACTTCACGTCAGTGTTCTGTGAGAGTGTGTTACTACCCCGAACGAGCCGACCCATTCATGCTGAAATTAGTAATAGCTACATCGTGGTTCTACCACCTTTAAAACTTATTTTCTACTTTATAATATATAGAGAATGTTGCAGACGAGTCATATTTAGTTATTTTAGTATGCATGTAGCATAGATGTAAGTTAATATAATAACACGAATTCATAATCTGTTAGGTTAAAAATATTGGCGTCCTGTCATACAAAAACATACGATTCCCGCCACTTGGAAAACAGAATAAATGTAACACAGCACCTAACAAACTGACAGTTCGAAATAATTGGTACTTGCAACGCGGAAACATGAGGGCATCTCGAGAGCTCCGGGAAGATACACTATAGAGGCTATGCCCATCGCTTATTCATTCTTGCCTATCATTTTTTTCCCCACCTCTGTAAAAAAAGTTATTTAAAATACCATTGGGCAGCGTCCAAAAAAAAATTAAAAATCGAAAATCTCAAGATGGACAATTGAAGTTTATCGTTTGCCCATCCTTTACTTTTTTGTAAAGTCAACTTCTAAAGGGTGGAAATGATAAATTGAGAGATCGAGGAATTTTTGGATGATGCATTTGAATTTACTTTCTTTTGCCCAAGTCTGCCCATCTTTTACTTTTTTGGAAAATCAACTTCTTGGGGGTGGAAATAGGAGGAAAAGATAAATTGAGAGCTCGAGAATTTTTGTATGATCCATTTGAATCTACTTTTTTTGCTCACGTCTGCCCATATTTATATATATATTAGCAGTAATAACTGTAACTGGAGGCTTAATCCTGGAGAGTAGATACATTTCCCATATTAATAAATAAAAAGTGTCTATTTGTAACATCGTAATAACAGATTTTCACTAAATATGACATGAAAGTATATATAAACAAAATAAAATACAAATTTTGTGTGTCTATCTGTTTGCTTGTTTCATTTAATCTCCGAAACGGTTAAACAGACTTTGACGGGATCTTTACTGTTGATATTTTATATTATAAGGAGTAAATTCAAGAGTATTTCATAGAAAACCGACGTGAAGTAACAGTGCTTGCCATTGTTGCGTTTCGTTCGGTCAGTGAGAGCGCCGGAGGACCATCTCCCTTCCCCTTTCCTCTCCCCCCCCTCCCTTTCCCTCAAAACACAGGCTGGCAACGCATTTTCGACTCCTCCGCTGTTGTTAGTGTCCATGGACGGTGGTGATCACTTAATATCAGGTGACCGACAAGTTCGTTTGCCATTTATGAAATAAAAAAAATAAAAAATTAGGCTACTTTTATTTTAGAAAGAAGGGTCAACACAAATATACACACAAACTGAAGAAGTAGTGTCTAGTGCCGCTAAATTACACGCGGTCAATGTCGCAGGTAACAGCTAGTATATAAATTTACTTACCTCAATGAAGGTGTCTTTTATGATTTGGAGAGAGGTATCTTCCTGTTTCTTGAGTGAGCTCCATTTATAAATAAAATCGCTTAGTAGCCAAAACTTTTGGAATCTTCCAATTAATAAAGTGAACATTACTTTAACAGTGTTTAAATAGGCGTTTTTATTTTTTAATATATAATTCTTAGGATCCATACCGAAAACTGTTTCTGTAAATTGATTTTGAGTATTAAAAAAATATACCGACTTCGATATGAAAAACCAATAAGCGAAAAAAAAAAAATAATAATAACCAAATTAAATAAAAACGTTGATAATTACGCTACCCAATAATATATTTGAAGACAATGCTAAAATTTAATTTAATAATTTAGTTATTTTTCGGTTTTTAGTGCCTTATTGGTTTTTCATATCGAAGTCGGTTTATTTTTTTGGTATTGAAATCGGTTCCAAGTTGAAGCAAATACGTAGAGACGAAATGGGCGAAGATCAAATATATATATATTATTTCACCCCCTTAGGGATTGAATATATTATTAAAATTTATATGGGGCTATCTCTGAGTATACCCAATTTATACTCTAATCTAATCATAAAATCTAATAATAAAAATAGAATCATTGACAAAGATATCGATTAACATATATATATTAGGTCTTTACATATGAAATAGCCGTTTTGTATGAAAAAATGTAAACGAATTTTTTTCATGTATTTTCATGTATTAATCGAAGTAATCACCCATGCAATCAATGTATCTCTGCCAACGCAGTGGTCGTATATTGTTGCCCTTCTTAAAGAAATCAGCTGGACGGGAGACAACAAATTCTTCAAAGGCATTTTGTACTGCCTCTCGGGTATTGAATATTTTCCCGCCAAGGAGTTATCAAAATTCTGGAAAAAGTAGTAGTCTGTAGGCGCAAGGTCTGGTGAGTAGGGCGGATGATGGAGAACATCCAACCCCAGTTCTTGCAACTTGGAGACCGTCTGCTGTGCAGTATGAGGTCGCGCGTTGTCGTGCAGGAGTAGCGGAGATGAGCGATTGACCAATGCTGGTCGGATATGTGCCAGCTTCTCCTTCATTGTATTCAGTTCTTCACAGTACACATCTGCAGTAATGCTCACCCCGTTTGGTAAGAAGCTGTGATGAATCACACAGGCGCTAGACCACCAAACAGTGATCATCACTTTTCTAGGGGTAAGTTTTCGTTTAGGGCATTGCTTAGGTGCTGAACCAGGGTCCAAACAACTTGCTGAACGCTTGCGGTTATCAAACAGAATCCATTTTTTATCGCAGGTAACAATGCGGTTCAAAATTCCTTCATTTGTGTGTCTGTTGAACAGCGCAAGGCAGATCTCGAGGCGTACTTCGCGCTGGCGATAATTGAGTTCGTGGGGTACCCATTTGTCAAGCTTTTTTACCTTGCTAATTTGAGGCAAATAGACTAATATTTTTTTGACTCTAACGTCGAAAGCTGCTGCTAATTCAGCTGTAAATTGTGTATCCTCAGCTTCCACAATCGCGTTTAATTCGTCATTGTCGACCAAAGTCTTCGGACGACCGTGAGGTTCATTTTTCAGGTCGAAATTCCCAGAACGGAAGCAACCAAACCAATAACAGGTGGTACGTTGGTTTGTAGTGTTAGCTTCGTAAACCACGTTGATGTTGCGTGCCGCTTGTGCCGCGTTGCTGCCACGACGGTACTCATATTCCATAATTTCTCGAATTTTTAACGTATCCATGTTGATAAAAAAGATTGAAGTGCGATGAAAATGTAACACTAATCAATAAACAAATGACTACTTTTGGAAAAAGATTTCCATGTTTTTAAAATAAAATTAATCTGAAATTAGAATTCTTAGCCAAACAAAAGTTATTTTGATTTGAAATGGCCAGTACTGCAGAACGGCAATTTCATAGGTAAAGTTCTATTATAAAAACATAGAACCGAAGTAAGTAGTAGTAACCTCCTCCTTTTTCGAAGTTGGTTAATAAAACGGGTGTGATACTAACGAAGTTACTAATATATTAGTTTCGATATGTAAATATGGACATAACATATAACATATAAGCACGTATTTGAGGCACGAGTGTCTGTTATTTTGAATACCGTTATGTATACCGCGACTCAGATATAAACGTTCAGAGTGTTAGTAAAGACTGCCATGTTGCGGTGACACAAAAGGTAAGGTATGGTTAAATCGTTGATATTGAATTTTACTACTCCTATTTCCTTTTAATTTTATAAAAAAAAACTAATTCTCTTATAGATGAAGCTATTTTTTTATATATACAAATATTGAATAAAAATTCGATAGTAATGATTGCATAGAAAAGGCTTACGAAACTGTGGTCATATTATAAAAACTAGTGGGCGTCCAGTGGTCGACATTTGACCATAATTCATAGATTTTTTAAAGTTTGAATTTTATTAGGGTTCTTTTGTCAACTTACTTCTATAATCAAAGGTTTTTATAATGGTAACTCAGTTATTATAATAATATTTGTATGTTATAATATCATTGTTGAATGTAGAATGAAAATGGGTAATTGGAACGTAAGAGTAAACTAATACACACAGTCGAGCATAGCAACCTCCTTCACAACCTTCTTTGAAGTCTTTTATTGACAGATATCAAAATGTCTTTTTTATCTACATGTGTGTATATGTTGTGTAAAATTGAAGCAGTAGTGTGAGTAATGCATATTTTAATTAATTTAATGTACTTCTAATACATTTCATATAAAATAAATAACTTTCTGCACTTCTCCTCCATATAAACTTTAACTATGCCAAATTGCACGTCCATCTGTTCGCCCAATTCCTTTAAAAAGGGGTACAAAGTTTAGGCTTCACGTATTAATATATATGATGATGATAAACAATGAAATTCGTCATCATTATTTGAAGACAGCTTATATATACTTACGGTAAATAGTTTCCAAAGTCATGTTTGAAAAACATTCGATAGGGTTGAAAGGTGTTTTTCCAAGTTTATCTTCTAAATTGTCGGTTAATAATTTCGCCTGTACGTTGAAGATACCGATGAAAGTATTAAGTGTTTGTTGATTAAACGCTGGGTTCAGACGTTTTCGATGGCGTTTCCACGTTTCACCTTGAAGTAATTTAAGTATTAAGAATGATTTCTAAAAATATTATGTTTTTCACGTCACCATATCAGTTCTATTTAGAATAGAGATTTTGGTAGACGTGGAAGACAATGCACCCTGCGTAGATATAATTTATATGAGGCAAACTCCTAATAAGGTTGTGGCGGTGTCTACTGCATAACCTCTCGCCACCTTCAAACTAGTAGGATTTTTCATACAGGCTATGCTTTTGGTCTCACGGATCTTCGCAGCTTCAACGCACTACTGAAGTGAGCGATTAAGGCATTTCGCCGCTTAGTAATAAGCCGAAGCGTGCCAAATCGGCCGAAACTCAACTTGGAATCTTGTCTTTGGGTGCAACACTGCGAATCTTTGTAAGCCAAACTAAGCTAGCTATTCATACATATAAGAATTCGTGAGATACACAGGTGTACCAGTATGTGAGCCTCACTTTTGAACTCGTCAAAAGTTTTTATTTTCTGACAACTAGGCTAATCTAGACTAGCTCAAGGAAAATAAGGGAAAAATAAAATAGCGTGCTCGAAGGCTCCACTTTGGGGGATCGAATATAGGTTTTAGACGCTGCCGAGGAGGAGCGCGGCGAGTGTGTGGGTGCGGAATTCAAAGCCAGCCCACGGCGGCGTAATTTCTGGTAACGCGGGCGTAGGCACGCATACGCTCTGTTTAGAGATATGAACGAGACTACTAGGATTAACCCTAACGTGCATAATAACAGGTTTTGTGCATTCGTTGTAAAATAAGTATGTAACAAAATCGTCAACTTTATGGATTAATGTGGAATCTGGTGATAGGTCATTACAATTCTTCATAAACAGACACAATAAAATGATAATTGAGATTTAATTAAAGACTCTACTTTTATACTAACAAAATATGTGATCGCCGTAGAACATTAATAACTCATTACCACTTAACCTCTTTAATCCTTTACGGACTCTAAGTTATATCTGATATTTGTACCATTACTGCTTGATCCCTACAGAGTAACGTAAAATATGGCGTTGATTATACTCTGGTTCACCGTTTACAGACATCCGTATCTCACACAAACGGAATAACACTTCAATTTACTTATATTTTATGATTATAACAGAATTTTAGATACCGCTTCCAGTCACTAATCCATCTCCAAGCCAAGATTTCCCGACATGATGTAATATAGCGTCTTTGTCGGCGTACTCCTTCGATATTATAGCACTGACATTAGGATCAGTTATAACTGCAATCAAAATTAAACTAATGAATTGTGAATGCAGAATAGAATGGGTTACGGTTAAAAATAGTTACCTAAAATACTTAGTTATCATAATAATTAGCCGATACAGTTATTGTTAAATTAAGCACTTTCTTAGGACCTAAATTGAACAAAATATTATATTACATGGGCTGTTTCATATATAACATATTTCAGAGAAATATTCAAGATATTGGCACGTTGAGGTATTGTATGTCATGCTCCGGAATCAATTTTTTCATTATTGTTTCTTGACCTAAATACGTTGTCGAGGGTTATCGAATGCTATCTGTTTTTTTTAAATATTATATCGCAACGAAAAGGTGGGTCACCTGATGTAAAGTGATCACCACCGTTCATGGACACTTGCAACACCAGGGGAGTCGCAAGTATGTTGCCAACTTGTGGTTTGAGGGTGAGGAAGAGGGGAGGCGAAGTGAGCCTCCGGCGCTCTCACTTACCGAATGAAACGCAACAATGCAAGCCAACTAACCAACCTATTCATGCTGAAACCAGTAATAGCTCCAGCGTGGCTCTACTAGCTACAGCCATCTGTCTCTTCCTTCAGCAAGCTCCGTTTAAATTGAAACGGGAACAGAAACAGAATTAATTTAATAACTTAACAGAATACAATTAATGTTGAAGGTATTAAAACGGAGATAGACAGAACTCGAACAGAGATAATGAAGAAAGAAAACAAAGACATCGGTAGATATTTTCTTTCTCCTTTTTTTTAAATGTCTATAGAAGGCAAGTGCGAGTGCTGCGACGTCTGTCAATATTTGAACCAGCATGACTTATTAGACCTCTAATTTAATCACAATGTGGTTTACGTTAAAAATAAATCATTTAAATCATAATACATTACCGAAGTAGATCGACTCTCCCATATAACTAGTCATGATTCCTCCATTCATCGTTATGACATTTGAAAATTCTTTAATCAAAGACCAGAGATCTGAAAACCGATCGACGTATTAAGATTTATTAGTTTATCTTACATTTTTATTTTCATGATTATTAAATTTTTTTGTCTGCTGTAGACTTAATTGGAGTTTTATAGGTACCGTAATATATGGAATAAATATTAAGTATGAAAAATGATCCGGCACGTTCACTACTAATATTTTAGTTAGGTATTAAGAATATCAAACTAATAATGATTGTATAAAAAATAAATATCAATGACGAACATATGACAATTTATGTACAATTCGTATATTTACAATCTTAATTCTAACTAATATTATAAAAAATATATTCAATATTACAGACTCAATCGACAATCGTGAAATTGTGCATGCACTTTGTCAAGAGCAAAGAAATGTATATAGGGTCCCATTCATAAAAAAACCGTTGCCGAGGAATAGATCAGAATGATATTATTACGTGTTAAGTCTCCTCTGCACCAATAGATGATGCTGTACAATGTTTTGCTCCAACTGTATCGCGATATCAAGAGGAAAGCCAAAGTAATGACCTTACCGGTGTTAGTTTATAAATCCTTATTTCTACATCCCAGCTGATACTGGGTTTCGGTACCCAGTTAATAAGGGTTTCTATCACCCAGTCGATATCGTTATATTGTCATGAATCTCGAGTCCAAATGTATCGAAATATAATCAATATTTTATAAACTCTGTTAACGCCCTAATAATGCACGAATGAGGTCATAAGCAAAAAATTAGTAATTCATAATTTGCTCCACGGCATACATAAAATGCTTTATAGTAATTATTGTAGTAATTGAGGCTAAATGACTGTACGTAAATTACACGTACGTACGTACGTAATGCCTAAATTATACATCTATTCTATTCTATACATATAAAAATGAAGTGTCTGTATGTAATATCATAATAAAATAAAATTACTGATTAGGTATGAAAGTATACACGCCTCTGATAACAAAAATGCAATTTTGTCAATTTTTGTCGGTCTGTCTGCTTGTTCCGGGAAATCTCCGAAACGGCTGAACCGATTTTGACGGGAGTTTCACTGGCAAATAGCTGAAATTACAGCGGGTTACTTAGGCTACTCCAAATAAGTCTAGCTATTAACCGCAGCTTTGTCCACAGTGCTATCTCCAAAACGGTTGGACCTATCTTCACGAGACTTTCACTGGCAGATAGTTGACCTTATAAGAAGTCATTTAGGTTATTCTATTTTAGACTAGCTGTTACCCGTGACTTTGTCTGCATGAAATTTAGCAAAAATATGTTATTCACTGTATACATGTGCGTAACACGTGCGTTGTATTGGACTCCAAGAATAAATATAATTGAAATTCATATAGTAGTCCGGTGAAGCTGTTAAGACCTTGCTAGGTAAAGAGCGTAATCAGTTCGAGAAAAAAAAGGAATTTATATATATCTATGTATGTAATTTGAATTATTTTGTATTTTTGGTCAGTATGGCGGCCATTTAGGTTTATTTACCGCGCTTTTGTCTAGATAACTCAGTAACCTTAGTAACATATAAGAATATTGTATCGAGTTCAATGAGCACTATTTAAACTATCAAATATTAAAATCTGCTTAGACAGATATAAAGTTTTATATCTTGATTTATATTTATACGAAAATTCAAGACGTCAGCTCATTCATTATTTACAATTCAACATTATATTTATTAATAGTAATTTTGAAGATACAAAGGGTCTTTCTAATAGGATATTAGACCATAAATTTATTACTTATTGACAATATGGGCAATGGGAATATTATATCATTATAATAACATTTTAAAGTCATTGTTTCACTAGTACCTTATACAGTGTAAGCGAGCACTGAGGTAGTTATATGGTGAGTTAAGGTTCAAAATATGTTGCTGATGACAAATCTCACTGATACACTATTAGTATGTATATACCTAATGTATACGTTACATGTTACGAAAGAAGGGTGCGGGTCGTACTTACAATTGTTTTTAAATAGCATTTCGATAATTGTACGTGGTCTCACAATTTTATATTTCTTTAATACAATTTAAAGAAACGCGTGCGGAGCTGCGGGTACAGCTAGTTAATCATAAGTATTGTGAAAAAAAAATATGAAGTCAATTTTATTATGCGTTGTTGTATTAAGGAAAAAAAATCGAGGCAATCATAAGGACTGGCGACAGAAGTAAAAACTGAAAACAATGAATAAGTGAGTTCTCTTTTGAATTCTTAATTAATTATAGTGTGGAGTATTGTTGCGTTAGGTAAGGGAATACGCAATTGTCAACCAGTGACGTTCCCGCAGCGGCTTGTATCGGTCGATCACGCTAATAAACGGATATACCAGATGACTGTTTAAAGGGTGACAATATTCAATAGAGTGATAGTTCATGGTCACATTTAACATATAAAATAATAATATCAAAACAAATACTAATAAACAACAAAGATAACCTTAGTTACAGTTTGTTCTAAACCTTTTAAAGTCACGATACCTAGGTTCAATGAACAAAATATGAACCGCGTCGGTATTTCTTTCACTAGCTCGTTTTTACGTAAATCGTCTGATTTTGAGAGAATATCAGTTTTGTTTTTCTCGATATCAATAAGTCAAATAATTAGCACCTATTTTTTAATCGATTAAAACCAGAAACGAGTTCTCAGTAATCTCTGTGAATATTTCAACGCCTCAACCATTGAGGCGGTATGTGAAGTTGTGTTTCCTTCAGCAACACCTCATTGTCACTCAGTATTTAGTTCAGTACTGAGAGATATAGAATAATTATACGGAGTTAACGCATACATGAAAAGGCACTGTAGTATCTCTTAACAATAGTATGAATTATTGAAATTTCATAATTTGTATATTAAAGTTATTAACATGACTCTGGTTTTCACCTCTAATGGCAATCCGAACAACAATTATATACATTTCTATACAATCAAACATATTATGGGCTGCACAATCTTAATACAAAACATCAACATTAGACGTACGCAGGTCACAGTCTGACGCAACCTGCGCAAACACAATACGCTCGGTCACGCTTTACTAGCATGTCATGACGGGAAATCATAACATAGACCCTCTCATAGAAAACCGATGTGAAGTAACAGTGCTTGCATTGTTGCGTTGCATTCGGTCAGTGAGAGCGCCAGAGGCCCACCTCTCCTCCCTTCTCCTCTCTCCTCTCCCTAACCCTTCCCCCCAAAGGGTGGCAAAGTACTTGCGACTCCTCTGGTGTTGATAGTGTCCATGGACGGTGGTGATCACTTAACATCAGGTGACCCACTTGATCGTTTGCCACCAATGACATAAAAAAAAAACATTAAAAAAAACATTATTTCCTGCCAAAAATACCGTTCAACGCGCTTAAAGAAGTTGTTTTTACTTCAAAAAACAATAATTGCAGACCTTTTTAAAGCCAGGGTTCAATGGCCCAGGCCCAATGACACAGGGTGAGACTGTGATAGAACTCTAAAACCGATAGACCAGTGGTCAGCAAACGTGTCATCCAGAAGAGCTAAATATAATCAATACAAAAATTAGGTTAATTCAAAGAGTTTTTTTTTTTATATTAAACATTGTTTTACTAGCGACATTTTTATGGGAATAATTAGGATTAAAAATATACTCTCGTGCCTACCTTTGCTAATGATGTCTTTTTGCGAGCGGCTAGTCGTGTTGCTTTCGAAAAATGTGCCTTCTTTTTGTAGGCTTGCCCTTTAAAAACAACTTGTGTCTTACACGGTAAGTTAATAGATAATATTCCGTGTCTCCAATAAACATTTTTTTGTGGTTAGATATTCTTGTTAGGTATTATTGACGTCATTTGATGGCAGATGAAATGCAAAGAGTTGTAAGGATGTTGCAAGCGGGAAGTAATCAATCTCAGGTATCTCGACATTTTGGCATTCATAGAAGTGTTATTTGTTGTCTTTAGCAGTGCTACAATAATACAGGAGAACCCGCTGAACAGCATCCAGGCCGTAAAAGGAGTACAACCACTCGGCAAGACCGGTACATACAAACTGACTGCAAGACGCCAGCCGATGTTAACCACTCGAGAGATAAGTTTGAGGCTACAAATTTCAAGTG
>MU159570.1:27248-49521 GCA_015888305.1 Antheraea pernyi | reverse complement strand
ATCATTATTAATAATAGTATATTCATTGACTTCATAGTTCGGCCATGAAAGGCTATATGTCGTTGATCTACATGTCGACACAGATTAGTCAACACATTTGAGATATATAAATAAGGATAATTATATAAAATTGTTGTATAGCTTAAATAACATTAATTTGTTCATACTTTATTATTTATGTGTTACTTAAACTATTTTGCGGAATTATGTATAAATAGTAATCGCTTTGACTTATATAGATGGGCCTTTAAAAGGCAAGATGTCTGTGATATCTAGGCACTTCTTAATAACTACCAAGTATTGTAAGGCGAAGCTCTGGCCAAATAAATAGTGACAGTATCTACGATGTAATTATTGCCATTCCTGACTGCATCGACACTATACGTCATTAGTGTAATACACATATGCCTTGGTTGTTAACTTCAACGACAAAAGAAGTGAAATCCAAACGGGTGCCACGTTCAATGAAGCTGCTATGGCGCGCTCGCCATTCTGTTAGCTTAAACTTGGCTTGACACGCTATATATACATGCAGATTGTGAGCAGGGGTTGGATGCAGTTACTACAATGCTGTGTTTCGGAAAACAAAATCATACACAAAGCGTGAGGTATATATACATATACACAGATATGAAATAAGGTTCGAAAATAATTACTGCATAGAAAAAGCGTGCGAAGCCCTTGTCATATTATAGAAATGAACACTGAAATTCGTAACATTATGTTAATACAGCTTATACTTACGATAAACGGTTTCTAAAGTCGTGTTTGACATGTATACGACGGGGTTGAAAGGCGTTTTTCCAATTTTATCTTCTAAATTGTTGGTTAATAATTTCGCTTGTACGTTGAAGATACCGATGAAAGTGTTAAGTATTTGTTGATTAAACGCCGGGTTCAGCCGTTTTCGATGGCGTTTCCACGTTTCACCTTAAAATAATTTAAGTATGAAGACTGGCCTCCAAAAATTATTGTGTTAGTTTGCTTATCTCATCATGTCAGTTTGATATTCAATGTAAATTTCGTCAGACTTAAAACACAATGCAAGATTATCTATATATATACTTCTATAATAATATTAAGTTGAATAGTTTGTTTGCTTGAACGTGCTAATCTCAAGAACTACTGGTCCGATTTGAAAAATGATTTGTTATATATCTTTGTCGAGGAATTTATATATATAAATATGTATATCATCACGCTAAGACCAATAGGGGCGGAGTACCAATAAAGAATGTTTCAAAAGCAGGGTTAACGTACTGTTAGGATGGCTTGCTGTGGTTACTTGTTAAAAAAGGCAAAATTCTCTGACGCACACTTTTATTATCTGGATAAAACAAGGTATGGTGTCTCGGCACAAGTCTGAACAATATGACCGATTCCGAACGACTGAATAATTATAACTGTCCTTAAAATGGCATTACAGTGCCTTATATATTATTTCACATATAGCTTGCTTAGCATTTAGCAATATTAATATAATATCATAACAGTACGTATTATTTAAAAATAATTACATCTTCTAAGTAAACGAAGTCGCTAGTAAATGTTAATCTCAAAGTAACTTTTCCAGGCAGACAAAGTCGTGAGCAGACGCTATTGTATAAACATAATTTATATGAGACAAACTCTCAAGAAGTTTTTGGTCCACTGCATTACCTCTTGCCACCTTGAAACTAGTAGGGTTTTCTTTTTCGTACTGACTACGCTATTGGCCTGAAGGTACTTCACAGCTTTACTGGATTACTAAGGCGAGCGTTTAAGGAATTTCGCCACAATCAAGCGAAGGCAATAAGATCAAGGGTGCCAAAGTGCCTGAAACTCTACTGCATGCTGCGTGTCTGTCGCATCGCGAATCTGTCTAAGCTAGCTATTTATACATATAGGATTTCGTGAGACACACATGTGTACCAATACGTGAACCTCATAGTCTATACTAACCCAGTTCGAAAGTAAGGGAAATAAAACCCTTCCACCACATGTGTACCTACCTATATGTATGCGTGCATGTATGTGAGGGTAATCTGTGTTGTGTTGTTCAACTACTGATAGAAAATTTTCAGCAGCTACCGCACACTGGCCGCGCTCTCCCATCGGCAATAGCACAAGCCTAGGTTCGATACTCGGAGTGGAGCCCTCGAGCACGCTGCTATCGCGATAGAATGATGCTGAAAATTTTCTAATAGCAGCGTGCTCGAGGGCTCCACTCCGAGTATCGAACCTAGGCTTGTGCTATTGCCGATGGGAGAGCGCGGCCAGTGTGCGGTAGCGAAGTTCACAGCCAAGCCACGGAAGCGTTACAAACGCGCCACACCCTTTATTTAGAGCGACGGACAGGACTAGTAGGATTAACATGGATAATAACTGGTTTTGTGTATTCGAGGTCACATAGTTATATAACAGAATCGTGAAGTTTTCTGGTGGATATTGATAACATATCATCACAATTCACCATAATATTTAATAAAAGATAGTCTACTTTTAATACTAACAAGATATTTGCTCCCCGTAGAACGTTAATAACTCATTACTATTTAACCTCTATAATTCTTTACGACACTAAGTTATCTCTGATATATATACCATTAATGCCTGATCCCTACAAAACAGCGTAGTAAATTGTAACGTTGATTATACTCTGAAATGTCCTCTATCTACCAGTGAAAGTCTCATGAAAGTAGGTTCAGCGTTTTACGGAAGTCTAAACAGAAGAACTCTTCAATTTACTTATATTTCATTATTATAATAGAATTTTAGATACCGCTTCCAGTTAATAGTCCATCTCCAAGCCAAGACTTCCCGAGATGATGTAATATAGCGTCTTTGTCGGCGTACTCATTCGATATTATAGCACTGACATTCGGATCCGTTACAACTGCAATCAAAATTAAATTAAGTGTGAATGGAATAAACTTGGTTAGGGTTAAAAATAAATTACCTAAAATACTTAGTTATTATAATAATTAGCAACTTGTTCGTTGACATCTGTGATACAGTTGAACACTAGTACAGATGTCAACGATAATCACTATTGGTACGATGATAATACATAGGTTATTCAATTAAATTCAGTGTCATAGATTAAGTAACTATCTTTGTCATTAGCTTTGTTTTAGTAAATGTTATTATTAATAAAAAAAAAAAACTATTAGCCAATATAGTTTGTGTTGATCTGTTAATAAGCACCTTTCTTAGGGCCTAAGCTGAACAACATATTTTGATTTGGCTCTTTAGCTCTATCGTCGTGTATATGCACAAATATCTATCATTTTGACACATTTCGGTATGCCATATTCCGGAATCGACTGATGCATTTGATAAGATGCTTTTGTAATCTATACATAGAATAAATCTAACGGGTCTGTACTTTTTAGGTTCTTGGGAAAAAAATTGTTGCAGATGTCTTGGACTAACTACTAAATACATTTCAGTTATTTTTAGAAATGTCTCTCTGTCTGTCTGTCTCTTTATCTGTCTGTCAGTTAGTTTTAACACGGAACACTCCTAAAGTACTACGTTCACGATAAACTCTCACCAAGAAAATCATATAACATACCCTCGTGTAACATTTAGCCTTGGTTTCATTAAAATCGGTTCACTCTATCAAAAAATATTGTAATTTTAATGACGACGCGACTTAAGTACGAGAGAAAAAATAGATAAGTAAATTGGACTTAATATATTTAGATGATTTTATTAGCCACTGTTTTTTTGCATTAGTTTATACGCGGAAGGCATTGCGGGTACAGACAGCTATTCATAAATATTAAACAAATTAACGTTGTTAATTAACTCTGATCTTTATAATTATATAATTTTTGTATTCGACATTTTATTAAGTCTACATAAATTAAATTTTTCATTGCTTCTTCCTAACGTAAATGTATTGTCGAGTGTTATAGATTCCAATCGTATTTACAACTTCCGCCAGCTAGCTTCCTTTATATTGAAACAGTAGTCGGCAGACTTGAAAATGTTTATTATGCACCATACTGTATTGTAGCTTACAACAGAATACAGTAACAGAATACAATTAATATTAAGTATAATAAAAAGAAACGATAATAATATAAAATACAAAAACAACGCAAATAGTCAGAACTCAGAAATATAAAATGAAAAAAGGAAAGAACAATGATCTATTTGTATCATTCCTTTAAATATTTGAATGAAATCTATAATCTATAATGAAATATTTGGGTGAAATCTATAAAGTGTACTCAGCCTTATCTTATCCTCAACTCAGCTTAAACTTTACCAAGTATTTACTCAGCGCAATCTTAGCCTTCCTCGAAAAATGAGCTGTATAACACTGAAATATATTTTTCAAGCTGGACCAGTAGTTCCAGATATTACCCCCTACACCCTCACAAATTTTACCTCTTTATAATTTTAGTATTGATTACGCTAAGCGTATGGTTAGCTATGTTTCAATATTGCGTCGAGTCTGTAAAATGTATTATAATAAATTATATAAATAAATTGAATCATGCATTTTGAAAAAATTAATGAAACAAGTCAACCGAGTATGAAACAAACAATGGAAGCCTTCTTGACATTTCTGCAATGAAAGACCAAGAAAATGACAATCAAATAATAATGAAAATCATAAAAGTAAAGAAATGCCGCTGTTACATTATTATTTTGTCATACTTTTCTTATTCGCATAAGTAGGTGTAGGTTTTGTAGGCAGTAGAGCCACGCTGAAGCTATTACTGTTTTCAGCATGAATGAGTCGGTTCGCCCGGGGTAGTACCACCCGACCCACAGAAACAGCGACGTGAAGTAACAGTGCTTGCATTGTTGCGTTTCGTTCGGTCAGTGAGAGCGCCGGATATTGAATTTGATGACCAACTTAGCTTGACACAAGTTAAGTGAATGTGAGGCTTGCGACTATAGATTTAAATTCTGGACTTTCTACAGATTTTGGATTCTATAGATTCCACCCTCAGTATTCGGACTTGACTTATTTAATAAATAATGCGACAAATGTTATGGATTTTAAAAATATTCTATTTAAACAGGAATACATTACCGAAGTAAACCGTCTCTCCAATATAACTGGTCATGATTCCTCCATTTCTCGTAATAACATTTGATAGTTCTTTTATCAAGGACCAGAGATCTGAAAACCGATCGGTACATTAAAATTTATCAGGTTATTTTACACTTATGTCTTCATATGATTATTCATAGAAAACAAAATATCCTTAATTCAGTTTAGACCCTGAGAAGGCGCTTATGAACGTCAACGCTACAACTAGTTCATAAAACAACCCAGTCATCGAGAAGAACAGCCAAGAAACTAGATCTGATTTCTCTCTTCATGTTATATATTTTTACAAAACATAAATAGTTACATTCGCTTTTAGTGGATGCATAGAGAGGGACGTAATTTCCAGATGCCACAATCTTTCACATATTGATCCATCCTATAAAAAAAAAAAACTATTAGCCAATATAGTTTGTGTTGATCTGTTAATAAGCACCTTTCTTAGGGCCTAAGCTGAACAACATATTTTGATTTGGCTCTTTAGCTCTATCGTCGTGTATATGCACAAATATCTATCATTTTGACACATTTCGGTATGCCATATTCCGGAATCGACTGATGCATTTGATAAGATGCTTTTGTAATCTATACATAGAATAAATCTAACGGGTCTGTACTTTTTAGGTTCTTGGGAAAAAAATTGTTGCAGATGTCTTGGACTAACTACTAAATACATTTCAGTTATTTTTAGAAATGTCTCTCTGTCTGTCTGTCTCTTTATCTGTCTGTCAGTTAGTTTTAACACGGAACACTCCTAAAGTACTACGTTCACGATAAACTCTCACCAAGAAAATCATATAACATACCCTCGTGTAACATTTAGCCTTGGTTTCATTAAAATCGGTTCACTCTATCAAAAAATATTGTAATTTTAATGACGACGCGACTTAAGTACGAGAGAAAAAATAGATAAGTAAATTGGACTTAATATATTTAGATGATTTTATTAGCCACTGTTTTTTTGCATTAGTTTATACGCGGAAGGCATTGCGGGTACAGACAGCTATTCATAAATATTAAACAAATTAACGTTGTTAATTAACTCTGATCTTTATAATTATATAATTTTTGTATTCGACATTTTATTAAGTCTACATAAATTAAATTTTTCATTGCTTCTTCCTAACGTAAATGTATTGTCGAGTGTTATAGATTCCAATCGTATTTACAACTTCCGCCAGCTAGCTTCCTTTATATTGAAACAGTAGTCGGCAGACTTGAAAATGTTTATTATGCACCATACTGTATTGTAGCTTACAACAGAATACAGTAACAGAATACAATTAATATTAAGTATAATAAAAAGAAACGATAATAATATAAAATACAAAAACAACGCAAATAGTCAGAACTCAGAAATATAAAATGAAAAAAGGAAAGAACAATGATCTATTTGTATCATTCCTTTAAATATTTGAATGAAATCTATAATCTATAATGAAATATTTAAATACTTGGTAAAGTTTAAGCTGAGTTGAGGATAAGATAAGGCTGAGTACACTTTATAGATTTCACCCAAATATTTCATTATAGATTATAGATTTCATTCAAATATTTAAAGGAATGATACAAATAGAAATATATTTTTCAAGCTGGACCAGTAGTTCCAGATATTACCCCCTACACCCTCACAAATTTTACCTCTTTATAATTTTAGTATTGATTACGCTAAGCGTATGGTTAGCTATGTTTCAATATTGCGTCGAGTCTGTAAAATGTATTATAATAAATTATATAAATAAATTGAATCATGCATTTTGAAAAAATTAATGAAACAAGTCAACCGAGTATGAAACAAACAATGGAAGCCTTCTTGACATTTCTGCAATGAAAGACCAAGAAAATGACAATCAAATAATAATGAAAATCATAAAAGTAAAGAAATGCCGCTGTTACATTATTATTTTGTCATACTTTTCTTATTCGCATAAGTAGGTGTAGGTTTTGTAGGCAGTAGAGCCACGCTGAAGCTATTACTGTTTTCAGCATGAATGAGTCGGTTCGCCCGGGGTAGTACCACCCGACCCACAGAAACAGCGACGTGAAGTAACAGTGCTTGCATTGTTGCGTTTCGTTCGGTCAGTGAGAGCGCCGGATGTGTGACCGTAGAGTCACTCCAAGCATACACATTTTCGATGGACAGAAGGTTAGTGTAGGTAACAAGTATTTTGTTAATTAGTTTTGATAAAAGAACAGCGGCGCATAGCTCTAAGCGTGGTAAAGTTATGCGCTTCAAAGGTGCAACCTTTGTTTTAGCAAGGAGAAGATAAACATGAACCGTGTCTTTGTAAAAAGTTATGCAAATCTTTCAAGTAACGATCGCAGCCTACAAAATTTCGACCGCAATCTGAATAGACGTCGGTGCAAAGTCCGCGTCGGGAAATAAAGCGTCGTAAAGCGTTAATAAATGACTCTGTGGATAAATCTGGTACTAATTCTAAATGCACTGCCTTCGTTGACATGCATACAAAGACGCATACATAACATTTGTATTTATTCGCGTTGCGATATTTACTTGATTTTAGAAAGAAATGTCCTGCGAAATCTACACCTACATGTAGGAATGGCCTGAGAGCTCGCACTCTTGCGGCGGGAAGTGGAGCCATAGGTGGCTGCGGAGCAAATGGCCGAGTGCGAAAACAACGAATGCAGCGGCGTGTGTACATTCGGACCGCATCGCGGGCAGATATTATCCAGTACTTTTGAGATAAAAGAAATTGCAATGTCTGCGGACCTACGTGCAGATATAATCTATGATAATAGTCTATAAGTAACGTCGTGAAGAAATGTTTTTTAGGTAGAATGATCTGATGCTTGGCCTCGTAAGAAATTTGAGCATGTTGAATCCTACCGCCGACCCTGATAAGTCCGGCTTCATCAAGAAAGGGTTTCAGCTTTTGGAGTTTGTTTGAGCAGAAATCGTTATCCTTCAAACGGGAAATGTCGTCCGCAAACTGATTTTGCTGCACGAGGCTGATAACTCGATTTAAAACGAATTTTGTTTCAGGGACGGTGATGCAAGAAGAAGAATAAGATTTTATCTTACAGCATCTATGGTAGAATCGAAAGATTATGGAAACAACGCGTAGTAATTTTGGTAATGATGAAAATCGCTCTAAAAATTGTAAGTCAGGTATGACTTGTTTTGATATAAAAACGTATTTCCGTCGTTCTTCATTTGTTTGTAAGTCAACGTTGGAAATAGGCCAGTCAGATTGGGCCTGCTTAAGCCAGGAAGGCCCATTAAACCACATCTCATGGTCTAAGTTCGATGGTAGTTCGCCTCTGGATGCTGGATCCGCAGGATTGTGCTCGGAACGGACGTGACGCCAGTGTGCGGCAGGCACACGACTCGTGGTCTCCGTGACACGGTTAGATACAAAAGTACGCCATTCATGCGACGATGAGCGTAGCCATGCAAGTGTGACCGTAGAGTCACTCCAAGCATACACATTTTCGATGGACAGAAGGTTAGTGTAGGTAACAAGTATTTTGTTTATTAGTTTTGATAAAAGAAAAGCGGCGCATAGCTCTAAGCGTGGTAAAGTTATGCGCTTCAAAGGTGCAACCTTTGTTTTAGCAAGGAGAAGATAAACATGAACCGTGTCTTGAGCATCAATGACACGTAGATACACACAAGCAGCATATGCCTTTTCGGAAGCGTCTGAGAAGCCATGTATTTGTATTTCGCTATTGTGATTAGGAAGCACGTGTCGTGGCAAAGAGATAGATTGAAGTAAAGGAAGTTCAGATATAAACCTTGACCAGAGATCACAAACACCTTGGGGAGGAGCTTCATTCCAACCCGTGCCTGAAATCCATAGAAGTTGAATCAAATGCTTAGCAAATAATATGATAGGCCTAAGGAATCCCAAAGGGTCGTAAATTTTTGAAATCTCTGAAAGCATTATACGTTTCGTGCATTTCTGGGGATGAGAATCCACCTGATAAGAAAATGAATCTAGCTTTGGATTCCATTTGAGACCTAGAACCTTGACTGAATTATCAGTGTCGAGCGCTGAAAGAATCAGAGCGTCATCCGGATTCGAATTGTCACTGCTAATGGCTGACAAGAAATCAGGGAAATTGCTTGTCCATTCACGGAGTTCGAACGTTCCTGCCTTGCAAGCGGCAGTGAGCTCACGTTGCACCACAAGAGCGTCTTCAATATCTTCAGCTCCTGACACGATGTTATCTACGAATACTTCATTCAACAACACTTGCGAAGCGATTGGATAAGATGCGGATTCGTCCATTGCCAACTGACGAAGCGTACGAAGTGCTAGGAAAGGTGCTGCAGCAACACCGAAAGTCACCGTACAAAGTCGGTACTCCTGTATAGGATCGTTAGGAGAATATCTCCACAGAATTCGTTGGAAATCCCGGTCTTCAGGTCTTACTTCGATAAAACGGTACATCATTTTGATATCAGCTGTAAAAACTATCTTGTGTAGTCGGAATTTTAAAAGAACGTCATCTATGTTTTGGTGCAGTTTTTGACCGATTGATAAGTTGTCGTTTAGTGAACGACCGTTACTAGTCTTGCAGGAAGCGTCAAAGACTATTCGGACTTTTGTAGTCGCCGAAGATTTTTTCACCACACAGTGGTGAGGTATAAAGTAGGGAAACTTGTCACCATGCGGAGCCTCACTGACAGGTTCCATATGTCCCAAGCTTTCGTACTCTTGAAAACACTTAGCATACTCATCTCGCAAGGCAGGGTCGCGCGAAAACCTTTGCTCGAGCTTTTGCAAGCGATAAAGTGCTATGTGACGTGATTCGCCGAGAGGAGGTGCCTGTTCCAAGAACGGAAGGGAGACAATATATTTTCCATTGTCACCTCGCTTGTGAGTATTGACATATATTGATTCACAGAGAGCTTCTTCCTTTGTGACAGGCTTGATATCAGATACTGATTCAAGCTCCCAAAACTTTTGTATTTGCATATCAAGCTGATATGTACTAACATTTATGCAGACTTTTGCTGGCAATGAACGAGATATTTTACCGTTAAGTAGGTAACCAAAAATACTATTAATAGCCACGGGCGTACCCTGTGGGCCCTTAATAATATCATTCAGTAATATACTGTCAGTATAATCTGATCCTAGTAGAAGTTCTACGGGACGCGCGGAACGTAATTCCGGGTCTGCTAGGGGAAGATTTTGAAGATGACTTATATGCTCGAAAGTGCGCGGAATGTTTGGCAAATAACTCGTTATCTTCGGCAAGATAAGAGCTTCGATAAATAGTTTTGGTTCTGATTTGTTGTGAGGCGTAACTTCACATAAAACATATCCACGTGGCTGCTCATTTTGATCACCAATTCCAGACACTGTCATGCTAGTCCTGGCACGATAACGCTTTAAACCAAGACGTTGGACGCATGACTCCGTAATAAGAGTGGCTTGAGAGCCTTGGTCCACTAAGGCGCGCACAAGACGGGGTGTGCAGGGACCCGCATCCATAGAATGCATGTTAACCAACGCGGTGGTAAGTAGAACCACACAGTTATCCCTATGCCCAGAAATACCACGCACTGGTATGGGCGTAGAGGAAAGTTCCGGTACTGAGGTGAGCTCAGAGGAAGATAAGTTACATTCGCTTGTTAAAGTAATATTTGAAATCATATCTTCGTGTATAGAAGTATGATGCCGCTGGGAACACACACGACAATTGTGTCGCGACTTACACTCATTGATATTGTGGCCAGAGAATAAGCAATTATTGCAGATTTTATTACGTTCGATAAAGGATTTTTTTTCGGATAAGGTTAATTTATCAAACTTATCGCATTTATTTAATGGATGTGCGTTATCTTTACAATAATTACATCTCATGTTACGACCGAAATTAATGGTAGTCGCAGCATGGACTTCCATTATGGGTGCGGTATGTGCAAAAGACGAATCCCGCGCTCGTAACGGTACATCATTTTGATATCAGCTGTAAACACTATCTTGCGTAGTCGGAATTTTAATAGAACGTTAACTATATTTTGGTGCAGTTTTTGCAAGCGATAAAGTGCTATGTGACGTGATTCGCCGAGAGGAGGTGCCTGTTCCAAGAACGGAAGGGAGACAATATATTTTCCATTGTCACCTCGCTTGTGAGTATTGACATATATTGATTCACAGAGAGCTTCTTCCTTTATGACAGGCTTGATATCAGATACTGATTCAAGCTCCCAAAACTTTTGGCAATAACACGTAATTAAGAAGAACAAAACTATTCTGATTGCGACTGTACTGCAACTATTTTTATAGTAATGACAGAAGACATGTGTCAAAGTATGTGCAATAGGGGCGAGGTACGTGCGCGGGTGTGCGCCGCTCCCCTTCTTGGGATTTCAGCGTCCCTCTGATACCTAAATTTGTGTTCTGCGCATATACTTCAGAACGGTTAAAAAGTTTGACGCGGACTATAGATATAATAAGACGCAGTGAACTGGCGCCAATGTTGACAATACAAATAATACTGCATTAAAAAAATAAATTCCAATTTAATGTTAGCGAGAAAACATTCTTAGTTAAAGCCGGTTTAAAATTACATATAGCAAGTATTCATTATGATTATGGTAATTTTTTTTTTTTAATCTAAACAATCTAGAATCCAGACAAACCAATTTGCAGTTATTTTAAATACTTTAATTATAGGTATGCCGATGTTTCTTACGGAATATTTATATTAATTTACATTTACATTACATATGGACACCCTACCCTAATCACCTAGAGATATAAAATATGCTTTACGACCTATTCCCATATATATAAAATTTCATAAAAATTGGTCCAACCGTTTCAGAGGAGTTCAAATACTAACACAATGACACGAATTTTTATATATTAGAAGATGTAATCTTTACATCTTCACATTGCCATACTATATTATTTCCAGAAAAATAATCTTGAAATTTTTAATGTCTTCACTTATTTAACGGTCTAGAGATTACGGAACAAATGCTCAAAACTAAAACTGATATAAAAAACGTCTATTATTCAAATTATTGTATTAATGTCCCAATTGGGAAGTATTATTATTTTTACTCACCTAAAACCGTAGTAATAAAACTTATTAAAGTCAAAAAGAATATTCGTTTTAAAAACATTTCGCTGCCGGTGTTCAGAAATCGTTTCGATTACAATGAGTTGTTTTTACAAATGAAGTGGCTCTACGAATATTCGCTCTTAAATATCAGACGTTTTACAAACACATACTTATATATTACACTAGCGGCTAACGGCGGCTTCGCACTTTAAAAAAATAATTAAATATATATAAAATTGTGAGCAGATTTGTAAATTATTGAAACGCTCTTACAAAAGTATTTGTAAGTATGACACACGCACGTTATCTAGTGTGTAACATGTAACGTGTACACTAGATATTTGAATACGTATAGTATATCGAATGCGATAGGATTTATCATCAGCAACATACTTGGAACTTTAACCTACTATATACCACCCTCAGTGCTCACTAACACTACATAAGAAAAGTAATGAACATTTTAAACTATACATTATCGAACAATATGTGTTATTGTTTTTTGTTATATCTATATAACAAAACAAATACCAATAAAACACCAAATTGACCAAAATGATAATATAATTCAAATTACATACATTTATTATTGGAGTCCAGTGATGTACTGGAACGTCTCACGCGCTTGTTTACAGTAAACAAATTAGTTTTGATCAATTTTACACGAATGAATGCACAGGTACCAGTTCATCACTACATAGTGTAAAACAAAGTCCTCTTGTCTGTTGTTTATCTGTTCGCGATAAAGTCAAAAACTACAGAACGGATTTCCAAGTCGTTTTTACCAGTAGGTAGAAATCGGACCAGTAGTTAGAAATCGGACCAGTAGTTCCTGAGATTAGCGCGTTCAACCAAACAAACTCTTCCGCTTTATATATTAGTATGGATAATATCATAAATTTCTACATGTAATGATCATATTTTATTTAAATTCCTGTACTTTACTAACACTTTATAAGAAAGTAATGAAAATTTTAAACTATACATAATCGAACAATATATGTTAAATCTTTATTATATAGATATAACATGCCCATATTGTCGATATAATTGTGTTGTTCTTATACGTTGCTATAATCACCGAGTTAAGTAGATGCAAACGCGGTAAATAAAATAAAATGGCCGCCAAATTGACCAGAAAGATAATATAATTCAAATTACGTAATATACGACTTACAATGATGTATATTTATTCTTGGAGTCCAGTACAGCGCACGTCTCACGCGCTTCTTTACAGTACACAAATTATTTTTTGATCAATTTCACACGGACGAATGTGCAAGTAACAGTTCATCACTACATAGTGTAAAACTAAGTCCTCTGGTTTGTCTATTTATCTGTTCGCGATAGATCAGTAGTTAGAATGATTCATGGGGAAGTCTTGGGTATAATTTGTCAAGGTTTTAATTTTATTATCAGGGCGGGACAACGTCTGCAGGGCCCGCTAGTTTAAAATAAAATAGCTCTTTAGTTAGTTATTTGCCTATAACAATTTCGTGAAAATCTGTCTAAAACGTCTGCCGGGCCCGCTAGTATATACATAGAATAAGAATGTAAATATAACGGGTCTGTACTTTTTAGTTTCTTGTGCAAAAATTGTTGCAGATGTCTTGGACTAACTACTAAATACATTTCAGTCATTTTTAGAAATGTCTCTCTGTCTGCCTGTCTGTTTATCTGTCTGTCAGTTAGTCTAAACACGGAACACTCCTAAAGTACTACGTTCACGATAAACTCTCACCAAGAAAATCATATAACATACCCTCGTGTAACATTTAGCCTTGGTTTCATTAAAATCGGTTCACTCTATCAAAAAATATTGTAATTTTAATGACGACGCGACTTAAGTACGAGAGAAAAAATAGATAAGTAAATTGGACTTAATATATTTATATGATTTTATTAGCCACTGTTTTTTTGCATTAGTTTATACGCGGAAGGCATTGCCGGTACAGACAGCTATTCATAAATATTAAACAAATTAATGTTGTTAATTAATTCTGATCTTTATAATTATATAATTTTTGTATTCGACATTTTATTAAGTCTACATAAATAATTTTTTTCATTACTTCTTCCTAACGTAAATGTATTGTCGAGTGTTATAGATTCCAATCGTATTTACAACTTCCGCCAGCTAGCTTTCTTTATATTGAAACAGTAGTCGGCAGACTTGAAAATGTTTCTTATGCACCATACTGTATTGTGGCTTAACAAAATACAATTAATATTAAGTATAATAAAGAGAAACGATAATAATATAAAATACAAAACAAACAACGCACATAGTCAGAACTCGGAAATATAAAATGAAAAAAGGAAAGAACATTGATCTATTTGTAACATTCCTTTAAATATTTAAAGAGTGCAAGTGCTGCGACGTCTATCGGGGTGAAATCTATAAAGTGTACTTAGCCTTATCTTATCCTCAACTCAGCTTAAATTTTGCCATGTATTTACTCAGCGCAATCTTAGCCTTCCTCGATAAATGAGCTGTCAAACACTGAAATATTTTTTCAAGCTGGACCAGTAGTTCTAGATATTACACCCTACACCCTCACAAACTTTACCTCTTTATAATAATAGTATTGATTACGCTAAGCGTATGGTTAGCTAAGTTTCAATATTGCGTCGAGTCTGTAAAATGTATTATAAAATGAATCATGCATTTTGAAAAAATCAATGAAACCAGTCAACCGAGTATAAAACAAACAATGGAAGCCTTCTTGACATTTCTGCAATGAAAGACCAAGAAAATGACAATCAAATAATAATGAAAATCATAAAAGTAAAGAAATACGATCCCTTGCCGCCCCCACAAAACGGTCTGTCGGTACACCGTGGGGTTTTAGTCCGTGCGACTCGGACATAACCCACCCTCTCCCCCGGGAGGGTGGCGTATCCATAAGGGATTTCCCCACGTTAAAAAAAAAAAAGATCTAGTTTCTTGCCGGTTCTTCTCGATGGCTGGGTTGTTTTATGAACTAGTTGTAGCGTTGACGTTCATAAGCGCCTTCTCAGGGCCTAAACTGAATTAAGGATATTTTGATTTCTATGAATAATCATATGAAGACATAAGTGTAAAATAACCTGATAAATTTTAATGTACCGATCGGTTTTCAGATATCTGAACCTTGGTAAAAGAACTATCAAATGTTATTACGAGAAATGGAGGAATCATGACCAGTTATATTGGAGAGACGGCTTACTTCTGTAATGTATTCCTGTTTAAAAAGAATATTTTTTTAAATCCATAACATTTTTCATATTTGTTATTAAATAAGTCAAGTCCGAATATTGAGGGTGGAATCTATAGAATCCAAAATCTGTGGAAAGTCCAGAATTTAAATCTATAGTCGCAAGCCTAACATTCACTTAATTTGTGTCAAGCTAAGTTCGTCATCAAATTCAATATCCGGCGCTCTCACTGACCGAACGAAACGCAACAATGCAAGCACTGTTTTTTTTTTTAACGTGGGGAAATCCCTTATGGATACGCCACCCTCCCGGGGGAGAGGGTGGGTTATGTCCGAGTCGCACGGACTAAAACCCCACGGTGTACTGACAGACCGTTTTGTGGGGGCGGCAAGGGATCGTGCAAGCTAATCAACCTTGTAGAGCCGCCCCCACGGTCTGCCCGGCGGAAGGTGACCGCCGGGCTCCTGCATATAGTTCCTGCTCGTTATTAGGAGTTAAATTTTTTACCCAGTGAATAGTTTAAATTTTTTTAATGACCAATTAAAATATTAGAAGAGAACGTGCCGGAACATCATTCATGTCGGAACATTATCCTTAATATTTATTCCATATATTACGACACCTAATAAAACTGGAATTACGTCTACAAACGCAAATGTTTATGCAGTTATAGATGTAACCTGGATCTAGTAACAGCAACAAATTGGTAATTCCATGCTTCATGGCTTACTAAGTCCAAAAACAGTTTTTTAGGTAATAGTGTTATATTTTATAACAAAGTCCCAAAACAAATTTTACCGATTTGCCGAATAGTGAGTTCAAGAACCATGTCAAGCGGGTTTTAATATCTAATGTAACTATTTATGTTTTGTAAAAATATATAACATGAAGAGATAAATCAGATCTAGTTTCTGACGGACTCGTTTTCGCACGTGGCTTTGCTTGTTTTGACTCGGACGTGGATTTCTTCTTTTTTGACTTGACATCGTTTATCGGACTGTTTTCTTGTTATTTAACTAACCTGGCGCGTTGAGTGGACTCTGTTATTCTGCCTCTTGGTTTGCTGGGTGACCTTGGGGTCTCCGGTGAACCATGAGTGCTTTAAGCGCGTTGAGCGGTATTTTTGGTAGGAGATAAATATACAATTTCGCGTCATAACATGCTAGTAAGCATGACCGGCCGTGGGCCGTATTGAGCTTGCGCGGCTTGCGTCGTACGAACGAAGCGTAATATAGCGGCCCGTAGACATCTTATATTGATATTTTGTATCTAGATTGTGCAACCCGTCATATGTAATCAACTTAACAAACTATATAATTATTGTTCAGAGTATCATTAGATGGGAACACCAGACTTTTTTTTGTTCTTTTTTTTAACGTGGGGATATCCCTTATGGTTACGTTACCCTCCCGGGGAGAGGATAGGTTATGCTCGACTCGCACGGACTAAAACCCCACGGTGTACCAACAGACCGTAATTGTTGGGGCGGCAAGAGATATGCTACTCAACCTTGTAGAGCCGCCCCAACGGTCCGCCCCAACGGTCCGCCCAGCGGAAGGTGAGCCCCGGGCTCCTACCTATAGAGAGGCAGACTGGGAACTCACCAGCTGCGTCCTCTCATCCACCGGACCTGTGCAATGAGGAGTTGGGCACCCCGACACATCGTCTCAAGTCCAGCTACGGTGGCGAGAGAATTTGGGCAAAGCGCCGCCTCCTCCCGCCGGTCCTCCGTTGGCGGAGAGGGCCACTTAGAGGGTCTACCTAACGGGCACTCTCCGCCGCCTCCTTCTGCGATATGACCTTCTCGCAGAAGGACGCCATCGCTTGGCAAGCCTGCTTGCTGCCGATCGTGGACAAAACCACACTCGGCAGCGACAAATCACGTCCTACCACCGCAGCCAGAATGCGGTGCTGTCGGTCAAAATAAAATCGGCTGAGTGCCTTAAGCGCTCGTCTTAGTAGTCCGGTGAAGCTGTTAAGACCTTGCTAGGTCAATAGCGTAATCAGTTCAGAAAAAAAAAGATACCATATGTTATTTTCTTAAAACTTATGCTTACGCCATTGATATACAAAAACCCAAGATGCACGCTTAACGTCTCATAGACGGCACACAAAGATGAGTGCATAACTTTGTATTATGCAGTCATTCCAAATAGTCTCGCGTCGCTTGCGTCTTTGTAAAATCAACTTGAAATCATACAGATAACATTGAATTTACAAAATCATAAGTTTATCGCATAACTATATTATACGCATATATACGCACGTATATTGGGGAGTTTTTGCGGTTTTGAGCGCTACCTTTATTCGAGGCTGTGCCTCTTGGGTTTTTATATGTCCATGGCTCACACTATTTTTTTTGTTATCTTGCTCTCAGGAATAAATAAATAACTAATGTTTTTTTACTGGTTCTGAAGGTTTCTTTGTTGATATAAAAACTTGTTTTTCTTTTAAATGTTAATAATTAATTCATACTTAATTTAATATGTACGTGTATTTTTATATAATTAAATAATTTTATACAAAAAACTACGGAATTACAGAGACTTTATACTTATGAATATGGATTAATTATGGACCGAATCAAATCTTCTATTATTGTTATATTATTGTAGTTTATGGTTTTTAATTTTTTTAGGTACCTTTCGACAAGAATTTCACGTGAAATTTAAAACAATTTATCACCACGCTTAATAAGTGTAATTGTCTATTTTATTTATTTATTTACTTCATAACAGCTAGTGACCAACATACCAAACACGAATCAAGATTTTTTTTTTATATCATAGGAGACAAACGAACGTGCAGGTCACCTGATGTTAAGTTATCTCCGTCGTCCATAGACACTAGCAACACCAGGGGAGTCGCGAGTGCGTTGTTAGCCTATGTTTCGAGATAATGGGAAGGGGGAAGAGAGGAATAAGGGAAGGAAAAGCGGAGGGGAGGTGGTCTTCCGGCGCTCTTACTGACCGAATGAAACACAACAGTTTAAGTACTGTTACTTCACGTCGGTTTTCTGCGATAGGGTGGTACTGCCCCGGACGAGGCGACCGACTCATGCTGAAACTAATAATAGATTCAGCGTGGCTCTACCACCTACAAAACATATACTCTACCATATAAACGATGTATACACAGTACAATGTAAACAATGTATGTCATAGGAGAAAGAAGGAGAAGGCGACTCCGGCGACGGCATCAGTAGCCACGACTACCAAGGCGACGGGAGCTAAAAAAAGGAGGAGGAGGCAAAAGAGGGCCAGGGACAGACTCACTCCTCCTCGCTCGGCAGGAGTGCTCGTCACCATGCGGCCGGAGGCGGAGGAAATGGGGGCTAAGTATAGTGACGTCCTCCTGAAAGCGAAATGGCGGAATATGGAACCCCCTCAATAAAGGTGCGACCTAGTGCCACTGGAGCCCGACTGCTGACGGTCCCAAGCACCCTAGCCCCGGAGCAGGTGAACAAGTTCGCCGAGAGGATTAGGCAGTCGCTGCTCGTACTGCCCACTGTGGTGCAGCCCGTCAAGATGGCAGATATCCGAGTCGTCGGAATCGAGACGCTGCAACGGAGAGTCTCCAGCCGGAGATGGTTGAGAGGGTCGTGGGAGCATTGTTCCCCCACCCTCCGGAGCTCCTGCTTCCTCCCATGCCTCCCCTCAGGTGGTAGAAAAGGCGCTGATCGGCCCTCCCCCAGTTACGGAGGAGGAGATGGGGAGGGCGATTAAGCACCTCCGCACCGCCGGGCGTAAAGCACCCGGCCCAGACGGGGTCCCGGGACGAGTGCTGGCCATCGCGTTGGGCCATCTAGGGGGATGGCTTCGGGAGGCTTTCGCTACATACCTACACAATATATGCTATAAGATGTAACCCACGGATAGAAACAAATACTGCATAAGAGGGATTATTAATTAAAGTACGCGACCACCCAAAACTCACCAACCAGACAATTAAATGTTACTTGGATTTAATTTTTTTTTTGTGTCATAGGAGGTAAACGAACAGGCGCATCACCTGATATTAAGTGATCACTACCGTCCATAGACACTAACAACACCAGGGTAAAGTCGCAAGTATGTTGCCAGCCTGTGTTTGGGGGAAAGGGACGGGAGGGGGAGAGGAGAAAGGAGAGGAGGTGGGCATCCGCCGCTTTCATTAACCGAACGAAACGCAGCAATGCAAGCACTGTTACTTCATGTCGGTGTTTCTGTGGGTCGGGTGGTAGAACCCCGGGCGAGTCGAACCATTCATGATGAAACCAGTAATAGCTTCATCGTGGCTCTACACCGTGACACCGCGAATCAACCTCTTTACCGGCCGTTTGGTTTAGGTACTTGCCAAAACAGCCGTGCCCAGTGAGCACCTCCACCAAAGGGAAGGTGAGGGCTCTGTGGGTTCTGCCTACCCACTGCGTCAGAACATTACGGAAACCGTGCACAAACCAGCTCTGGGCGAGGACAACCTCTCCTTCCTCCTCCTGTGGAGCTTGCCAGTAGGCACGCCGCTTCGTACTAGATTGTACGATACCCACGGATAACCCTGACGGCCATCACTCTTTGCAACTACCGCAGTACCGCAGAACCGCTGACCGTCAGGGTCTCATGCCATACCGTGGCCCCTTACATTATCATGGATCTAACCACCCCCAAATACAGGAATCGGCAGCTGGTCCCGGCGCCGCAGACGTTCAGTAGGAGACTCGCCAAAGCCAACGCACATTGCGTGACTTTGGGGGCCAACTGGCTAAAGTGCTCGCCGAAAGACCAGCGGATGTCTAGCACCAAACCCAAGTATTTGAGGGTGGCCCTGACCTCAATTCGTACTCCGCTGACAATAAGGTGCGTACCAGCAGGAGGCGCCCTACGTGTGCCATGAAAGAGGATGGCCGCAGTCTTATTTAGTTATTATATATTTTGAGTTATCTGCCAGTGAAAGTCCCATGAAAATCAGTTCAAGCATTTCGGATATTCCACTGCGGCCGAAGGCGAATAAAAAATCCTGAATTACTTTTTATGAGGTCTGCTATCTACCAGTGAACACCCCGTGAAAATCGGTCCAACCATTTTGGAAATAGCAATGCGGACGAGGCCGCGGACAAATAAAATAGAATATGACTATAACGCTATAACGAATATGACGCTATAACTTCGGCTATCTGCCAGTAAAATTCCGGTTAAAATAGGTCTAGCCGTTTTGGAGATTATCCGGAACAAACAAACATAGAGACAAAATGTAATAATATAAAAATACAGACGTAATATTTTTAAAAATGTTCGTTATTTGAAGCCATATCCATTCATCAAAAAGTTGTTATTTTAATTTTTCATACACACACTTTATTGTTATAGTACATAATGGGTTACAAATAAAAAAATGAAAACCAAACTAACGTAGAATAAACCTTTTGAATAGGAACACAAAATAAACTTTGAAAATGTTTGCGTTAGAAACTTACCACGTTACCATGGAAACGTATATACTAACGCTAACACGAGCGATGTGAACTTGGCACCCCACTTTAAAAATATATATATTATGATGATAACATTCGATAGAGCTTCGTTTGTACCCGTTTCTACCACTTTTATTTTCGTTTGTACATCAAAGTGAAAAAAGTTAAAGCATTTTCAAAATTTGATCCCGCATCCCACTTTGAGATATCCAAATTCTGTTAACAGGGTTCGAATCTAAATTATTTCTGGACGTTTGTACCACTTTTATTTTCTATTTTACTTCGAACGCGAAAAAGTTACAGAAATTTCAAAATTAAAAAAATATATCATTCTTATTTCAAAATAGAACAAAAATCTTTAAACGAATTTCGTCGTGCAAACATATGAATTTGCATAATAATATGCAAAAATTCAGAAATAAAGAAAATATTGGAAATTGAAAATTTTCAAGAAAAATCCTGGATTTACAAAAATTTTCAAAATTTCGCAAATTGATTAATAGGTATCGTCGTGCAATCCCTAGCAATCCTTAATACCCGTATAGAATACTTTGTCCCATAACGATATCTCAACAGGGAAGGAAATAACAGCACTTAAATTTTTTCCTTAAATGTTTCTCGATAAGTTAAAATTTTCTGTTTTTCAATTTATATTAATCTTTCCAACCGATAACGTCGTGCAATCGTTTGTACCCGTAGGAAACACTTTGAACCGTAAAAATATCTCAACCAGTTTGGAAATAACAGCAATTAAAAGTTTTGTTTAAAAGTCTCTTGAAAATTTTCAACTTTTCTGTTGATCAATTTATATCAGTTATAAAAAGTTATAGCGTTTTTTAAAATCTGATCCGCAATCTACTTTGCGATATCAAAACTCTGTTAACTGGGTTCGCATCTAAATTATTTCTAGACATTTGTACCACTTTTATTTTTTCTTTTACCTCGAACCCGAAAAAGTTACATGAATTTCAAATTTTTTAAAATATAGTAGTCTTATTTCAAAATAAAACAAAAGAGTTTCTAGAAAAGTTCAAATGTTCTGTCTTTCAATGTACATTAATCTTTTAAAGGAAACATTAAGTTCAGTAGTTCCTGAGTTTAGCGCGTTCAAGCATACAAACAAAACAAAGAAACTCTTCAGCTTTATATCTTCTTTATATATATATAAATTTCTTTTGTACATGTGTATGTCACTAAACTTATCATTACATAGTATAAAACAAAGTCCCCTACCGCGTCTGTCTGTCTGTCTGTTCGCGATAAACTCAAAAACCACTGAACGGATTTGCTTGCGGTTTTCACCAGTAGATAAAGTGATTCATGGGGAAGGTTTTGGTATATAATTTGTCAATGATTTTTTTTTATAATCAGTGCGAGGTAACGTCTGCCGGGGTCGCTAGTATTTTTTTTTATGTCATAGTTGGCAAACGAACAGGTGGGTCACCTGATGTTAAGTGATCACCACCGTCCATGGACACTAACAACACCAGAGGAGTTGCAAGTGCGTTACCACCCTTTGGGGG
>MU159570.1:0-20408 GCA_015888305.1 Antheraea pernyi | reverse complement strand
CGAGTCTTCGGACTCGGGCTGCCCCTTGTTTTCTGGGGGGGGCACCCTTTTGCTTACCCAAACTACAACGACCACAGCGACGAAAATGGATGCCGAGAATGCATGTGAATTGGACAAAGTCGTCCCGGAGGTACGCCTGACCAGAAGCGCTTGGAAGGCTGCAAAGTGCCTTGCCGCAAAGGAGGGGCTACACATTGAGGCGGGCTCTGAAGCCTCGAAGGTGGCAAAGGCCAAAGCCGATACCGCTGACGCGGTAGTAGCTAAGGCGGATGCCGCCGAGAAGGCCATGACTAGGGCGAAAACCGCAACGGTGGTAGTCGAGAAGTTGGCAGGGCCGAGTCGCAAGCAAGGCGAGGAACCGGCCCCAAATAAGGATGCCAATGCCACTATCAGTGTGGCACAGGAGGCGTCGCAGGAAGAGGAGCAGTGCAGTGTCGAGGTGAAAGTGGTGGACAACGAATTGCGGCCAGCCGTTGAACCGGCGATCGTTCCCCTGAACCCCGATGCTCTTCCTGCGGACCGCCTAAAAGCGCTGGCTGATGGGCAGGTCAACGCCATCTTGGAGGTAGCTGTTAAATCGAGCCGCCTGAAGGGGTCCTATATCAAGGCCCTGAAGACGACAGCCCAGTCCCTCCAAGGGGTGGTGGAGATCCTGGTCTACCGCACGGAAGCGGAGGAGACCAGGCGGCTGCAGCGGGAGACCCGTAACCTCCGGAACCAGGTGGAGCACCTCAAGGTGGAGGTTAAAGCCTGGCGACGTGAGGCAAATGAGAAGAAGGTGATGCCTACGCCGCCGACTCCTCCGCCACCTCCTCCACCGCCTCCACCGCCTCCTCCGGCGAAGCCCCGAAAGTGGGAAGAGGCGCTTGCTGCGACGGTGGCGACGTTGGAGCACTCCCTCCTTAACACCTTCGGGGGGATGCTGGATGCCAGGTTGGCTGGGCTGGAGGATCGCCTCCTGCCAGAGAAGGAAGGCTGCTCCTAATCCTCCGAAACCAGCGAGGAGGATAGTAGAGCGCCGGTCCGCCGCAGCGGGGGGCGATAACAACCCCGGGGAGGTCGCAGCTAAGAGATCCCTCGCCATAACGCCAGCACCGCAGTCCGCACCGCCTCCAGCGGCCTCGGCCCCTACGGAGTCGGAGGCCTGGACGACAGTGGTACGCCGCCGCAAGAGAAAGAAGGAGAAGGCGACTCCAGCGGCGGCTACAGAAGCCACGGCCCCGAACTCGTCCCAGAAGGGGACCAAGTCGAGGAGGAGGCGCAGAAGGAGGGCCAAGAATAGGCTCGCCCCCGCTCGTTCGGCCGCAGTCCTGATTACGCTGCGGCCGGAAGCAGAGAAGTTGGGGGTGACCTACGCGGACGTCCTCCTAAAGGCCAGGAAGGAGGTGTCGCAGGCGGAGTGCGACATCTCCGATATGAAGGTGCGGACGAGCATCACGGGGGCAAAAATGGTCCAGGTGCCCGGTCCCCAGGCGCCTGAAAGGGCCGAAAAGTTGGCCAGCAAGGTAACTGTGGCCCTGGAGGCATTGGCTGACGTTGTGCGGCCGGTCAGGCGAGCCGACATCCGAGTTGCCGGCATCGACATCTCGGTGTCGCACAAGGAGGCCGTCGAGGCGATCGTAGAGGCCAGCGGATGCAAGCCCACCCAAATGAGGGTGGGTAAGCTCCACGCGCGAGGCGAGGGAGGCAACTCACTGTTTGTCTCCCTCCCCGTAGACGCGGCGCGGAAGCTGGTCGAGGCCGGTCGCCTCCGGCTCGGCTGGAGTATGGCTCGAGTCGTACACCTGGAAAGCAGGCCTCTCCGGTGCTACAGGTGTATGGGCTTGGGCCATACCCGGCCGATATGTCCATCGGCCGTGGAACGCAGGGAGGCCTGCTTCCGGTGCGGGGAGGATGGCCACCGCGCAGACGGTTGCAAAGCGGGAACGCCGCGATGCGCCGTCTGCACAAGCGCCGGCAAGCCGGCGGATCATATTATGGGGGGGGCTAAATGTCGACCCCCTCCCGTGAAAGGGAAACAACCGCCCCTACTTAAAGGGGCGGAATTGGAGGTAGTTGCTGTGAAATAGTTATGGACTACATTCACAGCAGCTACCTCCAGACTAATGCAAACCACTCCGCTGCTGCCCAGGACCTGCTCCTGCAGGCGGTGGCGGAGTGGGATATTGATATCGCAGTTGTCGCGGAGCCGTACCGCATTCCGGACCAGCCGCATCGACGCGTCGCAAACCTCCGTGAGAGCATCACGGAGGCGGGCTGCGGGCGTGTTGATATCTCTGTCCGGAGGGGACATGACCCACGCCTGGACGATGGCCGCCTCCTTCGCTCGCTCCGAGTCGAGGCGGCCCATCGTCCAGCGGGGGAACCTCGCACTTGTCCGAGGGCGGGTTGTCGGCACATCGTGGGAGGTGGAGACCTCGAACCTGATATATCGGTGGTCCGACAAGGTCTCCACCTCCTCCATCACCCTCCACCCCCGGACACGGCGTGCGACCGACGGGGAAGCAAACGATACGTCCACTATCGATCCCCCGTTCTGTCGCACGCACGTGTAGGGGTCCCCCGGTTGAGGAGGGACAACCCATGTTGGGCTGCCCACTCCTCAAGCGCCTCGCCACGTGGGCATGTAGCCGCCGCTCCCTACGCCCTGGAATTGGCGTTGAAGTCGCCCAGTACGACGATGGGGAGCGGTTCCAGCCGCCTCACGACCGGCCCCAGCTGGAGAGGGATCCGTGGGGGCGCCCGTACAAGATGGCCCGGAAGAAGTTCCGCGGCCAATCAGCCCCGGCATTGGAGACTCTCCAGCCGGAGGTGGTTGAGAGGGTCGTGGGAGCATTGTTCCCCGACCCTCCGGAGCTCCTCTCTCCTCCCATGCCACCTCCTCAGGTGGTAGAAGAGGCGCCGATCGACCCTCCCCCAGTTACGGAGGACGAGATGGGGAGGGCGATTGAGCGCCTCCGACCATTCGTCCTCTGGCATCCACGAAGGCGACCTCTCTACCTTCTAGGTACGCCTCCAACAGCCGCCGCAGATACGGGGGCACTCCGAAAAAGCGGAGCGCCTCCCGTATGACCGCATGCGGCACGCTGTTGAAGGCGTTGGCGATGTCTAAGGACACCGCCAATACCCTATCCCCCTGAGAGGTCGCCTCCGCGGAGACCTGTTTCAGGAAGGTCAGGGCGTCCAGCATGGAACGCCCCGACCGGAAGCCGAACTGCGCGTCCGACAGGTTCGGCCCCACTTCCTCGAGGTGCCGGACGACCCGGGAGGGAATGATCCTTTCGAGCGCCTTCCCGGTGTCGTCCAACAGTACAAGGGGCCGGTACGGGGACGCGCAGCGCCGTGTTGCGCCGGACCATTCGTCCTCTGGCATCCACGAAGGCGACCTCTCTACCTTCTAGGTACGCCTCCAACAGCCGCCGCAGATACGGGGGCACTCCGAAAAAGCGGAGCGCCTCCCGTATGACCGCTTCCGCAGGGGTCGGCATTAGGGCCACTCCTGTGGAACATGGGCTACGACTGGGTGCTCCGCGGCGCGCTCCCTTCTGGAGCGCGCCTCATCTGCTACGCGGACGACACTCTAGTCGTAGCCCGGGGCGGGGAATTCCCGGAATTGGTGCGCCTGACCACGGAGGCCGTAACTCTCGTGGTCGGGCGCATAAGAAGGCTGGGCCTCGATGTGGCCCTCAACAAGACCGAGGCCTTAATGTTTCACGGGCCTCGGCGGGGGTCACCTCCGGGGGCCCACATTTATGTGGAGGGCGTCCCCGTCATGGTGGGGACCCAGATGAAATATCTGGGCCTCACCCTGGACGGACGCTGGCGGTTCGAGCCCCACTTCAAGGGGCTCGGACCGCGCATAGTCAAGGCGGCAGCGGCGCTCGGACGACTCCTCCCCAACACGGGGGGGCCGGGTGCCGCTTGCCGCCGCCTTTACATGGGGGTGGTGCGGTCCATGGCCGCCTACGGGGCACCGTTATGGGTGGACGCCCTCAACGCCACCAACATTCGTGCACTGCGTGCCGCGCAGCGTACAGTGGCGTTGAGGGTAATACGAGGTTACCGAACGGTGTCCTCGGCGGCGGCCATGGTGCTGGCCGGCTCCCTTCCCTGGGAGCTAGAGGCGGAGGTATTAGCCGCCGTATACGAGTTTACGGCGGCTAAGAAACGGACAGGGGAGCCTCTGGCTCCCAGGGAAGTGGAGGTAAAGAGAGATGTAGAGAGGGATCTCATGATGGAGAGGTGGAGGCAGGACCTGGCGGACGCGCAGTACGGTAGATACACTATCGACGCCGTCCGCCCGGTCCTGCTGGAATGGTGTAGTCGAAGATGGGGCTCCCTGACGTTCCGTCTGGTGCAGGTGCTGACCGGGCACGGGTGCTTCGGTTGGTACCTGCACCGGATAGCTCGCAGGGAGCCGACCGCCGTATGCCACCAGTGCGGCGTTGACCCGGACACCGCGCAGCACACACTTTCTGAGTGTGCTGCGTGGGAGGAGCAACGCCGCACTCTGGCTGCGGCGGTAGGAGAGGACCTCTCGCTGCCGGGCGTGGTTACGGCCATGCTCGGCAGCGAGGAGGTGTGGAGAGCAATGGCCTCCTTCTGCGAGGAAGTCGTCTCGCAGAAGGAGGCGGCGGAGAGGGCCCGCGAGGACGATCCTCTAAGTGGCCCTCTCCGCCAACGGAGGACAGGAAGGAGGAGGCGGCAGTTCGACCGCCTCCTCCCGCCAACGTAGCCGGACCTAGGGAAGGTGGGTCGGGGGGCCCATCTTCCCATTGCACAGGTTCGGCGGACGGAGGAGACGGCCGGTGTGTACCCGGCTGTCTCCTAACAGGACGGGGCCCGGCGGCGGCGCTTTCGCTGCTGGGCCAACCGCTGGGGCGGCACGCTGAAATGTCTGTCCTGCGTTGTTTGTGGGTGTTTCTCGTGGCTTTCTTTACTCTTTCCTTTTTGAACTTGGCGTTGAGAGAGTTGTTCCCAGACCCTCCGGAGCTGCTACCTCCTCCCATGCCGCCGCCTCCTCAGGTGGAAGTTGTGGAGGTGCTCGATAGCCCTCCCCCCCTATAACAGAGGAGGAAATGGGGAGTGCGCTAGAGCGCCTCTGCAATCGAAGGAGAGCGCCCGGTGTGGATGGGGTCCCGGGCCGGGTGCTCGCGATCTCGTTGGACTATATAGGTGGGTGGTTTCGGGAACTGCTCGACAGTTGTCTAGAGGTTGGGCCGTTCCAGAAACCCTGGAAGCAGGGCCGGCTATGCCTGCTGGAAAAAGTGGGCCACCCCCGGACTGCGCGTCCGCGTATCGGCCCTTGGTACTGTTGGACGACTCTGGGAAGGTCCTGGAGAGAATTGTTTTTTTTTTTTTTTATGTCATAGGTGGCAAACGAACAGGTGGGTCACATGCTGTTAAGTGAACACCACCGTCCATGGACACTAACAATACCATAGGAGTCGCAAGTGCGTTGCCATCTTTTGGAGGGAAGGGTTAGGGGAGGGAAAGGGAGAGGAGAGAGGAGGGGAGGTGGGTCTCCGGCGCTCTCACTGACCGAACGAAACGCAACAATGCAAGCACTGTTACTTCACGTCGGTTTTCTATGAGAGGGTGGTACTACCCCGGGCGAGCCGACCCATTCATACTGAAACCAATAATAGTTGTTTCAGCGTGGCTCTACCACCTTACGGGTCGTCCAGCACCTGCAGGAAGTCGGGCCGAACGTGGCGGACGCGCAGTATGGCTTCCGGGCAGGACGCTCCACAGTGGACGCCCTGACCCTCCTTAAGTCGCTGTCTATGGATGCGACCTCCCAAGGGGAGAGACTTCTGGCGCCTACATAGATGGCGATCGTTGTATGGTCCGGCGAGTCACACGGAGGAAGGTTCCACAGGGGTCGGCCTTGGGCCCACTCCTGTGGAACATGGGCTACGACTGGGTGCTCTGCGGCATGCTCCCGTTTGGAGCACGCATAATTTGTTACGCGGATGACACCCTCGTCGTAGCCCGGGGGGAAGTTGGCAGGAGGTGGAGCGCCTGGCCACGATGGCCACAACCCTCGTGATCGCGCGCATTCGGCGCTTGGGCCTCAGAGTGGCACTCGAGAAGACCGAGGCCCTACTATACATGGGGGTCGTGCGGGCGATGGCTGTCTACGGAGCCCCTGTGTGGGCCAATGCCCTCGGTGCCGCTAGTGTGCGGACGTTACGCGCTGCGCAGCGCATGGTGGCATTGAGGGCAATAAGGTGGTACCGCACCGTGGCCTCCGCGGCGGCCTTTGCTCTCGCCGGCTCGCTACACTGGGAGCTGGAGGCGGGAGTTCTTGCCGCCGAGAGAGAAGAAGAGAATTGGGAAGCCTCCAGCCCCCAGGGAGATCGAGGCCAAGAGGAGGGAAGACCGAGAGGAGGCGCTAAGGCGATGGAAGCAGGACCTGGCGGACGAGCGATTCGGACGCTATACTATTGACGCTGTCCGCCCGGTCCTGCCGGAGTGGATACAGAGAAGTTGGGGCTCCCTGTCGTTCCGACTGATGCAGGTGCTTACCGGACACGGCTGTTTCGGGTGGTACCTGCACCAGATCGCTCGCAGGGAGCCAACCACGGCATGCCATGAGTGCGGCGCTGCGGAGGACACCGCGCAGAACACTCTGTCTGAGTGCACTGCGTGGAAGGGACAGCGCCGCGTTCTGGCTGCGGCAGTGGGTACAGATTTGTCGCTGCCAAGTGTGGTTTCGGCCATGCTCGGCAGCGAGGAGACGTGGAGAGCGATGGGCTCCTTCTGCGAGATGACGTCCTCCGAGGCGGCGGAGAGGGTTCGCGAGAATAACCCTCTGAGCGGCCCTCTCCGTCAACGCATGACCGGAGGGAGGAGGCGGCGATTTGCCCGCCTCCTCTCGCCACCGTAGCCAGATCTGAGGGGATGGGCCGGGGGGCCCACCTCCTCATTGCACGGGTCCGGCGGACGAGGGGAAGCAGCTGGTGTGTACCCAGTCTGTCTCCCTATTAGGAAGGAGCCCGGCGGACAGTTCCGCCGAGCGGACCGTTGGGGCGGCTATCCAAGGGGACTAGACTAAGTGGCGATGCGCACGCGTCGTCCACGTGCTCTGCGTCAGCACTTTACTTGTTAGCGCTCGGTATAACACGTGTGTAAATAAATTCCCCGCCGGTCAGTTACCGGTACCGCGAAAAGCGACCGTGCAGTTTGGTGTTGCCCACCAGCGTTCCGGACCCTTCCCCCTACTCCGCTACCCTTCCCCTCTCCCTACTCTCCTACGCCACCTAGCACCTGCAACTGGGCCCGGTTGTGGGTGCCCCGGGCGTCCCGTCGCTTTTAAAGACAATTCTGTTTTTCTTTCAAGTTTATATTACATTATAGCTCTAATTAAGAAAAAATAAATATTTACATTTTTCTAGAATAATCATACAATCTTTTTTCTTTTGATTAATTTTCTAGTGTCGATATGGAAATGTCACCGAAGACTTCTAAATCCGGCTTTCAGTCAGACTGTTCTTGATGGGTTTCTTGGCATATTCAACAAGCAATCGAAGCAGTTGGTAAAAGAATTGGCAGTTGATGTAGGGAAGGGGCCATTTAACCATTGGCCCTATATCCGGCATAACGCATTGGAAACTATATGTTGTAAGTTTGATATTGTTTTGTAAATCTTTATCTTCCTCAAGAGGAAATCCTACTCTATTACAATGTAATTGTTTGTTCATAATTATGATACGTGTCGATTGAATCAACTTTGCCCAGATTTTTTGGCATATAGGATATTTTTCAGAATATTATATATACATATGCTAAGTATCAAAGCTACAGGAGTCACGATGCATGTGAATCAAAATTTGTTTAATGTTTATCTACAGCCTCTTATCTCATTAACAAAAATTTCATAGTTAATTAATAATGAACTAAATCTTTATGACTCCTAAGTTACATGTCATTAAATTCGGCTGTAAAAAGATACCGCCATAAGAAAATGTTTATGCCGGACCCTTTTAAGTTTAGTTACGCAGCTATTAGCGTTCTATAATGAGTCCACAGAACTCATCCTCGTGCAACTATAGAACCACTGAGGGCAAAATTGAAGATCCATGTGAAATATAAATATTGTTCACTTCTATTTTCAGTAACTGCTTTAAATGTTGACTTTACTGATCACACTATACTTAACAATCAGTATGTAGAAGCAATTGAAAATCTATTGGCTATGGTGGTGGAGAGGTTCAAAAAGTTTTGGTTACACAGCCCCTACACGTTTCGATTCAGTGAATTAAAAAGGAGGCAAGATGCATGTGTGAAGATAGTACATAACATGTCGCAAACGGTTAGTCTTTCTTATGAATTCAACTTTAATTAAATCGCAATCGAAATAAAACTACTATGAAATACGTAGTTTGGTAATCAGATAGATTCTAATATGTATGTGATACTAAGAAGTGATTTACAACATTAGTATTTAAAGAGCAAAAAGAACTTTTTAATGTATATCTTGGGATTGTAAAAAGAGATTTTCACTCTTATTCGAAAATATTTAGTCTAATTAGAACGGCTACAGTATATCAAAATATGCCGCCTTTATTTAGTTGACGTCAGATAGTTTTTTAAGGTTTATATATAATTATAATTACTACAAAGGCTGCCATGCTACGCGTCGCTAGTCTGACACAAGCGCAATACATCACGAGCATGCTATTGACACGAATCTGTAAGATTTCTCATATAGTCTGACCGCAACCGCTGTACCGCGTATTATGTATACGAGTGGGAAGGAAAGAGCATGAATTCACATGAGATTTGTAGTGTGAGACAGGTCTTAACATATCATTGGCTTCCTTCTGCGAGGAAGTCGTCTCGCAGAAGGAGGCGGCGGAGAGGGTCCGTGAGCGGGATCCTCAAAGTGGCCCTCTCCGCCAACCGAGGACGGGCAGGAGGAGGCGGTAGTTTGACCGCCTCCTCCCACCGTAGCTGGACCTAGAGAAGATGGGTCGGGGGGCCCATCTTTCTATTGCGCAGGTCCGGCGGACGGAGGAGGCGGCCGGTGTGTACCCGGCTGTCTCCGAACAGGACGAGGTCCGGCGGCAACAATATCGCTGCTGGGCCAACCGCTGGGGCGGCACGATGAAGTCTATAGAGATCTCGTGCCGCCCCAACTTAGCGGTAGACGTACACCGTGGGGTTTTAGTCCGTGCGAGACGGACATAACCCACCCTCTCCCCCGGGAGGGTGGTGTATCCATACGGGATTTCCCCACGTAAAATCACAGCACTGTTTTTTGAAACTGTATATTGAGGTGTATAAATATATCCAATCCTTGTTTTACACTATATTTTTTAGATAAGTACATATAAAGAACAAATATAAATGAAATGAATTTTTAATTCTTGGAAATTTAAAATCTTAACGCACAACGTAAGACCCATCCCAACCCATCTTTAAATATTATATCTCATCTTATACAGACAATCTGTTCGCCCTGCTCCCAGTCTCGACACTCGCGTACCTATGATGCGGTACAGCGGTTGCGGTCAGTGTGCTTAGTGTGAGTTCTTCTACCTACTCGAACGCGTCGACGTTCACTACGGTTTGTATGGGATTTTAAAAGCGCCACCTAATTGCTCGCTTGTCAGACATAGTTTGTGAGTGCTAGTTTTGTTTGTTTACTTTATAGATATTGAGTTTCAAAACGCGAGTACGTAGAGGCGCGTAAATGCTTATTTGCGAGTGCGAGTTACAATGAAATGCCATTTTGACGTTTCAAACCGAAACATATTCATATTTACGGTACTATATGTTTCACTGTGATTTTTGTCGTGAAAAGTTTAACTTAGTAGAGTAAGAATAAAATTTTACACCAAATGTCATTGATTAGTTTACACTTTTGTGTACCGGAATGACCGATTTTGTATACATAAATGTAGCACATTCTGCTACCAAAGCTTGTAAGAGGGACTATGCTAGAGCGGATGCCCAACGCATTGCACGCTTAGTTCATGAAATAATAAGTAACAGTCAAGTCTTCTGGAATCTGACAAAGCTGTGCAAGCCAATTTTTGCAAGGCAACGATGCCACCACTGTGGTACTCTGATGGGACACTGGCCTTTTTTTTTCTTTTTTTTTTACATGGGGAAATCCTACTGGATACGCCACCCTCCCGGGGGAGAGAGTGGGTTATGTCCGACTCGCACGGACTAAAGCCCCATGGGTGCCCGCAACCGCCATGATGGGGGACAAGGGATGACGAAGCACTCCGCATGTCACCCCGACATGGGACACTGGCCTATGATCCGCAGGAGAAAGCGACACTATTAGGCAATCTCTTTGCGGCAAATTCCTGGCTCGATGATCATGACGCGCAACCGCCTACTATTCCATGCTGGGTGTCACTATGATGTAATTACGATTCAGGCAACGTGACGTATTAAAACAACTACAATCACTCGATGTTCGGAAGGCCTGTGGTCCGGATGGTATCCCAGCGGTAGTTATAAAAAAATGTGCAGCCAAGTTGGCTCAAACACTTACGCGCTTATACCGCCTGTCCTACGTATCTGGTGTCGTGCCCCAGGCTTGGAAAGAGGCCAATGTTCAGCCGGTTCCCAGGAAGGGAGATCGATGAGATCCTAACAACTACCGCCCAATTGCCGTAACCTCAGTGCTGTGCAAGATCATGGAACAGATCATCAACACCCAGCTTGTCCGCTATATGTAGGATCACTCGCTAATTAACGATCGGCAATATGGTTTTCACCAAAACCGATCAACAGGTGATCTTCTAGCTTACGTACTGCACCGCTGGGAGGAGGCAATTGACAAGCATGGCGAGGCCTTGGCGATCAGTTTCGACATTGCCAAGGCCTTTGATAGGGTTTGGCACCGTGGTCTTCTTTCGGCGTACGGACTCCCTGACAATCTATGCAAATGGATTTCTGGCTTTCTCTACATGAGCGCAGAATTCATGTCCTTGTCAAAGTATGTGATTCGCAGCTCATGTCAGTAAATGCTGGAGTTCCGCAAGGCTCTTTACTTTCACCTACTCTGTTTCTTCAGCATATCAATGATATGTTGCCTTTAGACCATATTCATTGCTATGCAGACGATAGCACCATCCATGAGTCCTATTACAGCAAGCCTTCTTGCGGTCAGTGTGACACAGAAAAGAGACGGCAGGAACTAGTCATTGAGCTCGACCAATCCTTGCTGCGGAGCAAGTAATTTGGTTGAGTTCAATACCAACAAAACAGAGGTATGCGCGTGTACCTGCAAGAGATCCCCATTTATCCCCCTTCCAGCTCTTCAGAATGTTTCGCTCGCAGTGCGAGACAGTCTCAATATCTTAGGCATAGCAGCGACCTCAATCCCAGGGATTATATACAGAGCGTGATCTCCACTGCATCTCGGTGACTCGGAATCCTGAACAGGGAGCGACGGTTTTTCACGCCTGAACAGCTATATCTCTTTCAGCTACATCTCAAAGAGATATAGCTGTTCAGGCTTATAAGGCACAAGTTTGGCCCTGCGTGGAATACTGCTCGCACCTCTGAGACGGTTCGGCAAAGTACCTCTTGTATACCCTGGACAGGTTGCAGAGACGGGCTGTCCGCATTGTTAATGATGCAGACATTACAGAGTTCATAGAGCCGCTTCAGTTAACGAACAGGTGGGTTACCTGCTGTTAAGTGATCACCACCGTCCATGGACACTAACAACACCAGAGGAGTCGCAAGTGCCTTGCCATCTTTTGGAGGGAAGGGTTAGGGGAGGGAAAGGGAGAGGAGAGGGAAGGGGAGGTGGGTCTCCGGCGCTCTCACTGACCGAACGAAACGCAACAATGCAAGCACTGTTACTTCACGTCGGTTTTCTATGAGAGGGTGGTACTACCCCGGACGAGCCGACCCATTCATACTGAAACCAATAATAGTTTCAGCGTGGCTCTACCACCATTGACGGTGGTGTTCACTTAACAGCAGGTGACCCACCGGTTCGTTTGCCACCTATGACATAAAAAAAAAAAAAAAAAAAGTTCATATTTCAGTTGCGCAGAGACATTGCCTTACTGAGCGTGTTCTACCGTGTGTATCATGGAGAGTGTTCTGAAGAGTTACTCAATTTTATACCTTCCTCTCCTTTTCATAACCAAACCACGCGCACTGGCTGGTCTTCGGTGCCACAGTTTTACGGTAAACCCAATCTGAGCACGAACTAAAAAGTTCGCAACGTCTTATCTTTGCCGTAGCGTGAAGCTGTGGAACGATCTCCCGGCCAGTGTGTTTCTTCCTTCCTATGATATGGGGTCCTTCTAGCGCAACGTGAAGAGATACTTACGCAGGCCAGCATGTCAGCGGCGACCGGCGATGGATAGTATGTCTCTCAGTAGTCGCCATTGTTTTTGGATTGTACTGTGCTTGCCATCAGGCAGAGTACAGTAATTTTGCAGAGCTACAATAAAAAAAAACCTCAGTGATCGCCATAGTAAAGTTATTCGATATATTTTTGCAAACTCACACTAAGCATACAGATTGTAAAAAAAACGCTCAACGTGGCTAAAGAAGTTTCTGGTCCTAGTTTTCACTCGTGGTTTACTTCGCGTTACTGCAGATTTAGTCTATCCCTCGGAAAAGTTTTTTTTTCGTCGTGCATGTTAGGTTTTAACATTTTAATTAACGTCGACACGGAAAAGCAACTACTGTGATTAAAATAAAGATTTCGTGACGATTTAAAAAAAAATACTTTATAGGTATTAGCGTTTTACTACAATCTCACCTAAAGTTAAATAACGATGTGGTCTACGAGTGTAAACATACCAAAGCTAGAGAGGACTGGCTCTCAGGTCCAGCTGCCGGAACACACCAACAGGTGCTTTGTGACAGATTGCCAACTTCAAGGCGGTAACTTTTTGAGGTGTAAGGGGTGTCGAATAACATCTAAGAATTGAGACATCCAAGCCAACCTCACCTGCACGTGGTGCACCCTGCGTTTGTTTATTGTATTATTGTATATCATTTTGTAATGATTTATGACGCCAAGAGATGGCGCTTTTTATCTTGCGAACAAGGTATGGTTTGTATCTTGTTAAAATACTAGGTCATTTAGTTGATCGAATATAATTATTGTCTTTTATAAATAAATAAAAATAAGCTGAAGGTTGAAGAACTGGTGCCGAAACTTATGGAAATAAGTGAATAGTGAATACAAAAAAGGAGGTGTAACTGGAAACCGCGAGTGAAGTAAAACAAAGTTGTGTTTAATAATTGAAACGCTTAGAATAAATTGACTATTTTAAAAATAGAAACTAACGCTCAATTATTTGCTGTGCAAAAAGACTTGTTGGAATAATTAATCAAAGCTGAAACTAATTATTAAAAAAAAAACACCCACAGAAAGAAAGAAGCTAGTATACATAGAAACAAAGTTGGAAAGATTGGAAGGCACTTTAAAGAGTGTCAGTCATAAAAGGATAATCACATAAAGTAATCAAAAAGACAAAGAAACGGAACCATATTTCACATCTGATTGCTACAACGTATTTGAAGATAAATATACAAGTTATAAATGTTTAATCAAAGAAAATTTATGCACATTCAGGCCTATGACGGTAGAAACACGAGATTTTACAACACCGCCATATTCGAATACAAGTTGTGAGGCTCAGTTACCTAGCATTCGGTTACCTTCGTTTTCGGGAAAATATGGCAAACGTATTATGATATGTTTGTTTCTTTGATTATAAACAAGACTTTATCTCCCGTATAAAAAATGCAGTATTTAAAAAGTCGTTCATCAACCGAACCAGAATCCTTAATCAAGAACTACCCTACAACGGATGACAATTTTATTGAAGCATGGGAGCAATTAACCAAGCGATACAACAACAAGCGTTACAAGTGTAATTCGATATTACAAACTTTTTTTGTAGGTGAAAGTACAGAGCCTTGAGGAACTCCAGCATTGACTGACATGAGCTGCGAATCACATCCTTCAACAAGAACACGAATTCTGCGCTCATGTAGAAAGGCAGAGATCCATTTGCATAAATTGTCGGGGAGACTGTACGCCAGAAGCTTGGAGAGCAGACCACGATGCCAGACCCTATCAAAAGCTTTGGCAATGTTGAGGCCGATTGAAACTTGCTTGTCAATTGCCTCCCTCCAGTGGTGCAGTACGTAGGTCAGAAGATCACCCGTTGATCGGTTTTGGTGGAAGCCATATTGACGATCGTTAATCAATGAGAGATCCTCCAGGTAGCGGACAAGCTGGGTGTTGCGATCCGCTCCAGGATTTATCATTCAGTGTTTCATTCATCATTGAGTGAGTCCCTTGATAGTTTGGATTCACAATTGGAAACCGTAGGTGTGGCTGCAATAAGGTATTAGGTTTATAAAATTTTTTGAGTTTAAAAATATAATCAATACCAGTGATAACCGATTTGGTGCAGACAAAGTTGCACGGGTCAGCTAGTATTATATATATTTGTTAAAAGATAAACCAGATCGAGTTTTTTGCCGGTTCTTCTCGATGACTGGGTTGTTTTCCGAACCGGTGGTAGTTTTGACATTCATAAACGACGTTCAATAAAGTATTTTTAATTTGATTTGATAGGTTCATCCGTTCGAAAAGGCAGTTTCACTACGTATCATCCTTCATCTCGATATGTCGTTCTGGCAAAGATGTGCTCACGTTCTATTTCTTCTTCTTCTTCTTATTCTTCTTTCAGAACTTTAAATCTCGGTAACTCTGGAAGTTCGGTATCACGCTTGCCACGATTATCAACGGTAATACTCGTCGCATTACCCTGTGGGTGTAAGAGGGAATGATGTTTTCTTCCACAAACCTTGCATCGCACTTTATACCGACAATATTTTCTGTGTTATTTAATATTTATTGGTCTGATCATTACCCTGTGTCTGTAAGATGTAATTTTAATTTAATTATACCAAAGTTATGTGTACCTACTGTTTGTATTAATAAAATAGTCTGGGGTGACCGTCATTCGTCTCAGATAGCGAAATATTAAAATGTTTGTCACTCTAGGCTTCGTGAAATTGATTTTCCTTTAGAACTAAGAAACTGTGCAGACTATATGTATTGTAACAAAAGTCATAAAATCCTGTTAGATAACATGTATGATGAGATTATTTGTATACTCTCGGAGGCTGCTATATGTAGTTATCGTATGTAGCGACTCAAGTCATTCATCTCAGATAGCGAAATATTAAAATGTTTGTCACTCTAGGCTTCGTGAAATTGATTTTCCTTTAGAACTAAGAAACTGTGCAGACTATATGTATTGTAACAAAAGTCATAAAATCCTGTTAGATAACATGTATCACTCTAGGCTTCGTGAAATTGATTTTCCTTTAGAACTAAGAAACTGTGCAGACTATATGTATTGTAACAAAAGTCATAAAATCCTGTTAGATAACATGTATGACGAGATTATTTGTATACTCTCGGAGGCTGCTATGAGAACTAAACCACCCCATCAGAATAATATCGTCAGAATAAACTCACTAAACCACCCATAATAATAATATTGTCAGAATGAACTTCACTAAACCACCCATAATAATAACCTCATCACATCTAAATATAAAATAATAATTAAGAACTATTAATTCAGACTATCACCCCTATAATTAATTATCTTTTTCTTCCACTACATGGCTTACAGCAATGATTAATTTTATATGGAATTGCATGAAGTTTATAGCATATTTTTATAGAAAGTTGAATGCCCTACAAAAAGCCCTATTATAGTTTTTTGTTTAATGCACTTCTTCAAAAGTTATTTGAGGTGAAATTTGAAGTCGTGTAAGTTTGCAGTTCTTTTTTACTCCTTGCGGAAACTTATTATGATTTGAAGAAAGTTATTAGTTCATTTCTAAAAATATATTCTATGGTGGTTTTAAAGATTTCAAATTTTCTATGGTTATACAATCAAACAGATTTACCACTGCACGGTCACACTATGATTTTAAATTTTCACATTAATCATTCTTCTAGGATACGTGAAGTGCTCGGTGACTCGGACAGAGATGTTGATAAACAAGATCTATCGAAGCTAGTCTATGTAGAAGCTGTATTAAAGGAGAGCCTGAGGATGTACAGTATTGTCCCCGTTATAGTTAGAAGATTGGACAAAGACGTGACCTTAAGTATATTTAATTAATTGTATTAAAATACTAGCTACTTGATCCGACTCCGGACGCGATTACTAACAAACAAATGATACCACAATTCCCCTTTAAAATATTATTTAAATAATTGATAACTGAACAACTGATGCGGGAGAGGTGAAGACGGAGCGGCGCTCTTCGCCCTCGTACCTTATCGCTATTGCACACGCGTGCCAGTGTCAGTACTCGTTGTAGTATAGTCTGCAAGTTTATTATTTATTTTACTGTTATTTGTTATTATACAGTTTATTATTACTTGTTCATATATGTTACTATTTGAAGACTCTCTACTGCGAAATCTACTGCGAAAAATGATGTTTCCTTGGAAGGCATTGCTCCACAATAAGTTTATTACGAATTATTTATTTACTATGAATGTATTTCATTTATAATAACGCTTTTATAGTGACAAAAATAATACTATATACTTAGTGGATCATTCAATTAAAGTACGCGACAACCCAAAGCTCACCAACCAGGTAGTGATCAGATGTTACACAGTGAATTATAAATTATAAATACATTAAGTAAATAATTGTTGTTATCTTAGTTTTGTCTATTACTTTATTGTTCAGTAACAAGTGTTATTTTTTAGTTTTTATTTTATTACTCCAGTAATAACTTATTTCTTATTGTCTCTGAATTTTTTACTCCAATCCTTTGCAAGTCATTTACATGTATAATTATATCTTGTATATATTCAAATAACAGGTTTTAATAAATTACCTTTAAAAACGTTTGCAAGCCGACACAATTGGAGTCACATCTTCATTTCACATACAAAATCTTTTGCAAGTAGCAATGTGGTGGTTATACTACCACATTCTTATTACTTAATATAATAGGTAGATACTTACTTGAATCATTATTTATTAAAAACGTATAATATTGGACATTTAATATCGAAATAACTTAAAAGAGAGTAAATGGCAAATTTAAAATTCCTATGGTAATATTTCGAATTTGTTTTGTATAAACCTCTTGACTATACTATGAGCAATTTCCAAGTTACAGCTATATTCAGAGCGGCCAAAAAGTTTAACGCAGACTATATAAAACATGTCCTGATAATTAAGAGCAAAACAAAAAAATCATAAACCAAATGGGTGAAACTGTTCTGAATTGATGCGCTTACATACATTCGGCAATTGATTTTTATTTTAGAAAACCTAAAAAAGAAGATATATAAGAATGAGTTAACGGGCTTCAAAAATATTACTCCTCAAAGCTTCATCAATAAGTAAATTAAAAGAGTGTAATAATGGAAATCCTTTTAATATTGGTACTTATAAAATTATGTGACTAAAACAATGGAAACTTTTGTTTGGGTTAACTAAATTTGATGAATAGTAATAAGTGAAAATAACGAACTTCCATTATTTTTGTAGAAGTTATACAAACTCAGTGATTTACTATTATTACAGAAAATTGCACTTTAAGAGCGGGCCGTACGTGCTTTATTATCTTATCCGGCATGCACCGTCACCCAGTTTGGGGACCAGATGCAGATAAATTCAAACCGGAACGTTGGTTGGATCCTTCCTCTTTGCCTGAAACACCTAATGCCTTCGCTAGCTTTGGTATGGGGAGACGTATGTGTATAGGTAAGAGATTTCGTCGAATCTTACACCAAGTCGTTATTAAACCTCAGTTGAATTTATAGTCAAACGCAATGAGGCGTCCGAATTTAACATGATAATCCTTTTGAAATTGGTTACACATAGACATAAGTTACAGGACCAGTTAGATCAACATGTGTACTACTTAATAATATAACAAATCGAATCAAAGTGGCCACAATTTAAATGTATAAACGTAAGGGAGATTCAGTAAAATATAATGAAAGGTCCCATCACTGTTTCAGGTAAAGCCTACGCTCTGATGTCTATGAAGATGATCGTTGCGTATCTCTTACGGCACTATCGCATCACATCGGACCACACAAAGCTCGTATTGAAATACGATGTCATGTTGAGACCCGTTTCTGGTCATAGTATTAGTTTAGAGCGAAGAATTTAATATTATTCAATAAGTCTTCGAGTATATAGAAACACATATTTAGATATTAAATCTTGTATATTTACTGAAAATGTATAGCTTTACATAACTAATACAAAATTTAATAATATATCAAAGTGTTTGAGAGTTCTAGTTTTACGCAATGTGTGTTATAATAAGTTAATTAATAAAAATTAATTGCTGAATTTATGTAAGCCTTTTACTTCACAACAGCTACACCCATTGAGTTAATTTTTTTGTGTTGTATTTTTAATTACAAGGACAAGGTTTGTATGAAAGAAATGTTTTCAAAAATCGTACGGAAAAGTGAAAAACTGATTATTTATCAATAATAAAAGTACAATTATCGGATCAAATTTAAAAATGAGAGATGAAATACGATATTATTTCTCTATTGTTTTGAGTTTCATATTAACTGAAATACTTTGAAAACAAAAAAAATAACACAAAACTTGGCTTGCAGATTATTCAAAAACAACAATTCTCCAACAATGCATAACAAGTGATCACTCTCGGTTTGGTGACACACTGGGTATATATTAGGGTGTTCGTTATTTACCAAATCGATGTCTTTCCATGTGACGCCCCCTAAACTTTTAGTTTATACCCTAAAATATCAGACCAAAAAGCCCTTAATATTCATAATAAACATTGTCCTTACGATGATACATTTCCTATTTGAATTACATTGGATTTTGTAACTTTTTACAATTACTTATCTTTTTCTTCCACTACATGCATTGCATGCATTCTTACAGCAATGATTAATTTTATATGGAATTGCATGAAGTTTATAGCATATTTTTATAGAAAGTTGAATGCCCTACAAAAAGCCCTATTATAGTTTTTTGTTTAATGCACTTCTTCAAAAGTTATTTGAGGTGAAATTTGAAGTCGTGTAAGTTTGCAGTTCTTTTTTACTCCTTGCGGAAACTTATTATGATTTGAAGAAAGTTATTAGTTCATTTCTAAAAATATATTCTATGGTGGTTTTAAAGATTTCAAATTTTCTATGGTTATACAATCAAACAGATTTACCACTGCACCGTCACACTATGATTTTAAATTTTCACATTAATCATTCTTCTAGGATACGTGAAGTGCTCGGTGACTCGGACAGAGATGTTGATAAACAAGATCTATCAAAGCTAGTCTATGTAGAAGCTGTATTAAAGGAGAGCCTGAGGATGTACAGTATTGTCCCCCTTATATTTAGAAGATTGGACAAAGACGTGACCTTAAGTATATTTAATTAATTGTATTAAAATACTAGCTACTTGACTCAGCTCCGGACGCGATTACTAACAAACAAATGATACCACAATTCCCCTTTAAAATATCATTTAAAAAATTGTTAACTGAACAACTGATGCGGGAGAGGTGAAGACGAAGCGGCGCTCTTCGCGCTCGTACCTTATCGCTATTGCACACGCGTGTCAGTATCAGTAGTCATTGCAGTATATTCTGCAAGTTTATTATTTATTTTACTGTTCTTTGTTATTATACAGTTTATTGTTACTTGTTCATATATGTTATTATTTGAAGACTCTCTACTGCGAAATGTACTGCGAAAAATGATGTTTCTATGCTCCACAATAAGTATATTACGAAATATTTGTTTACTATGAATGTATTTCATTTATAATAACGCTTTTATAGTGACAAAAATAATACTATATACCACCAGACTAGGCCCCGCTCGGCAGCAGCTCAAGCCTAGGTCCGTTCCCTCGGCGTGGAGCCCTTGAGTACGCTGCTCGCGCGATACAGTGACACAAAATCTTACATCACTGCGACAACATTACACATATCACCTCCACACACGTGCACGCATACACGCTTACACATGTTATAGTGAACATACTACTTACTATAGCAGTGATGCGTGTTTATTATCCGATACAAAATATATATAAGGGTTGTTGAGGTATGTATGCTTGGTACACATATATGTTTCAACAACTCATATATGTATGAATAGTTAGCTTAGTTTAGGTTAGCTTAGATAGATTGCGAATTGCATGTATCAGGCAACAGCCAAAGCCGAGGTGTGCCGTGCACCCTTGAGCTAGTTATCAAAATAAAATCGGCTGAGTGCCTTGAGCGCTCGCCTTAGTAGTCCGGTGAAGCTGTTAAGACCTTGCTGGGTCAATAGCGTAGTAAGTTCGAAAAAAAAAACCTTATACTTAGTGAATCATTCAATTAAAGTACGCGACAACCCA
>MU159569.1:156681-170774 GCA_015888305.1 Antheraea pernyi | reverse complement strand
ACTTATTTTTTAAATTGATTTAGAATGAGTAAGTATATTGCTAACAAGTAACCAGTCATTTAGTATATGCTAAATAGATGAACCCGATTGAGTTTGTTGCTGACAGGGTTGTTTGTCCGAACCGGTGGTTGTTTTGACGTTCATACGCGCTATCTTAGGACCTAAATTGAATAAAGTATTTTTGATTTGATCGATTCTACATTGGTGTTTGGAGTGGGTTGAATGAACCCAGGTAATGAATGTCCACAGGAAGCGGTGTACAACCAGACTCTGAACATAGTGGAGGTGTCGGAAGGGCTGGACGGCGAGACGTTCTTCCTGTACGTGTTCCTGGGCGCGGCGTGCGTGCTGGCGCTGGTGCTGGGGCAGCAGGCGCTATCGTCACTGGCGCGGCGCCGGGCACACCGCGCCACCGCGCGCCCGCTGGAGACCGGCACCGCGCAGGACGTGGACTACGACTGGCTCCCCAGGGAAGTCGTCAACCAACTCAGTGAGTCTATATATCAATTTCCCTTTTATATCGTAAATTCCCTTATACAGACTTTTCTGCTATATCGAAATTTTCCTTATACCGACATTCTGCCTCTATCAAAATTTCCCATATATCTATATTTTCCCTGTATCTAATTTCCCTTAAATCCCATTTTACCCTCAAAATTTTATATATATCATATATCCTATATTGAAGTTATCTAAATGATCATTTCTACTACATCCAAATTTATCTTGTATTGACATTTATATTATATCGACTTTCTCATTTTAGTAAGAAAAACCTTATGTTACCATTTTCCTTGTATCAAAATGTCTCTTTCATAGCCAATTGATTCCCTTTTATCGAAATTACCTTTAAATCAGACTTTCTTTTGTATCAACATTTCCCTAATTTTTTTCCTATATCAAATTATAAGAGAAAGTATGTCGAGATTAGGCATGTAAATTATGCATAGTTCGTCAAGAAACACCATTCCTCCATACCTAAGTTATTTAGGTAATCTACTATATAGGTACATAAAAAGTGTAGTACCACTTTTTGAGCACATTTTCTATATAAATACTTGAGATAACTAAAGTTCATATTAGGATGATGTCCAGAAAGATAAAATATATGTAGGATATACCAGAAAAGTGTTTTTTTTTTAATTCCATTGATTGCGAAATGTTGTCACATAATACTAAAACAAAGACTCAAAATCAAAGCCCTTAATATTGATGTTTAGAGGTTACGAATCGATTTTTTCATTTAATTACACAGGATTTTTTTTAACTTCGGAACTTTAACACTACCTCGACTTATCGTTCTGAGAAAACCAACTTACGTTCTTATAGGAAACTAGCCGACCCGTGCCCACTTCGTTGGGAAGTAATAGGCATTATCAAGCTACAACTTTTTTCTAGAACTCAATTATATATCTCTCATCGTTAAGGCAGCGTTCGTAAGAAACGTTTTCGTTTGACCATTTTTTCTCCGACTCCCCTGAGATTAACCCCTACAACGGCGACAGCGGAAGCTCCCAAGAGGAAAAAAACCCCGATTTTTAAACATTCTTCATTGGTGCTCCGTTCCTATTCGGCTTAGCGTGATGATATATCTATGTATGATTTTCAAATCGGACCAGTAGTTACTGAGATTACCCCCTACAACGTCACAAACTCACAAACTTTACCTCTTTATAATATTAGTATAGATATTCTAATCGTACTGTAATTTGAATGTCATTATTCCTGACATTGATCTACCAATCCTGACTAATATTAGAAGTGCAAATATGACTTTATTTATTTGTTATGCTTTCACTCATAACCTTCTTAACCAATCATCATGTAATTTTACATTAAAAGGATCTAAGGTACCTTCCTTGGATCATTGAAAAAACTGCTGTTACCGAGGGTAACGTCAAATCTATATTAACGCAAACGGTTATTTATGTTTATACTTATATAACTATGCTATGTATATTCCCAATATATTATTGTATTCATAATCTCTTTGATACTCATAACGCACTCATGACGACATGTTGCTACTTTAGATTATTCTACGTTGTTACACTGAAAATTTGGCATTATAAAATGTGCATTTGTCACACTTGGACATTGGCGAAATTGCCTACTTAGGCAGAGGCCATACCGAAGAAAGAAAAGAATGCTGCAACTAAAAAGTAGTATTTGATATAACATGATTTAAAAATAATTTTCAGTGTTAAATGAATATAAATTAACCCAATTAAACTTATTAAATGAAATATAAAATTTAATTACAAACTTTTAAAAAAATGGAAAGTTAATTTCTGGTACTTTCATTGTCTAACTATCAACTGTTTTGCCTTCCCTCATAATCTAATATACAATAGCATAGTATTTACTATTTGATAAAATAGTATCAGAACGCATTAAATGGATTCTGTAGTTTAAAAATCACGCGATAACATATATAATTTCTCAAGGTTATTAAAATATGAATTATTTGAGTATATAATTAATCTTTTCTTTCAGAAAAATCACCAAAAACACCGAAACAGTCGCCTCGCTTGAGGAAGGCGAAGAGGTCGGCGGGTGATGACTAATTTTTAGTCGAAATTAAGTTAGAAAAAACCGAGCACAAGCCTGGTGCTAGGTCGTTTTATAGCGGCGAAAATAAAAATAGGTTCACAAGAAGATTTAAAGACTCGCGACCTTTTTACTTGTTCCGCCATCTTTTTTTACATGGCTGTATGATGCCACGTCCTTTGACATTACCACAGAGTAAAAATAAAGACAATAAACACTTAGATAGTCAATTGAATGTCCCGGCCTATTGTTATTTTAATCGATTATGATCAAGACTGTGCGCGTGTAGATTTTTAAGTTGTGATGCGAGAGTAAGATATGGAACAAAATGTGCGGAAAGCTTTGTAACAACGCGAGCGATCATGTGAATTATTATTTAATAAATATGTTAAATTTTTTACCATTTTGTTTTATTTCGTCATTGCTATTATTTATTTTTGGACAGTGACGGACTAAGTGCATGAGGGGGGTCTGACCCGGATGTTTTTTTATCTTACCTTTAAATTTATAGGGATATAATATGTTATAATTATCTAAATATATTAAAATCCAGTGTCATGATGTTTGTCCACGATGAGCTCCGAAACTTCTCAACCGATCTACAGTTGGCATTTATGTATAATTTGGTCCAACGTGAGAGAGGATAATTTATATTTCGATTAATGTCTTCAACATTTTAAAATTATAAGTGAAATGATTGTCAATGTTGATTATGCTTTTCAATTGTAAATTTCCTCGGTCTCGAATAGATGGCGCTTTAAATTAGTATGTTGACAGTTGACTGTAGCACCAACTGCTAAAAATATCTCATAGATGAGGCCGCATTCTAATTTTGTATTCCTTTTTCAACTTCAGTTTATTATTATGGTGCACGTGCTCTGTTAATAACCTACGTAACATCGCTTTTTCTGTATCAAGTTTTAGGCAGACTCATTACCCCGTAATACCAAATATTTTATTAAAATTTTGATTTAACATATAATAACTGAGGCACGCTACGTGTGACCGGGTCAGCTAGTATATTTACGCCAAAATTACTGAGCGTATATATAGGACAGTAGTCGCACTTTTCTATCGAAGGACCACATAGAACCATGTGAGGTATAACTGCAGGCCCCACGTTCATGGATTGTGTAATTCAAACCACCAATCAGCATATTTTTTATGAGCTGTCAAAATGTTACCTTATAGGTTTTGTATGGCAATAGAAAAGTGGCAAAATAGTTCAGTTGACTAACTGTTATTGTTTCCAAGGCGGTTAAATATCTAAATTGCCATTAGTTTCAGGCCTAAATTAAATTGTGTTATGAATTATGTTTGCAATACAGATAGTATTATGGAAATGGCGATGATACATAAAAAAAGTATAATCTATTAATGCTCTCGTGACCTAAGCTAATTATTTTTTGCCTCACAATGCCCTCCCTCTCCCTCCCTAGCTACGGCCGTGTAAGAGACTAAAAAAAAATATGGGCTCTCATGTATAGCTGACGAAATATAGATACAGGTGCTCGAAAACAGATTTTCAATTAGAGAGCCATAAAAAGAAATAAGGTAACATAACTTTACCCATCATGTTTCCTTCACTAAAAGTTTAAACTCATTGCAGGATTCGAATGTACGCAAATCGACGTAGTTTCCTTTTAGGCTACCACTGAGAAAGTAACGCTTACGAAGATGTGCGAATATAAAACGCCTACACACCTACGCTACACCAGAGCGATTTCTAAAGATTTGACATATGTGCAAGATTAGGGGTGTAAGGGGTGTCGAATAACATCATAAGACTTGAGACACCCAAGCCATCCTCACCTGCACGTGGTGCACCCTGCTGAATAATGAACGAGGCAATGACGAAAGCAGGATGGTAGGGTTTTACAGCCCGACTTGGTCGCAACCACCATGTATATAGCGAAAAAGCCCGTCATAGCGATTCGCTTCTACGGGTTGCGTTTCGGGATCAGCTTGTGCATGCATATCCAGCTTTTCGCAGGCCGACATGACAGCGGTGACCGGCGATGGACAGTGTGCTACTCGGTGGTCGCCATTTTTTTTGGATTGTACTATGCTTACCATCAGGCATAGTGCAGTCACTTTGCCGTGCGACAATAAAAAAAAAAGATAAAATAACATCCATCCGTTTTCTTCGTACAAATCATTGTATTTGAGAACGCAAGAAAAGAAACAACAATTTAAAAGAACAGGAAAATGTATTTACTTACCTTCACTTCTTATTTATCGTGACATCACATTTTCTCAGTAACGGCCTCGATCTTTTTACTATCAGATAAAATAACTGCCTAGCATTATGAAAATAAGTCCGTTCTTATAAGTGTGCTCGGCTACCAATCGCGATGCAGGAGCACGTAATTGGATTATAAGACCCCCAATATAAATATTTTTAACTCTTTTTTTCTACTGTATAGTTTGATTATTCGCGCAAAAACTGCTCGATAAATTTAGTGAACCTTTTTTTGACGACATAACGTCGTATAAATCGATGAGCGCCGGTTGCACGAATGAAAAAGCATGACTCATTGTCACGTTCTGCATGAGCCAAGCGTGCAATTTTTTTAACGTGGGGAAATCCCTTATGGATACGCCACCCTCCCGGGGGAGAGGGTGGGTTTTGTCCGAGTCGCACGGACTAAAACCCCACGGTGTACGTCTGCCGCTATAGTTGGGGCGGCACGAGATCTCTATAGACTTCATCGTGCCGCCCCAGTTGTCCGTAAACCTACTTTACAGAAAACAATATTTTTAGTTTTACATCTTAGACACTAGTTTTTAAAGAAAAATCACGGTATCTACATTTAAAATAAAGTTTTAAGAAACTATTATGTTTAAAAGCACTAAAGTTCAGCGATATTTGCGATAAACGAATAACATTGTCTACAAATAAATTTTGTAGGCAAAGTATATTTTTGTTTTCAACTTTTTATGTTTCTACCTTTTTACTTCTTTGCTATTATAAATGCTAATATGAATTGATTTGTTATGCTCTCACTCCTTAACTGCTCGATAGATCATTATGAAATTTTGCATAAACATTCTCAGGCGTACAGAAAATGATATAAGGTAGGTAGCGAGTGTATAAGTAATGTATCATTAATTAAAAACAAAGTTCTGTTCCCCAATTTCAGGTCAGATCTACATTAAAGCTAGCGAAGCCGCAAGCAGTAACAAGTTAAATATATTATTAAGATAATAGACAACTCAAACGACGTTGCTGATATCTGTTCCCCAATTTCAGGTCAGATCTACATTAAAGCTAGCGAAGCCGCAAGCAGTAACAAGTTAAATATATTATTAAGATAATAGACAACTCAAACGACGTTGCTGATATCAGCTAGTATTACATAAAATATATTTGTTTTGACCCACCAACAGTAATAACTGAGTACGTCCCCAATATCATCATATCTGTACAGTGTGCATTAATTTCTAACACTGAATCCCTTAGCATACAACAATTAAAATGTATTTATATTTATTAACTTTATTTGCGTATGATGGAAAAAACTAATCTGCCTATTTAATTAATTTGATAGTATTGTTATGCAGCGACGTGTTCACAATGATAGCTGAGTTCTATTTTGTTACCTATATATTTCTGTAAAGAATGTTAGAAGCGATAACGCTTTATTTGATAGTGTATTCGGACACCGACTCGAAGGACGTAGGTTCAAATCCTTGCAATTGAGCAGATATATCGGCAACTAAGACTTGAGACACCCAAGCCAACCTCACCTGCACGTGGTGCACCCTGCTGAATAACGAACGAGGCAATGACGAAAGCAGGATGGTAGGGTTTTACAGCCCGACTGGGTCACAACCACCATGTATATAGCGAAAAAGCCCGTCATAGCGATTCTTCTGCGTGCACACAGCGTGCGGACAGTGTGCTACTCGGTGGTCGCCATTGTTTTTGGGTTGTACTATGCTTACCATCAGGCATAGTGCAGTCACTTTGCCGTGCGACAATAAAAAAAAAAGATAAAATAACATCCATCCGTTTTCTTCGTACAAATCATTGTATTTGAGAACGCAAGAAAAAAACAACAATTTAAAAGAACAGGAAAATGTATTTACTTACCTTCACTTCTTATTTATCGTGACATCACATTTTCTCAGTAACGGCCTCGATCTTTTTACTATCAGATAAAATAACTGCCTAGCATTATGAAAATAAGTCCGTTCTTATAAGTGTGCTCGGCTACCAATCGCGATGCAGGAGCACGTAATTGGATTATAAGACCCCCAATATAAATATTTTTAACTCTTTTTTTCTACTGTATAGTTTGATTATTCGCGCAAAAACTGCTCGATAAATTTAGTGAACCTTTTTTTGACGACATAACGTCGTATAAATCGATGAGCGCCGGTTGCACGAATGAAAAAGCATGACTCATTGTCACGTTCTGCATGAGCCAAGCGTGCAATTTTTTTAACGTGGGGAAATCCCTTATGGATACGCCACCCTCCCGGGGGAGAGGGTGGGTTTTGTCCGAGTCGCACGGACTAAAACCCCACGGTGTACGTCTGCCGCTATAGTTGGGGCGGCACGAGATCTCTATAGACTTCATCGTGCCGCCCCAGTTGTCCGTAAACCTACTTTACAGAAAACAATATTTTTAGTTTTACATCTTAGACACTAGTTTTTAAAGAAAAATCACGGTATCTACATTTAAAATAAAGTTTTAAGAAACTATTATGTTTAAAAGCACTTAAAGTTCAGCGATATTTGCGATAAACGAATAACATTGTCTACAAATAAATTTTGTAGGTAAAGTTCATTTCTGTTTTCAACGTTTTTATTTTTTAACTTTGTACATCTTTACTAATATCATAAGTGCTAATATGGATTTATTTGTTGTTTTCACACCTCAACTACTCAACCGATCATCATTAAATTTTGTATAACATTCTCAGGCGCACAGAAAGGGATATAAAGGTATCTTTCATCCATAAAAAGTATTATTACCCAATTTTAGGTCAGATCTACATTAAGGTGAGCGAAGCCGCAAGCAGTTAAATATATTGATTGTTGAGATAATAAATAACTCGGACGGAGTTGCAGATATCAGCTAGTAATAAATAAAATACATTTACTTTGACCCACCAACAGTAATAACTGAGTACGTCCCCAATATCATCATATCTGTACAGTGTGCATTAATTTCTAACACTGAATCCCTTAGCATACAACAATTAAAATGTATTTATATTTATTAACTTTATTTGCGTATGATGGAAAAAACTAATCTGCCTATTTAATTAATTTGATAGTATTGTTATGCAGCGACGTGTTCACAATGATAGCTGAGTTCTATTTTGTTACCTATATATTTCTGTAAAGAATGTTAGAAGCGATAACGCTTTATTTGATAGTGTATTCGGACACCGACTCGAAGGACGTAGGTTCAAATCCTTGCAATTGAGCAGATATATCGGCAAAGGAAACCATCGTAATAAAATCATAGCATAGGTCTTTTTCCAAGTCCGCCTGGCTAGCTGACACCTTCTAGTTATTTATTTTATTTCATTTTTGGCAAACAATTTTCTAGATTATTATTGCCATCGTCGAGTAGTTAATAAATAATATTACAAGTGTCTTGTGATAATTTCAGTGTTCTAACAAGCCTTCTAGTTATTTATTTTATTTCATTTTTGGCAAACAATTTTCTAGATTATTATTGCCATCGTCGAGTAGTTAATAAATAATATTACAAGTGTCTTGTGATAATTTCAGTGTTCTAATACGGTGGTGGCCCTTTGTTAAAACTTTCCATGGAGTTTTTATAGCATCTCTGAATTTATGCTCCGCGGTTTGATCTGCCATTCATTCACTTGTAAAACAATAATCGTATTATCGTACGTATTTTTATAAGAATCGATTGGCGGGTGCACAGAGAACAGTCTTAATTCCAGGCATCACCATCGTTCTTATCCACATTATAACAATAGCCTTTTGACCGGACAGAACCTGCATGACATGATGTACATTGACATGTAATGTTTTTTGAGACTTTGTTGTAGAACCTACCACTATTACCTAAAAAGTTGTCACTGGTTTTAATAAGCCAGATTTTTTTTTTCGAAATGACTACGCTATTGACCTAGCAAGGTTTAACAGCTTCACCGGACTACAATAGAATAATCAAATCATGATTGTTCCAAGTATTTAAATCATGCAGGTCTTTTACTAAATCTAACGTTTTTGAGTTTTTATGGATATATATTCAATTATTAAGAATGTATTTGACAGAGTTAAAATACTAAATTCCTGAAACAGCTTTTAATTGTTATAAACTAGCGGGCCCGGCAGACGTTGTGCCACCCTGATTATAAAAAAATCCTGGACAAATTATACCAAAACGTTCCTCATGGATCACTTTATCCACTGGTGAAAACGGCATAAAAATCCGATCAATAGTTTTTGAGTTTATCGCGAACAGACAGACAGACGCGGTAGGGGCTTTGTTTTACACTATTATGATGAATGAAAGATGACCCCATATTATAAAGGAGGGTATGGGTGTAGCATTAAAGCTAATTAATACCTAGCGAATGTTACTATCAAAACGCTCTTGCGAGATACGTAATCAAGAGGTAGGTCAGTGATTCAAAGTCGAGAGAACTTTACGTCTATCAGAGCGCCAATGATGCCGTGTTATTTGCGACACATTTATGACCCTTCACCCGAGAAAGTGTTAAGCAAATAATAGCTGATATAGGTAGATGCCAATGCAAAAATAATAAAAAAGAATAAAGGCAACGTCTCTCTGAATGGTATTTGCAGTATGATAAGACGTGTTTACGACATTTAATTATATACTGTGTTAAAAATATCAGAATAGTGTATCTGTGTCAAACACTATTACTATTATTTATAACATAACAAGCAATTCGTGCGACTTCTTCCATTTAGTTCGAACATTTCGTATACTTTTAATAACGTACCACTGAAAATCTTTGCTTATTTGAAATTAATATGTAATGTTTTGAATCAGGTCTCTTTATTTTCACTACAGAGGACTTTTATTTAATTCAGCTTTATTCGAAATTCAAATTTCTTGTAACTTATTGCCAGTGACATATAAAATAGGACGGTAAAAGTACGAAATTTAGATGATAGGATAGTTTAATGTTGTCACACCCATGGGTAAATTAAACGCTGTTTGAGTCAGAAGAAATCTATTGAGTAAAATTAAATAAAAGTGTGTGTGTACTTATATGTACACGCGTTAGAAGTTATAGTTCTTTGGCGTAACAAGATAAAAATCTTTTCAAAATGTTTATATTTCGCCTTATTCTACGTTTGTAGAAAAAACGACACTAACAATAGAAAAAGTTGACTATAGCTAACTTCAGGGTGTCGGTTTTTCGTGATGGTGTGCGCGTGCATCGTAATAACTTCAGGATGTCGGTTTTTCGTGAAGACGTGCGCGCTCATCGTAAAAATTTACTCTCATCATTTTTCCCTAACGCGCCAAAAGAAGTATAACTACGATAAAAAAAAAATAGTAGCTATTACACTACAATTATACTTGAGATCCTGTGATGTCTTGTAGATGTCGTAAAGTATACTCTGCTCAGACTTGTGATAATTTCAGTGTTCTAACAAGACGCTGGCCCCTTGTTAAAACTTTCCATGGAGTTTTTATAGCATCTCTGAATTTATGCTCCGCGGTTTGATCTGCCATTCATTCACTTGTAAAACAATAATCGTATTATCGTACGTATTTTTATAAGAATCGATTGGCGGGTGCACAGAGAACAGTCTTAATTCCAGGCATCACCATCGTTCTTATCCACATTATAACAATAGCCTTTTGACCGGACAGAACCTGCATGACATGATGTACATTGACATGTAATGTTTTTTGAGACTTTGTTGTAGAACCTACCACTATTACCTAAAAAGTTGTCACTGGTTTTAATAAGCCAGATTTTTTTTTTCGAAATGACTACGCTATTGACCTAGCAAGGTTTAACAGCTTCACCGGACTACAATAGAATAATCAAATCATGATTGTTCCAAGTATTTAAATCATGCAGGTCTTTTACTAAATCTAACGTTTTTGAGTTTTTATGGATATATATTCAATTATTAAGAATGTATTTGACAGAGTTAAAATACTAAATTCCTGAAACAGCTTTTAATTGTTATAAACTAGCGGGCCCGGCAGACGTTGTGCCGCCCTGATTATAAAAAAATCCTGGAGAGTTAAAATACTAAATTCCTGAAACAGCTTTTAATTGTTATAAACTAGCGGGCCCGGCAGACGTTGTGCCGCCCTGATTATAAAAAAATCCTGGACAAATTATACCAAAACGTTCCTCATGGATCACTTTCCACTGGTGAAAACGGCATAAAAATCCGATCAGTAGTTTTTGAGTTTATCGCGAACAGACAGACAGACGCGGTAGGGGCTTTGTTTTACACTATTATGATGAATGAAAGATGACCCCATATTATAAAGGAGGGTATGGGTGTAGCATTAAAGCTAATTAATACCTAGCGAATGTTACTATCAAAACGCTCTTGCGAGATACGTAATCAAGAGGTAGGTCAGTGATTCAAAGTCGAGAGAACTTTACGTCTATCAGAGCGCCAATGATGCCGTGTTATTTGCGACACATTAATGACCCTTCACCCGAGAAAGTGTTAAGCAAATAAGAGCTGATATAGGTAGATGCCAATGCAAAAATAATAAAAAAGAATAAAGGCAACGTCTCTCTGAATGGTATTTGCAGTATGATAAGACGTGTTTACGACATTTAATTATATACTGTGCTAAAAATAACAGAATAGTGTATCTGTGTCAAACACTATTACTATTATTTATAACATAACAAGCAATTCGTGCGACTTCTTCCATTTAGTTCGAACATTTCGTATACTTTTAATAACGTACCACTGAAAAATCTTTGCTTATTTGAAATTAATATGTAATGTTTTGAATCAGGTCTCTTTATGTTCAGTACAAAGGACTTTTATTTAATTCAGCTTTATTCGAAATTCAAATTTCTTGTAACTTATTGCCAGTGACATATAAAATAGGACGGTAAAAGTACGAAATTTAGACGATAGGATAGTTTAATGTTGTCACACCCATGGGTAAATTAAACGCTGTTTGAGTCAGAAGAAATCTATTGAGTAAAATTAAATAAAAGTGTGTGTGTACTTATATGTACACGCGTTAGAAGTTATAGTTCTTTGGCGTAACAAGATAAAAATCTTTTCAAATGAGTTCTATTTTGTTACCTATATATTTCTGTAAAGAATGTTAGAAGCGATAACGCTTTATTTGATAGTGTATTCGGACACCGACTCGAAGGACGTAGGTTCAAATCCTTGCAATTGAGCAGATATACCGGCAAAGGAAACCATTGTAATAAAACCATAGCATAGGTCTTTTTCCAAGTCCGCCTGGCTAGCTGACACCTTCTAGTTATTTATTTTATTTCATTTTTGGCAAACAATTTTCTAGATTATTATTGCCATCGTCGAGTAGTTAATAAATAATATTACAAGTGTCTTGTGATAATTTCAGTGTTCTAACAAGACGCTGGCCCCTTGTTAAAACTTTCCATGGAGTTTTTATAGCATCTCTGAATTTATGCTCCGCGGTTTGATCTGCCATTCATTCACTTGTAAAACAATAATCGTATTATCGTACGTATTTTTATAAGAATCGATTGGCGGGTGCACAGAGAACAGTCTTAATTCCAGGCATCACCATCGTTCTTATCCACATTATAACAATAGCCTTTTGACCGGACAGAACCTGCATGACATGATGTACATTGACATGTAATGTTTTTTGAGACTTTGTTGTAGAACCTACCACTATTACCTAAAAAGTTGTCACTGGTTTTAATAAGCCAGATTTTTTTTTTCGAAATGACTACGCTATTGACCTAGCAAGGTTTAACAGCTTCACCGGACTACAATAGAATAATCAAATCATGATTGTTCCAAGTATTTAAATCATGCAGGTCTTTTACTAAATCTAACGTTTTTGAGTTTTTATGGATATATATTCAATTATTAAGAATGTATTTGACAGAGTTAAAATACTAAATTCCTGAAACAGCTTTTAATTGTTATAAACTAGCGGGCCCGGCAGACGTTGTGCCACCCTGATTATAAAAAAATCCTGGACAAATTATACCAAAACGTTCCTCATGGATCACTTTATCCACTGGTGAAAACGGCATAAAAATCCGATCAATAGTTTTTGAGTTTATCGCGAACAGACAGACAGACGCGGTAGGGGCTTTGTTTTACACTATTATGATGAATGAAAGATGACCCCATATTATAAAGGAGGGTATGGGTGTAGCATTAAAGCTAATTAATACCTAGCGAATGTTACTATCAAAACGCTCTTGCGAGATACGTAATCAAGAGGTAGGTCAGTGATTCAAAGTCGAGAGAACTTTACGTCTATCAGAGCGCCAATGATGCCGTGTTATTTGCGACACATTTATGACCCTTCACCCGAGAAAGTGTTAAGCAAATAATAGCTGATATAGGTAGATGCCAATGCAAAAATAATAAAAAAGAATAAAGGCAACGTCTCTCTGAATGGTATTTGCAGTATGATAAGACGTGTTTACGACATTTAATTATATACTGTGTTAAAAATATCAGAATAGTGTATCTGTGTCAAACACTATTACTATTATTTATAACATAACAAGCAATTCGTGCGACTTCTTCCATTTAGTTCGAACATTTCGTATACTTTTAATAACGTACCACTGAAAAATCTTTGCTTATTTGAAATTAATATGTAATGTTTTGAATCAGGTCTCTTTATGTTCAGTACAAAGGACTTTTATTTAATTCAGCTTTATTCGAAATTCAAATTTCTTGTAACTTATTGCCAGTGACATATAAAATAGGACGGTAAAAGTACGAAATTTAGACGATAGGATAGTTTAATGTTGTCACACCCATGGGTAAATTAAACGCTGTTTGAGTCAGAAGAAATCTATTGAGTAAAATTAAATTGAAAAGATTTTTATCTTGTTACGCCAAAGAACTATAACTTCTAACGCGTGTACATATAAGTACACACACACTTTTATTTAATTTTACTCAATAGATTTCTTCTGACTCAAACAGCGTTTAATTTACCCATGGTTCAAATTTTTTATATTTCGCCTTATTCTACGTTTGTAGAAAAAACGACACTAACAATAGAAAAAGTTGACTATAGCTAACTTCAGGGTGTCGGTTTTTCGTGATGGTGTGCGCGTGCATCGTAATAACTTCAGGATGTCGGTTTTTCGTGAAGACGTGCGCGCTCATCGTAAAAATTTACTCTCATCATTTTTCCCTAACGCGCCAAAAGAAGTATAACTACGATAAAAAAAAAATAGTAGCTATTACACTACAATTATACTTGAGATCCTGTGATGTCTTGTAGATGTCGTAAAGTATACTCTGCTCAGATTCGGTAACTTTCGTCTCGCACGCTGCGAAGCAGCGTGCGGGGAAACCGTACCAGGGCTGTAGACCTCTTTTG
>MU159569.1:109831-144650 GCA_015888305.1 Antheraea pernyi | reverse complement strand
CTTTTGATAGAGTGAACCGATTTTAATGAAACAAAGAATAAATGTTTTATCATGAATACAGTAATTTAGCAGTGATACTTGTTCAAACAAGCAGACACTTCTAAAATTGATTGAAATGTGTTTTAAAACTTACTAGCTTCTGTCCGTTTGTAATATTTACTTTGGTTACAGTCAGAGGACAACGATAACTGTTCATAAATAAGGATCTTCTGATAATAGCGTCTGCAATACATTTCTATGAATTTGACAGAGCGAAAGCACTTTGTAGAGTTTCGCATTTTGATAAATATATGATTAACAAGGTCTAACACGTCTTCAATTAATTGCTCGATGTTGTGGCTCAACTAAACAAGCCATAGTCACGAATTGACTGATGTATTGTAGTGGATTCGTTAGTGGAGACAATTTCTAATCACTACCCTCGTCTAATCTGTACAACAAATAGCGTCAATGATAGAAGAAACATGTATATTGTTCATAGCGAAATCCGCTACATTCCGGACACTGGTTGCTCTCGAAGCGAGACATTAAGACAGACTTTGCAACGTGTACAGCAATCCTTTTTTTTTAATCTGGTGTGCGGGAGCGAAATTGACTCCCAGACCACGGCGACGTGATCTGCGGTTACGCAGGCGTGGACGCGAGCATGCTCTGTTTGGAGAGACAGGCTGGTACTGATCGTTCACTGCCGTTATTTCATCGGGAGGGTCGGTAAAATGTACAGCAATCCAGTTTGTACTTGTTTGTACACATACATTAATTTTAGTGAGAAATTTTCAAAGCAGCGATGTCATTTTAACAGCTTCTAAAATAAAATCCGTTAATTTCATTTGTCTCTTTAAAACTTAATTCAAAATACATACTCATTTCTTAGGTGGTGTATCTCGTGAACAGCGGTTCGGAAGCTAACGAAGTGGCGACACTCCTCGCTAAGGCTTACACAGGAAACCACGATATCATCTCCCTGCAGACCAGCTACCACGGTTACAGCAACACTCTGATGGGGCTCACCGCCACGCAGTCCTACCGTATGGCAATACCAGTACCACCTGGCTTCCACCATGTAAGTCGAATTGTATAATAGAGTGTTCAAGTGTTAGATAAGCAGAACTTTAATCATTTTGACCCACCTTTTCCTCTTATCAGCAATTGTAAGCTAAGCTCTATCTATGCGTACATAAATAATGACTTAATTTAAAAAAAACCTTTTCCAACTTTATTGTCGAGTTAAAAGAAGGAATAGTAAATAAGTAAGTATTGCTAACTAAATCGATATTCACAACCCCCTCTTTCCCCTATGTCATCAGAAATGTACATAGACCGTCTACTCCTCTTTGATGCTAACGTAATATCTAGGTTAGCATGGTATAGGCATGTCATGAGGAGAGATGATGACCATGTAACTGTGTTGAGTATGATGCTGGACAGATATAGGAGTAGAGGAAAACGGTATGGATGGATGGTGTGAAAAATGATATATGTGTAAAAGGTGTGAATACAGGTGTGACATCTGATAGGCGAGAGTGGAGTAGGAAAGCATGTTATACCGACCCTACTTAGGTGGGATAAGGGTAAGAAGATGATGAATTAATATTCGTATAATAAACAGGCCGTGCACCCTGATCCGTTCAGAGGCATCTGGGGTGGATGCAGAGACTCCCTGTCCCAAGTGCCCGGATCTTGCAATTGCACCGGCGAGTGTGTTACTGCTGATAAATACGCTCACCAAATGCATGAGGTAAAATTCTTCATATATTATTATATATATTCATATTACTATATACTTCATATATATTATTATCATATACAATTGTTACTCAATATATTAAAAGTGATTTTTATGAGCATTTCTGTCATAGTTTTAATGTTTTCGTGTCAGTGTATTTTCTTGAATTTGCATAATTTACTTGACAATATGTATATATCTTGCTTTCCTTCAAAATTACTTAATTATTTTCCATATTATTATTTTACCAAAAATTGCAACAGTTTTAAAGTCAATAAAAAGTGATTTGTAATGAATAAAAGAAAATTATTTTCGCAATAATATACTATTTCGCATTTGTTAGGATGTCTAACGTATGCTCAAAATATTACTGTAATGCCATTAAAATCTGTATATTTTAACATGTTTTGCCAAATAAAAGCAGCGATTAAAGCATTTTCAAACACAAGACAATCATTTTGTTAAGTAAAATTTGTGAATAACGAATTATGGAGCAACAATGATTAACTCATATAAATTTCAACACCTTCCAGCTTCTAGGAAACTCAGTACCTGCTGGAAGAATCGCAGCGTTCTTCGCTGAGTCCATACAAGGAGCCGGTGGTACCATTCAATTCCCGAAAGGATATCTGAAGAAAGTTCAAGAACTTGTCAAGAAGAACGGAGGACTTTACGTCGCTGACGAGGTATTATAAACATTAAAATACCAACTTAAATGTAAAAGCCAGTTCTTGTAAATAACACCTTACTAAAGGTAAAGATAACAGTTTTTTTGTATTACAATTTTCATTTATCATTAAGCAATCAACTCATCTATAACTAACCTCAAATAAGAGCAATATAAAGTCAACTGATAAATTGTATTAGGACAATATTTCATTATTAAACACCTCATTTCGCATTTTATATAGCGACATACTCTGTGAGAAGTATAGTTACAGAATTTCTGTAGTCAAGTCTTTCAAAGTTTTTACACCTATTATCAAACAAAATATTATTAAACTTTTATTAATAATGTCTTGAGTATTTCGTGATATTTTAAAACACTGATAAGAACTCTTGTAGCGACCTACTAATTCTTGTTATTAATTTTCCTGAAAGCGTTACAGCCGGAAAAGTAAACTTGCGAATTTCTACTATTTCAGTGATATCTTTTATTCTACGTCACTTTTCTCCGCTTTTAATATATGTAACCATGAGTGCAAAAAAAAACATAATTATATTCAAGCGGACCCGGGAGACGTTGCCCCGCCCTGATTATAAAGAAATCCTTGACAAATCATTTACCAAAGCCTTCCTCATCTAAATCCCTTTATCTACTGGTGAAGTCGTATGAATATCCGTTCAGTAGTTTTTGAGTGTAACGCCAACAGAGGACTTTGTTTCATAGTATGTAGTGATAAAGTCAGTAAAATATAAATCTAATATTTGAAGATTTAAGTCTCGTCAAATTGTCGTCTATTTAAAGTTAATTCAATCGTAATTAGCTGATTATGAAAGACTACATCGTGAGAGAATCAATTTATTACTCGTATTACAATACTGTGTAGTGGCCACATTATTGGAGTTCGATATAAATTATATGCTAACTGGCACGGTAATCGCCTCACGCTTTCCATCAGAAAGAATTATTTAGAAGATATTGATGCATCTATAGGCAACTGTAATGGGCTCTGTCGCGAATCTTCATGGATTTACAATGGGGACAATTACTATAGGTACAAACAGGATTCGGGCGCACTGGTGACGGATACTGGGGCTTCGAGACTCACGGTGTGAAGCCCGACATTGTGACGATGGCGAAGGGTATCGGTAACGGGTTCCCGCTGGCCGCCGTCGTCACTACGAAGGAGATCGCCGCTACACACGCCAAGGCCGCTTACTTCAACACTTTCGGAGGCAACCCTCTCGCGTCAACCGTCGGCAAGACCGTTCTAGAGGTACAATAGTACAATTTATTATTTCTTTAACGAGAGATTGTTACTTTTAGAAGGTTTGTGAGATGAATAAAAGAACTGACTCCGTTTGTGTAGACTTGTAAACGCTTTAGTATTTAGGCCATGAATCTCTCTTTTATTTATTGAAGTGAAACTTCTTTAACGACGTAGGGAGAAATTTTAGAGCATGTAAAAACGTATGTAACGTTTTTCGGTTACGCGCCATCTTAATTTGTAAGGCCGCTTACTTCAACACTTTCGGAGGCAACCCTCTCGCGTCAACCGTCGGCAAGACCGTTCTAGAGGTACAATAGTACAATTTATTATTTCTTTACCGAGTAACTGCTACTTTTAGAAGGTTTGTGAGATGAATAAAAGAACTAACTCCGTTTCTGTAGACTTGTAAATGCTTTGGTATTTAGTTCATAAATGTCTTTTTTTTTTAATTGACAAATTCTTTAGGCGCGGTTAACAGTGTTTTTTGGTCAGGAGATTAACTTATAATTTCGCGTCATCCTAGTAAGCGTGACCGACCGTACATATTGCGCTTGAGCAGCTTGCGTCAGACTAGCGTCGCGTTACCACGCTTATACTTAACGGCCTGTGTACATAAACTATAAAAACATATGTGCGTTAAAAAGATAAACACGATCGAGTTTCTTGCCAGTTATTTTTGGTGATTGGGTTATTTTCTTAGGAGGTGGTAGTTTTGACGTTTATTATTGACGCATTTTTAGGGCCTACAATAAATAAAGTATTTTTATTGGATTTGATTTTTACGGGAGCAGTGAAGAAAAGCGTTCACGCTTATCGGTAAGGTTGTCTTAACCTACAGTTGGGTCGTAAGTCGTAAACACTGTCCCAAACTCCTCGCCTTGCAGCATCCTTTTAATTATTACGAACATTCCAGGTCATTGAAGAAGAAGGTCTGCAGAACAACAGTAAAGTCGTTGGAAAGTACTTCATCGAGCAGTTGATGCAGCTGCAGAAGCAATATCCCATAATCGGTGACGTCCGCGGCCAGGGTCTTATGCTGGGAGTTGAGCTCGTAGAACCGGGCACTAAGAACCCTCTCAACGGACCCCAGATGACTGACATTCATGAATACATTAAGGACAACGGTGCACTTATTGCTCGCGGTGGGCGATTCAACAACGTAAGTAACTCGTGCAACCGCCTACTATTTTTAGTCATGACTGGTGAACATTCATGTTTTGAGTTTATTGTATATTCAGTTTTGAGTTTTGTTTGAGTATTCATTTGAGTGAGTGAGTTTGAGTGTATTGTTTTTATTTTGATGAGTTATGAGTGTGTTATATATCGTATAAAATTATTTTCAATTTAAAGAGTCCCATGAAATTATTTGTTTAAAAAATATACTTTACACGCTACTTTGTCCATGTTGAATTACATCACTGATTATAATTGACGTTTATTAATTCTTGTCAACATATTCTAAAATAGATAAATAGAGACAACAAGATAAATTGACTGAATTGACACTGGCAGAATCGATATTTACGAGACGCCATTATATAAAAAAATGTTGAAGCTTTTTATACATATGTGTTTTATTACACACAGGTATTCAGAATAAAGCCACCTCTATGCATCACAAAACAGGACGTCGACTTTGGAATCTCGGTTATAGATGACGCTTTGAAGAAATATTCCAAGAAATAAAATAATCTACATGTGCTTATGTTTACTTTTATAGGTTTAGGACGCATTACAGTTATTGTTATTTATTATTGTTTTATTTCTAACTCCCCTTGTTTTCGGAATTCCGCGTGAGGATAAAATGGAACATAGTTGATAAACCAGGTGAATGTTTAAAGGGTCACATCCTTCAATCCTGTGATAGTTTATGGTCACGTTTAACATACTAATAAACTTAACTAGAATCTTAGTTAAAGTTTATTCTAAAACTTTTAAAGGTTTGTTAAATTATTGCAAATATAGCGAATAAATATGGACTCCATAATAGGTAACAATATTAGTTATGTAAGATGTAAAGATGCGAAATAATGAGACTTTTACTTTGAGGCTGTTCATAAAAAATGTCAGATAAAGTTTTACCTTCTTCAACTATCTCACTCTTCGTCAAGCTGTCATATTTTACTATGGAATAAAGACTCTTTCTTCCGTGTATTTTCTGCTAATCTTCCTATACATATACAAATATATATTTACATATTTGAAAAGAAAAACTTTCTATCGTAACATAAAACATAAACATATAATCGAACACTAAAATTTACACAATTGTTTGATGAGCTGCGTACGTCACGTTTCCTAAAACTCCTCACCGCGCGGCCCCGTTCTCCTTTGTCACTATTAGCGATACCCCCTCCCTTCTCGTACGTGCCAACATATTTTATGAACGAGCCTTTACCACGCCAAGTGAGAAAAGCGAATATTATTGCGCACGCGACTATTCTTTTATAATTATAGCGACCAAAGAAACATACTGTACTGAATAAAGACGATTGATCATATTTTGCTGTTAAATGAGATATACCGGCCAACCTGTGTCAATGCGACAGCTAAAATAGCATTTTACAATAATCGCTGAACTCTCCGAATTGAGCTAGCTATAAGAAGCTTACTATATTATATTAATATATAATTAAATGGTTACAATATAATAAAATCTTATGAATATACATAAATTAACTCTTTATACTAGCTATAAATCTATATATATCACAAACCTCCAGAGATAGTACTAGATATATTTTAAATTGACAATATATATACCTTAAGAGAAGCGAGACACATTTTTAGTAATAGGTATGGAATTATCGGAGGAGGATTACTCATAAATGAAAAGTTTTATTAAGCAGTACGGGAACGAAAAAAACTTAGGAAGTACTCACGGAAGAGAAGAGTTATTCAATGGGAAATAATGCTTAATATAATATAACTAATAAGTTATATCTAAAATGCAAGTTATATTAATCGCTATATAATATATTTAACCACTACTAAGCAGCTAAGAAGTAAAGATGTTATAAAAGTTTTGTAATGCGAGCTTTGACAGACAGAACTTAAAACAGCAAGGATATTCTGTGCAGAAAATAAATCTGTCATTTATCTGTGACAGCTGTGGGTGAAACTGTCAAAATCAAAAAAAGTAGTACAAATAATCAAATAAGTCTTGTAGTGTTTTGAAAATTATAGAATATGCTTATTTATTTCTAGGGTTAATTATATGAAGTATAATAGCTTAAAATATTCATATTGTTTTAGTTGCATTTAATACTTCCAGTTAGTCTTCGCTACTAGTCAATTAAAATGGTTTTTAAATGCCAAGAAGACAGCTTTTTGCTAGAGGTATTATATTACATGGTTTTTTAGGATCAAATGATTTTATATCATTATCTTATCAAGTTATGTCAGTCAAATTATTGAATTATAAGTAAACAAACAAAAAACGAATTATTAGTCAATAAATTCATATATGTATATACTACAAAATATAAAAACACCTTTTGTAAAGAGGTTATTTGCCACAAAAATATCATTTTATTTTATTTTGGTAGCGTTGCATATACAAAACTACCACCTATTCTACTCTTTTTTACTTACCGCACATATGACCAGTTGTTACTTATCCAATAAATAATGAGTTTATTTCTAGTATCACTCAAAAGTTGTTAAATGTGAACCGAGCATATTTGATACCCTTCAAATTGTATAGACTTTCCATATTCTATTACAGGCTCCTTTGTCGGTTCACATTTAACAACTTTTGAGTGATACTAGAAATAAACTCATTATTTATTGGATGAGTAAGAACGTCTCATGTACTAAAGCCATGTGCTAATCCCACTCTGTGGATTAGAAGCCAGCATCACAAACACTACTGCTATGGAGGCTTTACACATATAGACCTTGTACAAGCTATACCAGTCTTATCAGTAATACTAACCAATGACATAAATAGCAATTGTTGGAAAACATGTTCTCTTCCAAAATGTTATTTAAATATGTTAATCAAGCTATACCGGTATAAAACCTTATACCTACTGAAATAAAGGTTCGTTCCTAAGGAATTTAACATTAGTGAACTCAAGATACTCTCTCAACATATTAAAAGAAGTTACGGATATTAATACCAGACTGTATAAATATAAAAAATATTTCTCAAACATATACATTGCCTTATATTTTTGTAACCTGTAGATAAACTCACTTCACTGTCCATGATCATAAAAACAATGAAATCCAAAAATTACTGCCACCAACAAGAGATCTGCAAGCCATTGCCTGTTTTACTGTCATCATATCTCAAATATGTTCAATGAGAGAAACTAATTGTGAGTGGTTTACCCTACTAGAAATGTAAACAAACATAGTTATAATCAGGGCTTTTTTTGTGGGGCACTAGCTATGGGAAACAACCTAAAACTATGAATATCTCATATACAAATATATATTTACATATTTGAAAAGAAAAACTTTCTATCGTAACATAAAACATAAACATATAATCGAACACTAAAATTTACACAATTGTTTGATGAGCTGCGTACGTCACGTTTCCTAAAACTCCTCACCGCGCGGCCCCGTTCTCCTTTGTCACTATTAGCGATACCCCCTCCCTTCTCGTACGTGCCAACATATTTTATGAACGAGCCTTTACCACGCCAAGTGAGAAAAGCGAATATTATTGCGCACGCGACTATTCTTTTATAATTATAGCGACCAAAGAAACATACTGTACTGAATAAAGACGATTGATCATATTTTGCTGTTAAATGAGATATACCGGCCAACCTGTGTCAATGCGACAGCTAAAATAGGATTTTACAATAATCGCTGAACTCTCCGAATTGAGCTAGCTATAAGAAGCTTACTATATTATATTAATATATAATTAAATGGTTACAAAATAATAAAATCTTATGAATATACATAAATGAACTCTTTATACTAGCTATAAATCTATATATATCACAAACCTTTAGAGACAGTACTAGGTATATTTTAAATTTTAAATTGACAATATATATACCTTAAGAGAAACGAGACACAATTTTTAGTAATAGGTATAGAATTATCAGAGGAGGATTACTCATAAATGAAAAGTTTTATTAAGCAGTACGGGAACGAAAAAAACTTAGGAAGTACTCACGGAAGAGAAGAGTTATTCAATGGGAAATAATGCTTAATATAATATAACTAATAAGTTATATCTAAAATGCAAGTTATATTAATCGCTATATAATATATTTAACCACTACTAAGCAGCTAAGAAGTAAAGATGTTATAAAAGTTTTGTAATGCGAGCTTTGACAGACAGAACTTAAAACAGCAAGGATTTTCTGTGCAGAAAATAAATCTGTCATTTATCTGTGACAGCTGTGGGTGAAACTGTCAAAATCAAAAAAAGTAGTACAAATAATCAAATAAGTCTTGTAGTGTTTTGAAAATTATAGAATATGCTTATTTATTTCTAGGGTTAATTATATGAAGTATAATAGCTTAAAATATTCATATTGTTTTAGTTGCATTTAATACTTCCAGTTAGTCTTCGCTACTAGTCAATTAAAATGGTTTTTAAATGCCAAGAAGACAGCTTTTTGCTAGAGGTATTATATTACATGGTTTTTTAGGATCAAATGATTTTATATCATTATCTTATCAAGTTATGTCAGTCAAATTATTGAATTATAAGTAAACAAACAAAAAACGAATTATTAGTCAATAAATTCATATATGTATATACTACAAAATATAAAAACACCTTTTGTAAAGAGGTTATTTGCCACAAAAATATCATTTTATTTTATTTTGGTAGCGTTGCATATACAAAACTACCACCTATTCTACTCTTTTTTACTTACCGCACATATGACCAGTTGTTACTTATCCAATAAATAATGAGTTTATTTCTAGTATCACTCAAAAGTTGTTAAATGTGAACCGACAAAGGAGCCTGTAATAGAATATGGAAAGTCTATACAATTTGAAGGGTATCAAATATGCTTGGAGAATACTATATTTTTCCCTGCAGGTGGTGGTCAGGTAAGTTGTTGAATCTTTCTGTCTACATTTACCAAGAACTTATAGGTAGTTTAATCAATTTTTTATATATCTTGGAGTAGCAAACACACATATAATTCACTTCATGTTAATGTTACCACAGAGTATAGCTATGTATAGATAATAATAAAAGGGCTGTAGTCCTGAAGTCAAATATAATACAAGTGAGTAAGAATGTCTCATGTACTAAAGCCATGTGCTAATCCCACTCTGTGGATTAGAAGCCAGCATCACAAACACTACTGCTATGGAGGCTTTACACATATAGACCTTGTACAAGCTATACCAGTCTTATCAGTAATACTAACCAATGACATAAATAGCAATTGTTGGAAAACATGTTCTCTTCCAAAATGTTATTTAAATATGTTAATCAAGCTATACCGGTATAAAACCTTATACCTACTGAAATAAAGGTTCGTTCCTAAGGAATTTAACATTAGTGAACTCAAGATACTCTCTCAACATATTAAAAGAAGTTACGGATATTAATACCAGACTGTATAAATATAAAAAATATTTCTCAAACATATACATTGCCTTATATTTTTGTAACCTGTAGATAAACTCACTTCACTGTCCATGATCATAAAAACAATGAAATCCAAAAATTACTGCCACCAACAAGAGATCTGCAAGCCATTGCCTGTTTTACTGTCATCATATCTCAAATATGTTCAATGAGAGAAACTAATTGTGAGTGGTTTACCGTACTAGAAATGTAAACAAACATAGTTATAATCAGGGCTTTTTTTGTGGGGCACTAGCTATGGGAAACAACCTAAAACTATGAATATCTCATGATTTTTATTGGTTTCTTTCTGAAAATTTACAACGGTATAACGTAAATGTAAAAGTAACATTATATGTCACAACTACCACAAATAACAAGGTATACATTTTTGCATTTTTTGAGATACAGAAAATTAAGAATTTACAACCTTAGAAAATTAGTGTGCATATTGTATAAACAAAGTGTTAGCAGTCATCACATTAGCCAGAGGGTTTCTATATGGTCATATGCATCTGCTTGAAGGAAGATATGGGTGTATAATCATCAAGTCAGCTGTATTGGTGATTTCATAGAAATCAATCATTCTATATTTTCTCATATACAGTAGTTCTATATGAATATTTCTCAGTTTACATCACTATATTTTACCTCTCTGCCAGCCCATCATGTTGTTTGATAAGGGGGAAAAATAAAACCCTTCCACCTGCATGTGTAAGTGTGTATGTGTGCACTTGTGTGGAGGTGATATGTGTAATGTTGTCGCAGTGATGTAGGATTTTGTGTCACTGTATCGCAGGAGCAGCGTACTCAAGGGCTCCACGCCGAGGGAGCGGACCTAAGTATCTTATCATTATATGTCACAACTACCAAAAATAACAAGGTATACAATTTTTCATTTTTTGAGATACAGAAAATTAAGAATTTACAACCCTAGAAAATTAGTGTGCATATTATATAAACGAAGTGTTAGCAGTCATCACATTAGCCAGAGGCTTTCTATATGGTCATATGCATCTGCTTGAAGGAAGATATGGGGATATGGGTAATCATCAAGTCAGCTGTAGCTTTCATAATAGAAATCAATCATTCTATATTTTCTCATATACAGTAGTTCTATATGAATATTTCTCAGTTTACATCACTATATTTTACCTCTCTGCCAGCCCATCATGTTAATAATTTAGATTAGTAAATATAGTTTCAGTTTGTGAATGTAGAATTGAAATACCACCAAACCACCATGATTTATGTACCTATATCGGGTAATTACAAGGATGTATTCATAACTCTACACTTTTTCTAGCCTCACGATGTTGGTTGGTTAGATGACTTAGAAGTATTACAAGTTGTCAGAAAAAACGATGAAGCTCTCCATTCTACAAGGAAACCAATAGAAGTTGGAACTACTGTGTCACGAAGTGTTAGCAGTCATCACATTAGCCAGAGGCTTTCTATATGGTCATATGCATCTGCTTGAAGGAAGATATGGGGATATGGGTAATCATCAAGTCAGCTGTAGCTTTCATAGAAATCAATTGTTCTATATTTTCTCATATACAGTAGTTAGTTCTATATGAATATTTCTCAGTTTACATCACTATATTTTACCTCTCTGCCAGCCCATCATGTTAATAATTTAGATTAGTAAATATAGTTTCAGTTTGTGAATGTAGAATTGAAATACCACCAAACCACCATGATTTATGTACCTATATCGGGTAATTACAAGGATGTATTCATAACTCTACACTTTTTCTAGCCTCACGATGTTGGTTGGTTAGATGACTTAGAAGTATTACAAGTTGTCAGAAAAAACGATGAAGCTCTCCATTTTACAAGGAAACCAATAGAAGTTGGAACTACTGTGTCACAGAAAATCAATTGGCAGAGAAGATTTGATCATATGCAACAGCACTCTGGTATTGGCACCTACATATTTTTAAATGTTGGTTTGCTAAAATTTCTTTGAACGTTTGTCTGTGATGTCTCTGAATTTTATTTTGAGAATAGTGTGATTTAGAAAACTATTATAATACAACAGGGAGCCGATTCTTATTTATTAGACTGCCATTTTAAAGTTAGAAATCTTTGTTATAGATTTCTGTGAGTGGTTTGTAGTCTTTATTTATTTATTGCATATTGTTTCACAGCATGTTTTAAATACATATCAAAATGTAATATTTTACAAACATAGATATGATGCCAATTACGAAGTCGCTATTATTACATTTTGCTTATTTTATAATGAATAACCTTGCCCATGACTCTGTCCCCTGCAACCTAATTTAAAAAAACAGCGACTAATCATAATCATCCTAATATATTAAGCCTATTTACTTATCTACTTTTCACTCGTACTTAAGTGTCCTCATTAAAATAATGTTGGTTTGCTAAAATTTCTTTGAATGTTTGTCTGTCATGTCTCTGAATTTTATTGTGAGAACAGTATGATGTAGAAAAATATTGTGATACAACATGGAGTCAATTCTTATTTATAAGACTACCATTTTAAAGTTAGAAATCTTTGTTATAGATTTCTGTTAGTTTTTTTGTAGTGATTTTTTTTTATTAGCCAGAACAAAGATTATTTCCAGTAGTTGTATGATTAAAGATTAATATTATTTCAGACATGAACAGGAACATCAACACAAAAAAATACTGAACTATCTAGATACTTACCTTAGTAATTTTCATTCTAGGGCAGCATCTTCTGTCAGCAGTGTTAGAGAAATGTTTAAATTTGCCGACAACAAGCTGGTGGCTGGGAGCTGAGGAATCATTTGTGGAGTTGGACTCCGCTACTATTAAGGAAGAGGATATAAAAACGGCAGAGACTATGTGCAATGAAATGATTAGATCAGCTGAACCTGTTAGTGTAAAATTATGCAAAGCCAATGATCCTAATTTAGACCAGGTAATTACAGACATTTTTTACTTGCTTAGAAAAATGACAGAAGGACTCCTCTTAGCAGTTTTAAGTCAAAAATTAAATTTGTTTAAATTGGTTATTATAGATTATACGATTTCTGTTTTCATGGGTTTATATGATTACATTAATTACTTTATTGTTTTCAGTGTTAGACAACAACCTGACCTTTTGTTAAATTGACATATGATGTAAGATGGTAAACGCGTTAAACCTAGAAAAAGGCTGGCTCTTACAGCTGCGGTGATGCACTTATAGGGGCATTGTTGACTGATTTTCAACTTGAGGGTCTACCCTATTATATATTACATAGGCGCTATTATAGAACGCTCAATCCTGGGTAATTTCTAAGTTCGAACCAAATGACAGCATAAAATGCCGCTGAGTTATAAAAATAAAAAAAAAGATCAGTGTATTTTAAATGGGAAATCTTCTGACGCCTTCGGAGAAGAGCTCAATTTTCAGGAATTTTCTTAGGGTTTAAGGGGTGTCAAATAACATCATAAGACTTAAGACACTCAAGCCAACGACACCCAAACCAACCTCACCTGCACATGGTGCACCCTGCTGAATAACGAATGAGGCAATGGCGACAGCGGGGTGGTAGGGTTCTACAGCCTGACTGGGTCGCAAATTTTTCAAATCGGACCAGTAGTTGGTAGTCACTAGTGAGATCAGCCCCTACAACGTCACAAACTTTACCTCTTTATAATATTAGTATTATTAATAATGCTTAATTACTGCTAAATGTATTGCATCACTTAAATTACAATAAAGTACGCTTTATAGGCACACACCAGAGGTCTACCAAAAGATTGTATGGACACTATAAGAATTATTTGCATTGGAAATTTTGATGAGAACATGTGTTGTGGTACTCATGTATCCAATCTAAGGTATATTTTTTTTATTACTTAGCTTTTATTAGTAAAACACATACAAACAGTAACATAGTCCATAATTTAACTAATGATCTTAATTCTGCAGTTAACTACATTAATCCAGCTTCAAACATGTTTGCTTTTTTAATTTATCTTACAATAGTACTAACTGAGCTTACGTTTTATGATACCCACAACTGGAAAAAATATACTTTGCTTATAGAGATTCTTTAGTCTTTTGCAGTGCTTATTTTAATATTCAGTAACTTTATATTAAATGAATATATTGTAATATTTTTTTTCTAGATTAGGTCCAAATGGTTACGAAGTCAAACTAATAAAAGTCGATGGAAACCTATTTTAGCCTATTTTTACGTATGCGACGACATACCTCTATCAATTTATTTATATATAATACTAGCGGGCTCGACGGACGTTGTCCCGTCCAGATAATTTAAACGAATCTTAATAAATTATATACGTAAACCTTCCTCATGAATCACTTTATCTACTGGTGAAAACTGCATGAAAATCCATTTAGTATTTTTTTAGTTTATCGCGAACAGACAAACAGGCAGATGTGGCAGAAGACTTTGTTTTATAATATTATAAGTGATAATGTAGATATTTCAAATAAAATAGAAGGAACTTTTAAAGTTATTATTTTGATTTCACAGTCAGCTACAAGTATTAAAAATATTGGGGGCGGAGCCCGGTAAAAGGGGGAAGATGAATTTAAGATTCCTTGTGGGTAATCGCGTGGTAAACAAGTTACAAGTTATGTTGGACAGGGAGAAAGCGATGACTGCACTGCTTAAGTAAGTTAAATGTAACATTACAACTTAGGGCGCGCCCATTAATTACGTGAGAGGATCAGGAGGGTTCGGGGTTTCAGCAAATATTACATAATTTTTTTTGGTGCAAAATATAGTGTAATAATGTTAGCAAATTAGATTAATTTAAAAGAAAACATGTTCGACTGAAATATGCTGAAATCTGACACAATTCTTCTATGTAAAAATCTATGTATAGATATAAAGTTATTTGGTATTGATATATCAAAATGTAATGCAAATCATTGGAATTAATTGTAATAAAAAGTAAAAGTAATAAATCTGTACAGTTTTATAAAATATATCAAAAATTGTTTATTTTTCGGCGAATGCGAACGAAAACACCTTCTAGGCCGAGAAATTTGTTAATTCAAAACATGACATACTAGTTTAAAATATACCACCTTTCAATACCTAGCTTAAAAACATGAGAGCGCCATCTCTTGCAAACAAAATGAATTAAATATTGATAACAAATTTAAATGTTTGTAATGCATTTATAAAAGCAAAATGTGTTATTTTTTTAGAATTTATAATTTAAAGCATTTTTTCTCAAAATACAAATTTTAAAAGATCTCACGTGAGATTAGTGGAAGGTTTCAAGACAAATCATACGACATCTCAACAAAGAGAGGGGGGTGGTCAAAAATCCTCAAGTAATTAATGGACGCCCCTTAGATATATTGCGTTCCTAATGCAAAAAGGGCATATGGTCTTTGAAGTGAAACTTCTTATGAGCCCTGCCTTTGAAATTCCGATGCCTATCCTTTTTGGGTGACGAAAAGTGGTGTGGATAAACACTGTGTCAGGTAGAGTACTGGAGAACAGTGAGATATACGCTGTTCTTGCTTTTTTTTTAGTTTTACTTTTAACGCGTGTGACCTACACACTAGTGAGACCTACACACACGTGAGACCTTGTGGTAACTTGTAAATTTAATAAAACTTGTTTTCAGAAATGAACCCACCCGGCACGAAGAATTGGTACAGAAATTACAGAAAAACCTGAAATCTTGCAACAAAAACTTACAGAATGTCTTATCAGAACTCGCACAGCATGAAATAGATAGAATCAAAAGGATGGAACCGAAACCGGAATACTTGTTTATGTACAAGAAGGAGGCGACTCCGGAATTCAACAGGGCTATAATAAAAGGCTTGGAGGGTGAACGGTTATTTATGCTATTGGTGTCCGATGACCCGGACAAACCTAAGGAGGGCCAGATCATCATTCAAGGACCTGAAGACCATTGCAATGTCTTAGGGAATCAGTAAGTATAACTTATTCTATGTAGTACATTTGATTTCTAAAGACAATGTGTCCAAATAACACACTACGAGCTGGTACTGACTCAACTAATTTGCCTTTTACTATGTAGCTTTGAGTAATTTTTTTTTCTTCTTTTTTGCAGACTCTCGGTCTGCACCTTTTTTTTGCTATCGTTTTATTTAATGTTTAAGTGAAAAATCATATCTATGAGCAACTTTTGGGTGTTTTATTATTATTATTTTATATAGTTATTTCTTTATTTTTATGATTTTATTTAGCTATTTTATGACGGATTTTTTTAAAGAGGCTTTAAGTAATATTAGCAAATAAAATTAAAAAAAGGAATTCGTATTGGATACCACTTAATTGGAAATACATCAACATATTGATTGTGATTATAATAAATTTTAAAATCAGATTAATTAATTAAAAATTAGAAAAAAAAAATTTTCCTTGTTTCATGATAATTACGCGCAGTACAATCCAAAAACAATGGCGACCACCGAGTGACACAGTATCCATCGCCGTTCGCCGCTGTCATGCCGGCCTGCGAACAGCTGGATATGCACAGGCTGATCCCGAAACGCGACCCGCAGAAGCGAATCACTATGACGGGTTTTTCGCCATATACATGGTGGTTGCGACCCAGCCAGGCTGTAGAACCCTACCACCCCGCTATCGCCATTGCCTCGTTCGTTATTCAGAGGGGTACACCACGCGCAGGTGAGGTTGGCTTGAATGTCTCAAGTCTTAGATGTTATTCAACACCCCTTACACCCCAAAAACATCAATAATCTAGAAAAATCATTATCTACATGTAAAAATCTCGTCAAATTCTCTTGTATTTCTCCGTTAATAAACGAACACTATAATTTTTATTTATTTAGGCATCCTCTTTCAAATAACCCGTTTTAGTATAAATAAATACGTTTTCAGTAATATAGTCGTAAATTCATGTTTATTAAATAAAAATATTTTGGTACTTCAAGCACCAAACTACTGAGTCAGTGACTGATTTTTATACATCGCAATCTTCTGAGTAATCTGTATTTTATTAAAATTTCCAGAATTACAGATATACTGAAATGCAAAGGCGCGTTCAAAAATGGCAAGTTCCAAGGAAAAGCTGGCGATTTGGGGTCCATTAATAAATGCAAGAAACTGATTGAAGATTACTTTAATGCAACAAATTGAAATTCAACATTTATTTAATTACTCAATTGCGTAAATAAATATTGGTTAACAATAAAATAGAAGACCTATATATATTTGTAGTTGAAATAAAAAAAACATAAATAAATATACAGGTTTTGTTCTTTATGTAAACATTCACCCGCATACTGCACATTCAGATGCAAATCTCGATTCTTATTGGTCAACATGTGTAGCCAGAGACAAAGTTACTTATTGCACCATAGATACTCTTCTTTAATATTCGTCCAATAGGACAGGCGAAGGAATTAATCCATACTGCCAATTCTGAAGTTGTCAATATAGGTAGTTCTTACGTATTCTATAAAGGCCTAATCACCAAATCTTCTATATATCATTTCGTACATTCTTTAAATCATCTTTTAATTTTGAAGTTGCCAATATAGGTAGTACTTATGTATTCTTTAGTCAGTTTTCTTCTATATACATGTTAATGTAAAGGCATACGCGCCAAATCTTCTCTATGTCCAAATTAATGTAAAGGCATAAACGCCAAATCTTCTATAATATATTCTTTTATCCAACTTTTTTATCTTAATCTCCTTGTTAATAGTAGCGTACCATCTTTGTCCAGAGTGTTTGTTAATTTCCATTGTCGAGTAATTAATTCAATATTCTAACTTCTCTATGTCCAAATTAATGTAAAGGCATAAACGCCAAATCTTCTATAATATATTCTTTTATCCAACTTTTTTATCTTAATCTCCTTGTTAATAGTAGCGTACCATCTTTGTCCAGAGTGTTTGTTAATTTCTATTGTCGAGTAATTAATTCAATATTCTAACAAGATGGTGGCTCCCAGAAGTTTTTGTGGCATCTCAGAATTCATGGTCCGTGGTATTATTTTCTATTCACTTCACTTATGCACAATAAACAAACTATATTACATAAAACACCACCAATTTTACACAATATAGAGTTAAGTAACACAAGATTATGAATAAAAAATAAAATCCACTACATGACAGACTAAGATCCCGCCAAAAACTCCTGCACCATAGATATTGGTGACAGGCAAAAAAAATCTAGCAACACTGAGAATTCCACATGCACAATTTACAGCAAATTCATACATATATTTTATTATTTAAAGATATATATTCAAGTCTAAAGATCTTACGGAATGTCATTTAAATAATGTTATTAGTTTTTACATAAAATTACATTTTTTTTTTTTTATTGTTGTTTGGTGCGCTAAAGTGAGAAAATATAGGAAAAAATGAGACATCTTATACAGCTATTATAAAACGATTTGTCTATAGGGGTCACAATACAAGAACCTAGTTCAGAAAATTTATATGATTTTACGAAACAATACTTATTTATGCAAATTAAGAAATCCCCTTTGAAACAGTACAGTATATATGATCATACAATATTAGGAAAATTTGAGTAATAACGGTTTGTCAAATTGGGATCAAAATACAGGAACCCAGTTTAGAAAACCTCTATAGCTTTCCGAAACAATGTTTTTTTGTGCACTTTGAAACAGTAAAGTATATGTGATCATACAATATTAGGATGTGTAATTAACATTTCTCACCTGGTATTATTCTTAACTAAATACTTTCAACAGATTACCTAAAAACCATTTTATAAATAAAACAAATTATCCTATTACATATGTTTGGATTCCCAAAAATTTGGTCAAGTTTTACAGTCATGTATTTGATGCATTAATACTTGCGATCAATTTCTCAATGCCTAGGTTGGTCCAATCTTGGGACAAGTCATCCAAGTAATTGTCGAAATCGACCAAATCTTTCTGAACTCCTCTTTGTAGAAGATGTGAAACTGATTCCAAGACGTAGGGAGTTCCTGAAAAATGTAGTTAGAAATTAAAAGAAGCAAGCTCTTCTATCATATTCTTCTACGAGAGAAACAAAACACGAATATTATGTTCTGGTCAGGAAAGATGTTATGTTATGTTGGCAACCAATACCTGTTATTAAGGATTATTACAGGGGCATTTCAAGTGAAGCGGACAATGAAAAAAAAGTTGAGGTCCGGTAATTCGTTCATATTCAGCCTAATGGGACTTCTAGTACTATTTTTTCTGTCATGTTTATTTGTCAAGTTATGGGCTTCTAAAGAACAGTCATATGTTTGTTTTTTTTTGGAAATAGTTTTTCTAATTGATCAAATTTGATATAGAAGTCATTCTTCATGCAACTATATAATAGTGCTACTAGATGCTTTGCATTGTCACAAAATTCTTGTTTATTACTACTTATATTAATATGTCTATTCAGATGTATACCTATATATTAATATTATATTTATTTCAATAATACTTAACCCAAATCATAGGTGTATATCTTACATATGTTTAAATAGGATGGTACATGTTAATATTGATGCATTTGAATGCGATATTTAACAACTAAATCTACTTAGACAAAAGCCAGACCTCAGCACAGTGCGACATGTGTAAACATTAATCATCTTCTTAACCAATGCAGTGCCCATTTTAAAAGTTGTAGTATATTCTGTGTGTTTTAAGTTACGTTTTGATATAAAAGGAACTACTAAAAAAATGTCACAAGTTATTAAAATTTTGTTTCGAAAAATTTACTTCTTATTTTGTACAATAAAAAAAGGTTTTTCAAGTGTAATTTTATTTTTAATTTGTTTAATTCTAAAAACTATTTCCAAAAAATCCGAATATCAAATATGACTGATCTTTAAAAACCCATAACTTGACAAATGAATGTGATAGAAAAAATACTTTGTACATCTACACTACACATCTACTAGAAGTACAATCAGGCTGCAAATGGAGGAATTTCATAACCTCATCTTTTTTTCTTAGTCCACTGCATTTCACATAAATGCCCCAACTCAATTATAAATATGTAACCCCACTCTGTTTTGTACTTACATACTACTTCAACTACCACTTTTTTTGGTCCATTTTGGCAACTTTATGAGAATCCTAAATAATGTTATGAATTTATCTTTGTTTGTTATGCTCTCACAACTTGACACCTCAAGCAATCATCATAATATTTTGCATGTGCATTGTCATGGGAAAAAAATGGATATAAAAATTTTAGGATAGAAACCATTTACTAAAGAAAGTACAGTTCTCGAGAGTCAGGTCAAATATACAATAAAATAAGCAAAGCTGAGGGCAAAAGGTAGTTTCTTATACAGTAGAGTCTCACTAATCAGGCAAAATTGTACCCTTTTTTTTTTTAATGTGGGGAAATCCCTTATGTATACTCCACCCCTCGGGGGAGAGGGTGGGTTATGTCCACATTTCAAATATTTTAATAATCTGACAGGGGAGTTTTCAAAGTGCCAGATTAGTGAGACTACTGTAAATAACAGTACTTACGGAAAAACGACACTTGTGAATCTTTCAGTTTCCATTTCCCATCATTGTATTTATGCAGTTTGATTGCTGGTGTGTCTAAATGTTGTACCATTCTCTTATTATCCACCTGGAAATTGGCAAACTCATGTAAATACCACTATTAGTTCTTCTTCTTTTTTAAAATGGCAACAAATGTGCGCAGACAATTTTGCCAATGTCAAGTGAATACAGCCATAAACAATGAAGATTGCACCAGACAACTATCTTTATATCCAGACTGGGCTATCTACGAACAGATACCGCAAAGAAAGCACACGTAAACTAAACAAAACATGTTGTTCGAATACAGACATACACTAAAATCTAAAGTTTAATTTCGTTAGTATTCATAAATTTTGACAAGCATTCTAGAATTAAATGATTATCGATAACAAAAGTTAAGAGACACATAATGTTAGTAGGACAGGGAATAAGAGGTAGAACATCATAGAGAGAGAAACTGTTTCTAGGGCAATTAAAAAATATGTGATCCGGTGATCAGTCCTCTAAGCCACATTCACAAATAGAGTGATCCCGGATCCTTATTTTATTCAAATGTACTGGTGTACTGACGCACCCAAGATGCAAGTGGCATATAATAGAGATAACGTATTACTAACATTTCTGAATTAAATAAATCACTGCTTTTGCGGGATATCAGTTTGTAAATTCTTTAATTTACCACTGTTAGTTATCATTTAGAGTTATTGCCGTTAATGATAATAAAGGTTTTATTATGTTTTATATCAGATTTGTGAGGCTGCATTCCAACACTCATGCAAATAATAAAACTTCCATTGTAAAATTTTAAGATGGGACCAACAGCTGGGTCATGAATGAGTTTATATTTTAAAGCAGGGGAATCTGTCTTTCTATCCAGAACTAGCTTCTGCCTGCGACTTTATCTGCGTGGAACAGTTACTTTGACCTAACTCTAACATGCAGCAGAAGCTGGAAAAACCCCCGATTTGGAAACATTCTTCATTGGTGCTCAGCTCCTATTGATCTTAGAGTGATGATATATAAACGATAAATGGGCTATCTAATGCCGAAATAATTTTTCATATTGGACCAATACTTCCTGAGATTGCCCCCTACAACGTCACAAACTCACAAACTTTTCTCTTTATAATATTAGTGTAGATGACACAACAGCTAATGTTTGCTCTGACAGTGAATATATTGTGCTACAATTAGAAACATGACTTACAACAATAAATACAGCTGAAGGAAAATGCTCAGCAATTTTCTCAGCAATCTTCTGTCCTGGACATTTTTCTATAGTATTATCTTTGAAGTTTTCACATGCAGCATAATATCCAGCTATAACACGATTATCAGCTTGTGCCACAGTCTCGATCTAAAAACAAATAATAAGAAATAATAGACTACAAGTATAATTGACAGAATGCTGCACCTATAACCCATGTATCTAATACGTAGATTATTCTAGCTTTCTAAGAAACTCGAGGCATTTTAACCATGATTTACCGATGTATAAAACTGTAACAAAATGCAATCTCTCTCCCTAAATGGTAAATATTTCTCGCAACCTGACCGGTAGATATGACCTAAATAGTTACAAAGGCACATGAGTGTGGACGTACCTGGGTTAGTGCTATCTCCGCCATAGGAGATAGATTATGACTATGGTGGAAAAGCGGTATCGTGTCCACAATATCCAATTCTTGGGCTTTTGTGCCTTCCCTAATCTTAGTAGCATCGGCTAACAAAATCCCATTTACCGCACAATGTGGATATTTGGCTGCATGTAGTATTATTTTAGCGTAGGCTACAGTTTCTAAAGATACTTCGCCCATTTTTTTGGTGAACGTAAAATAGATACTTATAATTGGATCAGAAGAAGCAAGGAAACAAATTGATTCTCAAAAATTGACGTGGACTTGACAACTTGGGTTTGACATGTGACATGATATTGTATTTTTCTTCGAACGTTTTATTATACATATAATGTTGTCCATTTTTTTAATAAGGAAATAATTAGTAAATTATTCAAAGAGTTTTTTTTTTTCGAACTTACTACGCTATTGACCAAGCACGGTCTTAACAGCTTCACCGGACTACGTTATTCAAAGAGACATAAACAATAAACAAAAGTTAAATTTTGTATTACCTTTTTTAGAAAATTTTAGAGTAGTGATAGAGTAATGCTGTGTGCTATACATCTTAAATATACCGAATTGGATGAATTACAAGTTAATAAGTGATCTTTTTACGTTTTTTGTAATAAATTTCGAGTACTATTCTATTTGTACGAGGTACACATCTCATTTAGGTATCAAAGTCTAAAGGCACGAAAGATGAATAGGACAGAAATATAAATAAATTAGTTGTGAATACAACACATCACTTGATTCTTGAACCTTGAAACGGAATTTACGATAGAGATAGTGATTTTTCCGAAAAAAAAAAATTGTCTGTGTTATTAGTCACTTGAAATGACTAATTATCTCATATTAGAGTATATTGAACTAATTGTAAATTATTTTATGATTTGAATTTTGTCTACATAAAAAAAAGTTGAATAAAAATTTAAGTTTTTTTTTTCTCGAACTGACTACGCTATTGACCCTGCAGGGTCTTTACAGCTTCACCGGACTTAAAGCTTCACCGGACTTAAAAATTTGAGTATCATCATCTTCTTATCCTTATCCCACCTAAGTAGGGTCGGCACAACATGTTTTCCTTTTCCACGCTCCCCTATCAGATGTCATCTCAGTAGTCACATTTTTTACACACATATCATTTTTCATACAATCTGTCCATGTCCATACCTTTTTCGGTCTTCTTCTACTCTTATATCCATCGACCGTAATACTCAAAGTTTTCCTAGTTACATGTTCTTCATCTTTCCTCATGACATGCACATACCATGCTAACCTATTACTCCTAAACTTCTCTGTTACTGGTGCTATTTTCAAACTTCCTCTGATATATTCATTCCTAATCTTATCTATGCTAGTTATATCATACATCCACCTACAACCCATCCCAAGAATAAGTAGTCGTGAATAAAAATTTGATATTAATTAAAATAATTAATTTTTGTCTAAAAATCAATATTCATTTATTCGATTTCAAATAACCATCTCATCTACTTTGCTACTAATAGTCTGTGGTCACATCTACTTGTACGACTTTTAGTCTGTGGTCACATCCATCACGTCAAAAATGCCAAAATCAGCTGCCAAACTGTCGTAAACAATTTAGCAATAATAGTGTTCATTACAGAAAATTAAGAGGTTCAATACTCTTAAAATTAGCCTCATTGAATCCATAATGGATAAGTACGATACATCTCAACTCACAGAGTTCCCGCGGTACGAACCAGAATCCACACAGAGTGGCGTATCGACATTTTTCAATAAATTTTGGAAGTTTCCTATCTTCTCACCTGGCGAAGTGTTGGAAGGCTCTGCGAATAGAACAACAGAAGATGGGAAGGAGAACGTAGAGTCTCCGGGGCAGGGAAAGCAAGAGTATGATGATAAAACTGAAACGGGGACGTATGCTGAAGACCTTGAGGGGCGTAGCTTACCTAATGTCCTAAGAAGAATAAGTAGTCTTGTTGCGGTGGGATCTGGAGTAAGGGTAAAATATTATAACTATCTGTTATCTGATTTTCATCTAAAATATCTAGATGAACATTTTTGTTTGCTATATACATTATAAAACTATTAAATGTCAAGATCAAGGATAGTGTGTTCTGATATTCATTTTAAATTCATTAAATTTAAATTTTCAAAGCATTTTTAAGTCATCCTTCCTATATACCCTGTTACTTGCATTATCGAAAATATTTTAACATAATCACAATTACCAAATTGTGCTTGTACTGGTGGTTAAATGATTTGCTGAGGTTAATGATTTTTTTTTAAAACTTGTGTATGTCTGTGATCCTTTGGGCAGAATGATAATGACTCTTAGGGTTGTTACTGGTCTGAGTAACAGCTGATTTAATAAAAGAATGTTAGTTGTGAGAGTGGTAGAACCTGTGTAGAAATATTGCAATTTTGTGCAAAATTACTGATGTACAACTTCGGAACCTATTTTTGTTTTAGAGGATTATATGTTCACTCTGTTGTCTTCCAACCCTAAATGATAAATAACACATATAAGTTGATCCAACTTAGTTTTTAACTTATCACTTAGGCCTGCATTTTTTTTACTTTCATTGTATTCAGGACTTTTTTGTGGGGGCATGTGGGGTCCGCTGTGCCCTTAATGAGAATTTTGAAAACATCCAAAAATTTTCTATAAAAACTGAAAAAAAAATCAATCTTGGTAAACCTTACAAATTTTTTTGGAGTTTTTTTATAGGTCAAAGTTATCCAAAATTATGTTTTTATATTTTATGATTTATTTGATAAAAATTAGCACACCCTAAGAAATGTGTGACAAAAAAGGCCTGGTTGTATCTATATATTAGTATAGGCTGCATAGACCACTTCACATGAAATGAACTGCATACTTTTGCTACTTTGGAATATAAATTGCAGTTTTAAATAAGAGTATATATTAATATTAAATATCTCTGTCCTAAATGAATCTAGACTCTCGATATTACTATACCTATTGGAATACCCTGTGTATGTTGTAAACACTCAATGAAATTTAGAGATAGTATGGTAAATGGTGTGCACTTATGTGCTACCACTCTAAGGATTTTTTACACCAAGAACCTTAATTTAAAAAGAGTTTTACTTATCTTTGTATAATAGATAAATATAAAATAAATAATGTGCCTTTTTAATCCCATGCTACTAACATCTTCAGCAATAAGTTTAAGATATCAAATGTAGATAAATAGATGGAGGTAGCTTTTATTCATACAGGGTCCATATTTCAATAAAAGATGATTAATATAATATAACTAACTTCTGCCGGTGACTTTGTCCATGTGGAATTGTTCCTTTGGGCTAACTAAAAAAAAACGATTTTGAAACATTCTTCATTGGCACTCTGCTCCTATTGGTCTTAGTACGATGATATAGTCTGTACTCCTTAATAAATGAGCTATCTAATACTGAAAGATTTCATTGTTATTAGCACATTCAAGCAAACAAAATCTTCAGCTTTATAATTATATCAAATGTATATTTTGTGTTTAGTATTATTTTTTCAATATTTACTATTTTTAAATTGTACAGTATAATATAGCTACTTTTTATCACGAAATAGTTAAATTGATTATTTTTTTCAGACGGGAACCAAATATTCAGATACTGAACTGGCAAAGTATTGGATGCCAGATGACATATCGCGTGAGTGTTACGAATGCGCTGCCAGATTTAGTGCCTTACGACGTCGGCACCATTGTAGGGTCTGTGGACAGATATTTTGTTCACGTTGCTGTAGCCAGACTGTTCCAGGTTGGTAACAAAATTATTACTTCTGACACTATATCTGTTTATGTTCTATCGATGTTTTTCAATGTATGTTACCACACTAAAAACTTGTCACTACCGTAGCTGTGCCCTCGACTTTGGCCGCATGGAACCTGATGTACAAAATAATGACTAATAATGTCATCTGAATGTATTAAGTCCATTTACTTATCTACTTTTGTCTCTACTTAAGTCACGTCGTCATTAAAATTACAATAACTTTAAATTGACCAAATCGATTTTAATAAAACAAACACTAAATGTGCTGGAGGATATGCTTTATGATTTTCTTTAAGAGGTTTATTATTTTAGAAGTAATGCCTGTTGAAACAGACAGACAGACATTCCTAAAAATGATTGAAATGTATTTTATTACTTATTCCTACGACAATTATTTTTTTTAACCAAAAATCTATAAAGACATTTTAGATTTACATTTTTATTATATATATACATATTATAAAGTTCCCTGGCACGTTCGTCTGTGTGTTCACAATATACTGAAAAACTACTGATTTTCAAGTGGATTTTCACCAGTAGATAAAAAATTATTCTTGAGGAAGGTTTAGGTATATAATATGTCAAGGTTTTTCTTTATTACCAGGGCAGGATAACGTCATCCGCCGGCCCGCTAGTATTATATAAAAGACTGTATTATTTTATTTATTTAGGAAAACTTACAGCTAACACTAATGAAATAACAAATAAATAACATACAAAGGCTAATTACAAATTTTCACAACTATAAATAAAGAAAGAAAAGACAGCTACCAATATAGATGTACAAATAATAACATGATTACATACACAAAGTTGATATTATGTAAAAAAAGCTCTAAAGAAACATTGTCTAAGGCATGATACACTATCTGAGAATAAATCTAGGTTATTGTCTAATGAATTAAAATATTTACATGCTCGGATCAGAAAGGCATTTTGGCGATATGTTGTCCTGACAAGTGGCACATGTAATAGCTTCGGTTTTCTTAATGTACTTGTAGGGACACATAACTGAACTCTAGATAATAATTCTGGACAGTCTAAAGAGTAAAGTTATACTTGCAGGGTAAAAGAAATATCATTGTGTGCTTCTGTACATTTTACTTTTCATGGGTAATTTAAACCAATCAGCCTGTCAATTATTTCGCTAGGCCAAAATGATATAAAAAATAGCAAAATATAGACTTCAAAATGGCAGTCAGATTATTTACGAGATATAAAATAAACTGAAATGTGTACTTCTCTCGATATAATTTTATCATTGGAAAATTTTGGAATTTCAGTATAATCCTAACTATTATTATAAATGTAACTTTGTTAAACTTTCATACCTTACCTACTCAAACAATCATCATGAAATTTCGACTGAATAATTTTGAAAAATATTTCAGGTCAGATTTTCGGTTGCGCTGGAGGGTTACGCGTCTGCAACTACTGCTGTAATGTCGTCCTCAGTTACTTAAAGGAGAATGATTTAACTGGTCATATATCCCCTGATTTACGAACATTGCAGGAGAATTTGCAAGTTTGTATTTTGTAATAATTTTCTACAACAATATTCGATTTTCTAATTGGTATTTAATGATCACTACAACTCGATGACTATAACCATTATCCAAGAAGAACTGACAGCAATAGTGATAGCTTTCTATCACTTGTGAATACTATTTTAGAACATATTTTATGATTAGATGACAAGTTCTTAATGGTGGTAGAGCCACGCTGAAACTATTAATGGTTTCAGCATGAATGGGTCCGCTCGCCCGGGGTACTACCACCCTCTCATAGAAAACCGGCGTGAAGTAACAGTGCTTGCATTATTGCGTTTCGTTCGGTCAGTGAGAGCGCCGGAGGCCCACCTTCCCTCCGCTCTTCTCCTCTTCCTCTCCCACCCCTAATCCCTTCCCCCAAAGGGTGGCAACGCACTTGCGACTCCTCTGGTGTTGTTAAGTGTCCATGGACGGTGGTGATCACTTAACAGCAGGTGACCCACCTGTTCGTGTGCCACTTATGACATAAACAAAAATTACGTAGACCTATGACTGAAAAAATGAAATGGAAATTGTTATTGAAGCCAGTATAGTAGGACACGCCTCTATTTTCAACATTTACCTATGGTTAAATTCACTACTCTGGTAAGTGTGTGACCACCAATTGCTAGAAAGAGATTACAGACCTTTTACGGGCTTAGAGTATGTGAACACTGAAATTCAGAGTTTTAATATACATAATTCGTCCTTTGATAAAAACTTACAGAATGCTATTTTAAAGTTTGTGTTATCCGCAAGAATATGTATTTGGGTGGTCTGAACACTTAATACATCTAGGTGCCGCGCTAGAGCTGTGTGAGTAATGTCACTGCACCGAATTCCACTATAGGAAGGAATAAATATAACTATAAATAATCTATACAAAATGTTCTGAGTTCTATTATATTTTATTAAACTTAGGAGTTAGTTAAATCTATGGCTTAAGAGCTCTTTAGACCTTTGTTATTTTATAAAAACTGAAAGTTTTTCAGCGTATGCCCCACACAGAGGTAGGAACTATGGGCCTTCTATGAAATTTAGATCATAGTGACGGTGCCAAGTAGCAAATAACAAAGGTGTGTAATATATCACCTTCCTTTCGTTTAACTATAGAACTCAATCTTTTCATATATTGTTCTGGATATATTATGAGAAAAGGATCTAACATATTGGCATACTATTACTATCTGGCAACCCCTCGCGGGTTATCCTTACACTTCATTGAAATATAATTGCACTTACGTTTTAGTATTTACAGTTAATTTTTTTATATGTTTTTTGTGTAATTATAAAAATACCTTTCGCCAGTTGCCGTACAATTTTGGTGGTTTTAACACTTAGCCTGAGTTACTTAAATGTGCGAGCGCGTGGGTAGGTGCGAGTGACACAGTGATAGATCTTCCGCGTTCTTTACTGAGCATCTCTCGTTACCTCAGTATGTTTTAAGTAGTATTTAAGTACACTTAAACCTACTGTTACCTACATAACTTACTTTTATTTATTTTTTATATCATAGAAGGCAAACGATCAGGTGGGCCACGTGATGTTAAGTGATAACCACCGTGCATAGACACTTGCAACACCAGAGGAGTCGCAAGTGCGTTGCCAGCCTGTGTTTTGGGAGAGGGGGGGTGGGAAGGGGGAAGGGAAGTGGGCCTTCGGCGCTCTCACTGACCGAATGAAACGCAACAATGCAAGCACTGTTCCTTCACGTCGGTTTTCTGTGAGGGAGTGGTACTACTCCGAGTGAGTCGACCCATTCATGCTGAAATCAGTAAGTTTCAGTGTGGCTCTACCACCTAGCAAAACTACTTACTACTCTGCTGTCAGCGTTTTAGGGTAGCGACCAAAAAAATCATCCGTTACAATTGCTAATAAGCAGAATCACATTTGTGTCTATTAAGAAAACTTGACATGTCCACTACTGATACAAGGACTTATGATGACCACATTTCAGAGTCTGTTCTAATAAAAACCTAATGACCTAGCTTGACCTAGACACAATGCATAATTTTAATGCCCCTTTGAGATTTGTGTCTAAGTAACAGTACTTAATAGGTAAGATCTAAATTGCTCAAGTTTAAAGGTTCAACAACAGAGTTAAAGAAAAACACACTTTGATTTGAAACTATTCCAGAAGATTCTATACGCATCATTGCTTTTATAACAGGAGAATGAAAACAATGATTAAATTTGATGATAATGCCAGCTGTCTCGGTGTCAGGTTAAGTTTCCAGAGCATGGCAGACAGCAAACCAGCAAAATGCGTGACAATTTCGTATTCGCCCGTGAACAGGACGAACGTTGCGAACTGCGTTCCTCACCTAAAGAGCCTTTACATGAAGTCTACAATCAGCTTTCTTTCACATTGCCAACGCAACAACATAGGTAAGCCTTTCTGTTCTATGGGTATTCTTTGATGGGTTTTGTCAAAAATAAAGTACGATTAAACGTATCTAAATATATTTAATAAGAGATAGTGAAACAGAGGACACAATGACATTTACACGAAAGGATATATAAAACTACAATAAAAAAAGTTACAATAAGTACATATAGGGCGCGTTCCATATGACGTTCACAGCCTTTTAGCCGTCCGCGATCATTGCGGTCGCGCCGAAAACGTCATTAATGACGTCATAACATAAGTTTACGCGAAGCCCATGACGCCCCATGTTTGTAGTCCGGTGAAGCTGTTAAAACCTTGCTTGGTCAATAGCGTAGTCAGTTCGAAAAAAAATAAAAAATGACGCCCCATGTCTGGAGATGGGTTGATGTGAGCATTGACAAAATTGGCGGGATTTTCAATAAAGATGGCGACCGTAAAGATTTCATAATTTGATACGTTTAAGGATATTTATATTAAATAATATATGAATAATAAAAAAAGTAAATTCATTAATATATTTATATTGACATGAATTATACTACATTTTTAATTCTATTTAAAATGTTTTGAATCGTTAAATTCTCTTTAGCAATTAACTTATAATCACTTAATGATAATTTATGTAATATTTTTTAATTTAACGAAAAGAATATTTTATGATTTTATAATAAATAAAGTGGAATGAGAAAATTTGTTTGGAGATAGAAAATATGTTGTTCTAGTAAGTATGTAAGACTAGCTATGGCTTCTGTCTTTGCTCGCCTCAATGTTGATTTGATCTATTCCTTGGAGTCCCTTTTTGGAGTGAAAACTGCTTTAGGCCTTTCTTTTCAGTTTTGAGTTTTTGTTGAGAGTTTTCGCTTTTGTCGGCAATCATTATGATTGTCAAAACTTTTTTTCCTGAATGAAGGGTTCCCAATGTCTTGGTATGTACTGATATTCTTATGTTATTGGCAAATTTGTTTTCAAAATTGTTTACATTGTCATTGCAGGAAGATTTAAAATTGGTTTTAGTTTATTTTAAAATTGTACTATTTATATTATATTTATTGTAATTTATATTTGTCAGGTCTCTAATAATATTTGACTTTATGATTTTTGGGCGATCTATAAATTTGCTGAACTTAAATAAATTAAAGACTGTTTTACTTTCTGTTAGATTTCGCACACACCGACGCCTAAAAGCGACACCATGAAGTTGATTGATAATTGTCTGTCAAGTTTTCGTGACAACACATGTTTTATATCAGTGGAGATAAAAAACATGTATTCATACATAAATATATTGTGTGTGTTTGTCTGTTTTTAAATCATATATGGTGAAACAAATTTTTTTTGGTATATTTTCAGATATCGTCTCGTCCGTTATAATGGAGTGTGGCGCGGTTGCGACATCTTGCAGTGGGTTATGGATAACACTAATAATAAGACTAGGTAAGTTGCTCGTCTCCAGGAATATAGTTTCTTTGCTGAGTAACAAGTATTTTATTAATAAGTTACAGTAATGTTGTATCTGACTTACTCATTGATTTCTACTAACATAATAAAAACAGGATGTGCCGTAAGGACAGACGAGAGTCCTTCATTAATAGGGGAAAAAATTGATTAAAAAAATACAACAAATAGCCAATGTAATGCGGTGCTCCCAAACGGTCACCCATCCAAGTACTGATCTCGTCCTATGTTTCTTAATGTTGGCGATCGGACGAAAATCAGTGTTTTCAACACTCTAACCTTGATAGTTTTTACTCCCACCACTTTTCGTCACACAAAAAGGTCGCCGATAAAAATTTCAAAACCCTCGAAAAAAATTTCCCTTAAAAAAAGTATATGTGTATGGTGGTGGAGCCAAGCTGAAACTATTACTGGTTTCAGCATGAATGGGTCGGCTCGCCCGGGGTATTACCACCCTCTCATAGAAAACCGACGTGAAGTAACAGTGATCGCATTGTTGCGTTTCGTTCGGTCAGTGAGAGCGCCGGAGGCTCCCCTCCCCTCTCCTCCTCTCCCTCTGCCTCCCGTAATCCCTTCCCTCCAAAGGGTGGCAACGCACTTGCGACTCCTCTGGTGTTGTTAGTGTCCATGGACGTTGGTGATCACTTAACATCACCTGTTCGTTTGCCACCTATGACATAAAAAAAAAAAAATTCTAATCGATTGTGCTGATTCGTAAATAAATAAGTGTCACGATACATTAGTAACAAGATTAGTATAGTCGTTTTAAGTTTGTTATTCATAATTAAAGGTTGCAACCCTCACTTCCTATCTTGTGCAATGAAAGTCTGTTCACCATCTGAAATCATAAAAAAAAAGATTTGCTTTGTTAGTTACTATCCTCAATTGAAAATATATTTATCAGTATGTTCCAATGGTTCTGATTGTGAAACTAATCATTTCGTATTCATTGTGTTACCAACAACAATGATTGTGCCATTTGTTATCAAATGTAAAGGGTATCAGAAGTTAATTCAAAGAAAAAAAAGGAATTTTGATGTAACATAGCCAGGTAGTAAGTGCTATATGTAGAAAAAAAAATATAATGGGATAATATTCCATTCCTACCTTTAATCGCCCCAATTTTACAAGTGCTTGTACTATAATGTTATTAGTTTGAATTACTTTGATAACATGATTAACTAATAAAACTTACTGACACGTTAAATTAAAAATAATGTAATATTCTTTAGATTATATATCTGAACGATGACAGAACAATAACCAGTTGTTGTGGAAACCGTTGAACCATTGTTCCCAGTTGTTTTTTATTTAATTAATCTCTGCTTGATTTTTTTTCCTTAATTTTTAAGTTATTATACATTATAGAATTGTATTATTTTATTTTCTTCTTATTTTTTTCATAATTCTTTCCTCTACTTTTATTGTTTTCCGCAATGCATCTTGTTTGTTAATGCTGTAGTCAACTATAATTAGTGACATAAATAATTTTAAGTTTTTTACATGTTTGCTTTTACCTATTTCCTTTATGTTACTGTTGTTGATTCATATGATAAATAAATAAACCATCGAAATGAGCATTGGATTTTCTTCTTTACAAATGTATGTTAAGCAATGTTACTTCCTCCGGCTGCGTTTTCTGGAACGATTACTTCTTTCTTGGTTTTAGTGGTAATTAAATTTCACAGCAAATGCTAGTGATTGCTACAATCGACGACACTATATATTCTTTGTTGCGCTGCATTGTCACTATGCGTCCAGTTTAGGTCAACTTAATATAAATTTATCTCACACATTACGGCGCTGGCAGGATCCCCATGTAGGGATAGAGTACATGAAAATATATTTATTATAGCAAATACACGGACAATACAATAATGCAAAAAAATAGTGGTAGAGTGTTACAAAGATGTGTATAACACAAAATAAATAAAAAAAAAATTTTTATCTCACACATTACGGCGCTGGCAGGATCCCCATGTAGGGATAGAGTACATGAAAATATATTTATTATAGCAAATACACGGACAATACAATAATGAATAATAATAATAGAGTTACAAACATATATATAACATAAAATAGATTTAAAAAAAAAACATTAGAAGATGTTAAAATTATGCCATGGTATTGTTCCAATGGCGCATAATTCAGCATATGCTGGCTGCCACCTATGCAAGTGATGTTGGAACTTGCTTGCACGACGGATGCTGATACACCACTTATGCCTATGCCTTTATTATAATAGATCACGGATTTATATATTTCTTCACAAAGGGACTTTGATTTTAAAAACTAGTTTTATGTCTATTGGATTCAATGTCATGCTTCAGTTACTTTGACAGCATTTAGTTATCTGTTATACTCGTAGTGTGTAAAGATGACTTGGAAAATCGTCGGTGAAATTTACAGGGCTCAAGCGATGCTCGTCTGCCAGACGCTGTTGAGTGCTGGTTACATGGAGTGTATGACGGACATACCGCAGTTTGCCGACTATGCACTTTACAAGCCAATTGTACTGCCGCCTCGGGTCACTGAGGATGATGACTCACGTGAGTTGCTATTGCACACACACACACACACACACACATAAATCTTAATCAGTACATTTAACTACATATAATATAGAAGGCGTTACATTTAATAATAAACTAATTCTGTTCTTAGGCGTTCCTAATATTTTACGTTATTTTTCAAGTTCTTCAAACTTTGTACATGTAAATATGGATATAATAAAAAAAAATTTAAAACTTTATGAATGGCAAAATTTAAACTTCGTTCTCGGTGTATAAAAATTGGTAATCTTAAAAAAATCGTATAGAAAAATTAAAATTGAATATAGCACATTTTGAAATGTAACGACTCGTATTAATCCAGATTCTTCATAATATATTGTAAATTATATAATTTCTATTTTAATTAAAAAAAATTAATTACGTTATATAATACATTACAAATTATAAAACTAAGTCCGTTGCCACGTCTGTCTGTCTGTTAGTTCGTGATAAACTCAAAAACTACTGAACGAAAACTAAGTCCGCTGCCACGTCTGTCTGTCTGTTCGTGATAAACTCAAAAACTACTGAACGGATTTCCATGCGGTTTTCACCAGTAGATAAATTGGTTCATGAGGAAGGTTTAGATATAATTTGTCAAGGTCTTTTTATTATCAGGGCGAGACAACGTCCGCTGGGGCCGCTAGTAACAGAACATTTTATGTAACAAGTACTAGAGCAAAAGCATTAGGTATGTCTTAATGTAATGTCGCACCTGAAGTAAGCATGCTATATAAAGTATATGGGAGGGGGGGGGGGGGGACGAACTTCTTAGA
>MU159569.1:91599-109675 GCA_015888305.1 Antheraea pernyi | reverse complement strand
AGGAACCTGTTAGTGCAGCCTTTGATACTCGTTCTAAAATAGAACTTACTGCAGTCCTCTACAGGCCAAGATCCTTCAGAAGGTTATAGAGAGATTTTGCTGGTATACCTCTCGCTCCTACTTCTACCGCGTATAAATTAACCACATAGCCATTTTTATTTAGTTCGTTAGTTAGATCGTAATATTTATTTAATTTGATTGTGTGGTCTTTAGGAATGTTGGTTTCCCACGGTACCGTATACCGTATATATTTGTTTACAGCGGCCGAAGAGTGTAATAAATTGGTGGAGAGCGTCTCGTCGTATTGCCTCGATTTAAATGTATGCGATAATTCGGCGCGATTGATCAAAACAACTAAAGCTGGTGAGTTATTTCATATTAAGAATAATTTTAATTTAAATTTGATTTTAATTTAAACTAAAGTAAAAAACTATAATTATATTTTTATATAATGTTTATTTTAAAGTGAAAAGTTATATTTGAAAGTCGTGGTGGTCTAGTGGTTGACCGGTGGAATATTATTTCGATGTCCGCAGGTTCGAACCCCGTCATGTACCATCGAGTTTTTCGGATTTCGCATACATTTATTAATTTAAATTGGTAACACTATCGGCTGACGGTGAAGGAAAACATTCCCCAGAGTTTGAAATCGCCAATACCTCATGGGCTGGCGTGGGGAGTATGCCCATACCTTCCTACGGGAAGAGGCCTATGGCCCGGCAGTGGGCTTACAGGCTGATGATGATGATGATAATGTTTATTTTACATTGTAAAATTAGAAAGGAAATTATAAATGATGTTTTTTTTTATAATAACATATTATTTAATTCCTTTTAATTATTAAATTAATTTCACTTGAAAATTTATTTTAATTTGAACTTGAGTAAAAAATGTTCATTTTATTTATTTAACTATATTCTTTTACATTTTTCTTTACTTTACTCGCATGATATGAGGGAAGGGTTCGTAATTTATTTGTGTTATATGGCAATTATTATTTGAACAGTGCCGTTAATATTTAAATTCATTTCAATTTAAACTTCATTATAATTTGAACTCCAGATAACAGAAACAGGTTTGAAGAGTGAACTAAATAGCATTTTCTTGTTCTATATACAATATTTATTTGAACCGATTACTTATATATCTTTCTAAAATGAGACAAAATAGTATTTATACATTGTAATTACTTTTTTGCTCTTTTTAGTAGGCCAGATTATCTAAAAAATGGTTTTAATTATCAATTCACATACGCTCGCATTTAACAGACATTTCAAAGTATTTCAAATTCTATACCTATTTGGTTTGTAATTTATTTTTTTCAGAAACTAAATCGATATCATCCAACGAGGAAGAACCTCCTGTGATGGAACAAAATGATGGTAAAATTTTTAAAGATCTTATAGGCCTCATGGTGCATCGGCATAAAGCACTATTACTCTTGTGCGATAAGTATAATTCTTAATTCTGTGTTTGGATGTCAAATATCTATTGGCAATGAAATTATTGTATATAGAATTTTGTCTATATATTTATTTATGTACTTTTAGTATTTATTATAGGCATATAACATCTATCAAAACGTAACGATGGTAGCGATCGTTTGTCGATTAATAAAATGGACACTTCTTGTTTGTTTTTCCATAAATGATGGAATGGCTTCTCAGAACATAATTTAATGGAGTATTTGTCACTTTTATTAATTTAACTTTATGTTTATGTAGTGTAATCTTTATATTTATTTTTACACTCTGAAACGTCCTAATGATTACAAATGTACACGTCTTGGGAGTTCATGATTATAAAGTATTTTCACTAACTCAACTTGTTATCTCGATTTCGAATCATTAGAATCAATCTAATTTTCTAGGTTATACGTACAACATATATTGACAGCAAATATTCAAGCTTTTAATAATATTATTTTGATATTCGATTTCGTTTGGAGAGTGAAAAAAATTAAAAAAAAAACTCTTTTGTCATAACGTGAACTAAAAATACATTTATAAATATATCAAATATCTTTAATACAGGTAGAGAGATTTGGGCGTTCATTAATTACATCAGGCGTTTTTAAAGATTTTTTAAATTATACTTATATAGAAATTCTTCTATTTTTTTTTCTCGAACTGACTACGCTATTGACCTGGCAGGGTCTTCACAGCTTCACCGGACTACTAAGGTTGTCGCTTAAAGCACTCAGCCGATTTGGGTTTTAGGTAACATACACAAGGGTGCACGCACACCTCGGCTTGGGCTGTTACCTGGAAAAAGTCGCGTCTGACCTAGCTAACTATTCTAAGCTATTCATACATATATACATTTGTGCGAACAGACAGACAGAGGACTTTGTTTTATAATATGTAGTGATTAATAGTGAATAACATATAGTGAATAACTATATGTCAGGTACCGACGGAGTGGCAGTTGTTGTGGGCGGGGCCGGACTCTACGGACGTGTACGTGCGCGAGTTCTGTCACCGCGCTCGCGCCGCGGTCGCACGTCTCGACGCTTGGGACGGAACTCCCACCTTCATACCTAATGGTGTGTATGACTTTGTTTTAAAAGTTTGCCTTGTTTGCTTTTGTTACTGCATGCTAAGTGAAAGTAATTTGGGTGCGATGAAATTGAACATCTAATTTTTTTTTTTTATTAAATTAAAAAATTTCGGCAAAATGACTAGAAGGTACGGTACAGTTCATAAAAAGCGGTGACTGTCGTTGTCAAATAGCAACGGCTGTTGTCGCTATCATGCTGACGTACAGAAGTGCCTCTTCACGCCTCGTTTGCAGGATCTCGCCACCTCCCCATGCACATATACAGTAACTAATTATACTATTACAAAGTGCGTAGTAAGATTGATTCATAATTCTTTCATCTGCAATAGTACGAAGAGTTTTAAATATATAAATTAGTTTTCTCACACGGTTAGTTAAGCTACAAACATGGTAACTCCAGTGTAGCTGGTTATCAATGGTAACGCCAAGATATTTGATAGTCTCCACTTGTTGTAGAGGACAGCAGTTACAATTCTTAACAAATTTCTCTCTGTTACATGGATAGGTATGAGCTGTTATATTAAACTTTGCGTCTGCTTGTGTTTTTATTGTTTTACTAAAGCACAGATATTTCGTTTTATTTGCATTTAATGAAAGCAAACTATCCTCAAGCCAGGAGGTAACTGTAGATAATCCATTTTCAGCGTGTTCTTTAACTTTCTTCCATGTTTTATCATGAAATAAAATGACAGTATCATCCGCAAACATAATTATGTCTGACTGTACTGGATTGAGAGTACATAAGCTATTAACATATAGCAGAAATAGTGCCGGAGAGAGAGTACTCCCCTGTGGCACTCCATATGTGCAGGGTGCACTGTCACTTAGGTAAGAGTCCACTCTTACTTGTTGTTGCCTGTTGGTCAGGAAATCTGAAAACCAGGCAAGAGGTAGACCCCTTATGCCTACATTTTCTAACCTCGTAAGGAGAATCGGAATAGCTACTGTATTAAATGCCTTCTGTAGGTCTAAAAAGATACCAATACATTTTTCACCGTCATCTAAGTAGCTAGTTACAAGTGATGATAGTTTTAAAACGGCTTCTTCTGTCGACTTCTTTTCTCTAAACCCGTATTGATTTGAAGCTATAAGGTTATTCTTTTCAAGATAAGAAACGAGTCGTTTCTTTACGATTTTTTCAATAATTTCAATAATAATTAAAGTAATGAAATTTAAATATAACAAATGTTTGTATTTACTTTTTATTATTAACAAAAAATAGTTACCAATCGATTAATTTCAGTTTGCTTTTCTAATTTTGGTTGGTATTCAATATTAACTATAATTTAAAGTGCTTCTTCGTTTTTGTAAAAGAAACTATTAATACCATCTACTCGACAATGGCAGCAATAACCTATTAGGAGATTGCTAAGAATAAAATAAATACCGATCTTCACATACAATTCTTTTTTGATATTTATTTTAAAAATTTAGGATCTTGCGTTTATTATTTGGAATAGGGATTCTTATAAGCGTTAAAAGGTTTAAATAAAATGTTTAAAAAAGCCACTCAGACAGCGACAACACCCCACTCTCTCCTGTAAAGGGGAGCGAACGATCATCGAGGGCTGACGGTAGATCTACCGCCGCCCGCCTCACGCTCAGGGCGCCGCGCCACGTCTCCTCATCGTGGTCGTGGTTGATTCACATAGTGTGAGTTCCTCGGGAAGAGCTTACTATAGAAATGATCCTATGAAGTAAGGTCTTATCTTTCAGAACGTCGTACGGGGAACGTCATTATTTTCGATCCCATCTTGACACCGCGTTTGGGATTTATTTAAAATTGCACAGCGACATCTAGTGGTGTTATGTAACGTCGCAGTTGACACGTGTTTTGCCAGCTGTCAATGGTATACGTGTAACTTGACAGTTCGTGTTTGACAGCTGTCAATGGTGTACGAGCAACTTGACAGTTCGTGTTTGACAGCTGTCAATGGTGTACGAGCAACTTGACAGTTCGTGTTTGACAGCTGTCAATGGTGTACGAGCAACTTGACAGTTCGTGTTTGACAGCTGTCAATGGTGTACGAGCAACTTGACAGTTCGTGTTTGACAGCTGTCAATAAATGAAGGTTATGTCTCAACCGTGAATCGTAGTTCGTTCACAACTGTCATGTCATTGGCCTTGGCATAATTATAATTTGATACATCGTCAGCGGTGGGCAATTTGCCAAATTACTGTAGGATTAATTCTCGAATGCGGTTTCTTTTATAATTCGATTAAACTAATTGCGTTGTTAAATAACATTGTATGCTGCTATTATAAAGAAAAAACATTTGATTGTTTATTGGTAATGGATACACACAAAAAATACTTAAGCGATAAAAAAAAATCAATTATGTAGTAATCACTTACGATTACAAGAAATATATTTGACCCTTTTATCAATAACAAGTTTTTAGTGATATAGCTTTTTTTTTATTTCTATTAATAAATGTATAGTTCTGTCTATATGTATATAACAATAATTTTATGTTGAATTTGGACGACGCAGTAATTAAAACTTTTTAATATAAGTACGTAAAATAAATTGCTTTTTCTGATGACAGCTCTACATCCACATATGAAATGAAATCTATGGTTTCGGCTTTGTTGTAACAATATTAAAATTAAAGAAAATTCTATTTTTCTTTACATATATGTATTCTTTTAATGATGTGATATATATCATCTCGAATATGACATTAAAAAGTATGTTTATCTAAATTAACTTCCAAAATCGACTATTTTTTTATTAAATTTTGTACACACACAAACAGTATCACAAAAACATCACACACATAGTGGTTATTTCGTAATGAACACAGCCGCGGACGCTATTCGTGCGTAATATTTGTTGTAAGTTAAGTTGGAAAGTTGTCCAGCCATTTATGAGGAGGTTCAGTCAAATACACACGGACAGAAGAATTATATGTATAAAGATAAGAAAATGCTATATGTAATTCACTCTTCAAATCTGTTTATGTTAACTTGAGTTCAAATTAAAATGATTTTTTAATTTAAGTAAATTTCAATATTAAAAGCCCCATTCAAATAATCTAAATTATAAAAAAATAATAATAATTACGGAACACTTTCTTATATCATCTGAATGAAGAAAAAGGCTAGCCAAATATTGTAGTATACATTAAAAAAATACACTTTTCCCCTCAAATTTTGTTGTTTTTATTGCCGAACTACACTTTATGTTAAAAAGCAAAATAGAAGAAGTGGAAATGTATCATACAGGTACTTAGTACATAAACAGCTTATAATGGTTGTGTCCCCATTGTTTGCTCATAAAAACAAAAAGTAATATTATTAACAAAAAATAGTTACCAATCGATTAATTTCAGTTTGCTTTTCTAATTTTGGTTGGTATTCAATATTAACTATAATTTAAAGTGCTTCTTCGTTTTTGTAAAAGAAACTATTAATACCATCTACTCGACAATGGCAGCAATAACCTATTAGGAGATTGCTAAGAATAAAATAAATACCGATCTTCACATACAATTCTTTTTTGATATTTATTTTAAAAATTTAGGATCTTGCGTTTATTATTTGGAATAGGGATTCTTATAAGCGTTAAAAGGTTTAAATAAAATGTTTAAAAAAGCCACTCAGACAGCGACATTTTGTTTTGGATCTTATGCTGCTATGCAGTATCTTGTCTTTTAGTTTTATTTTTAATATGTTTCGTTCTATTGCTCTTTGACAAGTCTTTATTTTTTGTTGTGCTTTTTGTGTATATTTCCAAGTTTGGCTACCGTATGTCATGGTTGGGAGTAAACATGTGTCAATAACTTTCTTTTTCAGATTAAGGGGAAGTTGGCTTTTTAAAATCTCTTTCATGCTCCAAAATATATTCCAGGTTTTCTTTATTCTTCTGTCGATTTCCTCTATGTTATGTGATGGGTGAAAGGATATTTTTTTACCTAAGTACACGAAGTTGTCTACATACTCTATTTCGGTATTTTCTATAAAAATCGGTGTTTCGGTATGGTTCGACATCACTTTTGTTTTTTGTAGACTAATTTCTAAACCAATTTCTTTACTAGCTGCATTTAGAGACGTTAACATAAATTGCAGGTTGCTTGCTTTCTATACACAAAAAATACTTAAGCGATAAAAAAAATCAATTATGTATATTGTTTGCATACATATATCACTTAAATATATCGTATTTATTTTCAAAATCAACCTTTAAAGGAGACTTGCGAGATAAACTTAGTTGTAATGTACAGCGGGTTATATAGCCAGGGTAGTATTTAAACCGTGGGAATTCTGGAGAAATAGTAGAGGGCTTAAATTATTGTGTACATGAATTACAAGTTTGCTTTCAGTTAGAAAACAGGATTAACATGCCTTTAAAATAAAACATCTATTAAGTTGGTAATAATATTGTTTTATTATTATTATGTTTAATCTGATTAATCGTTTTCTTTGAACTCTTGAATATATTTGTATTTAAGGTAACTTTAAATGTACATTATCGCTTGCAAAGCCTCGGCCGAAAATGATTTACTAGTGAATTGAATAGTGTGAAAGTGCCTTTGGTTGTTACGCTTTCACGCCTCGACTATTTGTCAGCGGTACAGAAAAGGGAAAAGATAAGTAAAATGTACCTTAACGCAAGCGAAGTCGCGGGTAAAAGCTGATATAAGATAAAGGAAAAATTGCCCCCAGATGTGAACAGCAATGATATAGACATTCGGAACTACGTTCAGGTGAAGAAAGTACCCGGCGGTTCTATGCGCGAGTGCTGTGTGGTGCAAGGCGTTGTGCTTACTAAGAATGTTGCGCACCGGTATGTTTTGTCTGTTTGTATATCTGATTGAAGAAGGCGTTACTTTGCGGAAATCCATCATTATATTAGAATAGACGCTACTTTGCATTTCCGCTTGGAATCGATGGAACACTACTACGTCTGACTGCAACATAAAACAAATCAATTAATCAATATATCCCTTATACATATATATATATTAATCAACAATATATATCAATTAACAATACATATCAATTAACAATATATATCAATTAACAATATACATCAATTAACAATATATATCAATTAAAAATATACAATTAACCAATATAAATATTATAATAATAAATTATCAATAAATTAATTAAAGTATGTTGCAGATTGACGTGTAATCACGACAATCGATAACACGTGTTTCGCTCCTTCACGGAGCATCTTCAGATCGATGTTGACTCTTCCAATGCGAGCGGGCGAGTAATATATAATATGTGTATATGTGATATATTGATTAATTGATTTGTTTTATGTTGCAGTCAGACGTAGTAGTGTTCCATCGATTCCAGGCGGAAATGCAAAGTACAAAATATCAATATTACGAGGTACTAAGGTCACGGACATACTTCCGATGCGAGCGGGCGAGAGAGAGATTTGTATATCTGAATTTAACTAAGAAAAGGCCTAAATGATTCCTATAAAATTTTGTCTACAGGAAACTTATATTTACCTTAAACAGCGATGCGAGACTGAATTTCTAATCTTAACTAATATTATAATTGCGAGTATGAGTTTGTTTATTTGGCTCGTTTTGATGTTGTAATTACTCAACCGATTGTAATGATATTTTGCATACACTTTGTCAAGGTTATAGAGAAAGACTTGGGATATCTTTCATCCAGAATAAAGTATTGTTAACAAGGTACAAGTAAAATTTATATGAACGCGAGCAAATCCGCGGGAAAAAGCTAGTCTAAACTAATAACTAATGTGATGGAAAAACTAAATAAAATATTTAGCTACATTATCAGCGAGCAACTGTATTTTATTTTCAAAGTCCACATTAATGCAAGCAAAGCCGCGAGAAAAACTACTTTATAATAAGAAAAATGACTCGGGTATTTTGTTGCTGTGTTCTGCGTATAAATAAGGCAAAAAAATTGATTTTATGATCTGTAGTATTCAGTTTTTGATTTATTTTGTATTTATTTACAGAGGTATGCCACAGCAGATAACAAATCCGACAATATTGTTACTGGACTGCTCAATCGCTTATCAAAGAGTTGAGGGAAAATTAACTTCTCTAGAACCGGTGCTTTTGCAGGTAAGAGTTTTAGAGAGTATTATGTAAACTATATTATTTCTGAAGAGACATTGTATCGATGTTGGAAAGTCGATATTTCGTTTTTATTGATATACGTTAAGGGTTTAATACGCTAAAATAATTCAAATTATCTATTGGATTTTATACACTGAATTAACAGGCTGGCATCCAAATTATTCAATTTGAAATGTTCACTGCAGCATATACTTACTTATACTTAATTTGAAACCGAGCACAGTCTTGAAGTTAATCATAATACATTGATATTCTGTGAACATCTATGTCGGCATATGACGCATTGTAATACTTCGTGTAACAATTCGTGTTTCAGATCATTTCCTTTAGTGTTGAATATATCATTGCTATTATTTCAGCTTTATGGTAGTAATACAGTATTTGACTAAGAGAGACACCTGGCATACAATGATTAATAATGTCACCTTTTAGATACTGTACTGTATTACTACCATAAAGCTGAAATAATAGCAATGATATATTCAACACCCAGGTGTCTCTCTTAGTCAAATAGTAGAAAAATTAATGAACACAGACTTTGACAAAAATTGTAATATTGTAATATTAATAGGTAACAGTTTCAACATAAAAAAGAATGATTTATATAAGTTATCAGAAAAACTGTTATTATTGGACGTAGGGAAAATAATGCTGTGTGCTTTCCCTTATTCAGTGTCTTTAAAAGTAAATAATAACAATATTCACTTTTTAAACAATTGTTTATATAATCTGACATGTTGTCATAGTGACAAGTTTTTATTTTTTGATATTAATAAGTTTATTAATAATTTTATATTGACTAGGGAAAATTTATTTCTTCCCAAAAAATATAAACGGGAAATAGCTACATTGATAGCATATAACATAAATAGGTTAGATGACTCAGCAGTATCATGTAGTTTACCTAATGATGCTGCGAATAATTATTTAAACAAATAAGTAAGACAAAGGAGCAGCATTACATCTCATTATATCACCAAAATATTAATCGCTTCTCCGGCAAAATATTAGATATAGATCTATTGTTAAACAAAGAGAGACTAGATATATTATGTTTCACAGAAATTTGGCTTAAGCCGGATAAAATGTTATTTCATGTACCTTCTTTTTCTATTGCCAGTGTATTTAATCGAACAATCACTGCCGGTGGTGGTTGTATTATATTATTTAAAAATAATTTAAAATTGAAAGACCGAAAAGATATATCCATACATATATGAGTTGTTGAAACATATATGTGTATCAAGCATACATAACTCAACAACTCTTATATAGATTTCGTATCGGATAATATTCTAAACTATTTCAGTTTGATAAGGGAAAAAATAAAACCCTTCCTCTTGCATGTGTAAGCGTGTATGCGTGCACGTGTGTGGAGGTGATATGTGTAATGTTGTCGCAGTGGTAATGGACTTAGGCTTGAGCCGTTGCCGAGGGGGGCCTAGTCTGGTCATAAGCGCCTTGTTAAATACTTGGCTAGTTAGCTTTTTTTTGACGGCTGCTCCGTTAATCCGCCTGTATCTAAGCAACATATAACTATTTCTTTCTCACTACCGATATTGAGAATATGCCATCTTACTTCCGCATTTTATCTAAGACAGTGTGGCATTACAATGTTATTTTAGATATATGCGCGTTATCACACACAGTGTTGTTAAGTGACACCTGATATTAAGTGATCACCACCGTCCATAGAGACTAACAATACCAGTGATTCTGCAAATGCAAATTCTCACAAATGCGTTGCCAGCCTGTGCTTGGGGTGAATGAAGGGAGGGGAAGAGGAGAAGGGAGGGAAGGGGAGGTAGGTATCCGGCGCTCTGACTGACCGAACGAAACGCAATAATGCAAGCACTGTAACTTCATGTCGGGTTACTATGAGAGGGTAGTACTACCCCGGGCGAGCCGACCCATTCATGCTGAATCCAGTAATAGCTTCAGCGTGGCTCTACCACCTATAGGTAGCGTATCTTTAGTTATATCATTGGTTCGTACAAGCAAAAATCAAATTCACACAGATACACCATAGACATATATATACAAAATCTGCTTGAAGATTTCTTTCTTTTGTTTCTCTTCGTTTTCACTTATATACATTAGAAAGAATTAGAGTAGACATATCTGGAAGGTTGGCGTCATTATCCGAATGATTCGACAACGTTCGTGACGGGCTATTTTTAGAACCAAATTGTAGTTTATTCTCACGGGCGGTGAGTTATCAGTTGTTTATTTGTAACAAAACTTTTATATACGCAGTGCAATAATAAATGATTTTTCGTTTTTTAGTTGGCGCATGGTGTGTTTGTAATATTTAGTTCGTACGTGATCGCTTTACTATTATCTCTATTGATAGAGAGGCCTTATACAGAGGTCTATATGATACTGAAGCGGTCGTTATCATCGGATGCCAAGCCAAAGATGCTGTAATGTCCAGGCTAAATGTTAAGCATTGAAAAACTATTGGTACAGGTTAATACATAGATGACATTTTGTAAAATAGAGATATTATGATATAAATGGGCTTATAAATGTCAAAGATAGATATATATACACATTGTAATACAATATGCAAATGCAAAACGATGTTGCTTATTGTCGAATATTATCACTGAAAAATATAGATTCAACTGGAATGTAACTTTAGTACTGAATATAGAATGAAAACTGTTAGTATCTCAATTATTGTTACAGTGTGGTGTACAGAATATTTATTTTAATCTATGTTAAAAACAACTGAAATAAAAACACTTTAGATATATTTGAGAGCTTTAAATATAAATTCCTCTATATTTTCAAGTGTCTATCTATACTTTGTAAGAAAAATGTAATTAAAAGTTTATTTATTGCATTAATGGTTATTTATATAATCTACTATTGTTTATTCATTCAAATATTATGTAGTAAATATAAGAAAAAATAATAAATTAGTAATTGTGTTTTATTACAAAAATCATCATTATTTCGATGTACAAAATAGTCAGCTTGTATTATATTGTCAATGTGCATAACTAGAAACTAACTAACTAGGAAATAATAGTTAAAAATTAAATAGAGTGTCATCATCTTGAATTATTTATTATCAATACATCTTCTATTTAAAATATTAATCCCTTTTTCTATATGATGCGTTTGAAAAGAAAATAAATAAAAGATAAACTATCGCATAGAAAATAGAATTCCTGAGGCTTTATTTTGTAACAAAAATGTTTTAATCATAATTTTTCCGATTTCACATAACCCGTTCTGTTAGTAGTCATATGAGAATCAATCTTGATACTTAAATAATCATGAACATTGAGAGTTATTTGTAGAAATTTTAATTCCTAATTAATATATATACATATATATTTATACATATAATAAGAATGTAAGTCTAACGTGTCTGTACTTTTTAGATTTTTGTGAACAAAAAATGAGATTGTGCTTGGAATAAGTTTGGGAGGTCGTAAATGATGCCACACATATATTAATACAAATGTTTATTGTACAACACAAAAGTACATATATATACTACAATGAAACTGTGACGCTATTTATTATTTCGCGAGTTCGTGGGAGTGCGTGCGCTCAACCTCACGGCGTAAGAGATCAAAATATCCTTTATTCAATTTAGGCCCTGAGAAGGCGCTTATGAACGTCAAAGCTACTACCGGTTCGGAAAACAGCCCAGTCATCGAGAAGAACCGGCAAGAAACTCGATCTGGTTTATTTTTTCATGTCATATATTTCTATAGTAATATAAATATTCACATTCGTTATTAGTGGATGCACAGAGAGGGGCGTCATTTCCAGACGTCACAATCATTCACGTATTGATCCACCCTATAATAGCCTTTAGATATTAAAACCCGCTTGACATGGTTCTTGAACTCACTATCAGGCAAATCGGTAATGTGTTTTGGGACTTTATTATAAAACTTAACACTATTACCTAAAAAACTGTTTTTGGATTTAGTGAGCCTGAAGCATGGAATGACCAATTTGTTGCTGTTTCTAGTATTTAAATTATGCTGGTCTTTTACTAGATCCAACATATCTGAATTTTTGCGGACATACATTAAATTATCTAGAATATATTGGGAGGGCAGAGTTAAGATACCGAATTCCTGAAACTTAGTCTTTAATGATTCGCGAGGCCTCATATTATAATGAATAAAGGATATTTTGATTTGATTTGAAATAGATGTTGATTATGGAGATTTGGCACAGTTAAAATTTACATAGATTCAATTACTCTTTTAAAACAATTTTTAGCATAGATCTAGCACTCTTTAAACGCAGGTCCTTTTAGTATTTTAATATAAGCTCTGCAACGGTTTTAGTACAAGTTCTGTTACTGTTATAGTACAGGTTCTGCAACTGTTTTAGTACAAGTTCCGCAACTGTTTTAGTACAAGTTCTGCAACTGTTTTAGTACAAGTTCTACAATTATTTCAGTATAGGTTTTAGTGTAGGCTTTGTCATATTGAATGGGTGTATTAGGTGGTGTTGGCGCGGGAGCGGGTGTCGCGCGGCGTGCAGGACGCGGTGCGGGCGCGGGGGCTGGCGCTGGCGTGTGTTTAGGTGATATCGGATGTGTGTAGGAGCAGGAGTACCTGTCGCGATGCGCAGCGCGTATAGTGGCGCTGGGTGCGCGCGTGGTGCTGGCGCGGGGGCGGGTGTCGCGCGGCGTGCAGGACGCGGTGCGGGCGCGGGGGCTGGCGCTGGCGTGTGTTTAGGTGATATCGGATGTGTGTAGGAGCAGGAGTACCTGTCGCGATGCGCAGCGCGTATAGTGGCGCTGGGTGCGCGCGTGGTGCTGGCGCGGGGGCGGGTGTCGCGCGGCGTGCAGGACGCGGTGCGGGCGCGGGGGCTGGCGCTGGCGTGTGTTTAGGTGATATCGGATGTGTGTAGGAGCAGGAGTACCTGTCGCGATGCGCAGCGCGTATAGTGGCGCTGGGTGCGCGCGTGGTGCTGGCGCGGGGGCGGGTGTCGCGCGGCGTGCAGGACGCGGTGCGGGCGCGGGGGCTGGCGCTGGCGTGTGTTTAGGTGATATCGGATGTGTGTAGGAGCAGGAGTACCTGTCGCGATGCGCAGCGCGTATAGTGGCGCTGGGTGCGCGCGTGGTGCTGGCGCGGGGGCGGGTGTCGCGCGGCGTGCAGGACGCGGTGCGGGCGCGGGGGCTGGCGCTGGCGTGTGTTTAGGTGATATCGGATGTGTGTAGGAGCAGGAGTACCTGTCGCGATGCGCAGCGCGTATAGTGGCGCTGGGTGCGCGCGTGGTGCTGGCGCGGGGGCGGGTGTCGCGCGGCGTGCAGGACGCGGTGCGGGCGCGGGGGCTGGCGCTGGCGTGTGTTTAGGTGATATCGGATGTGTGTAGGAGCAGGAGTACCTGTCGCGATGCGCAGCGCGTATAGTGGCGCTGGGTGCGCGCGTGGTGCTGGCGCGGGGGCGGGTGTCGCGCGGCGTGCAGGACGCGGTGCGGGCGCGGGGGCTGGCGCTGGCGTGCGCGGTGCGTCCCGCGGCGCTGCGCCGGGCTGCCCGCTGCACCCGCGCGGACCCGCTCGCCTCCATCGACGCGCGCGTCGGGAACCCGCGCCTCGGCACTGCCGACAACTTCTACATCAAGACCTGTGAGTAACACTATATAAAACCTCACCACTCAATTCTAGCTGCGTCTGGGACACGTCGTACTCGTAGGTGTGGAACTGCGAAGTACATATATTATTGTATTGTGAATTCATTTTGGGTAAAATATTTGTAATACACATATTGCATTATATATTTGGCTATAAGTGTAATTTCTAGTAGTAAATGGACGAGTATTACTCTGTTTCTCGGTACAACAAATGCAACAATAATTAGTTTGCTGGAAACTAAGAAAGACAGTTTGACCGTGCATTTTCATGTTTGCTAGACGTAAAACCAGGCCTTCCCGGGTCTCTGTATATATTGGCGATAACAGAGTTAGATAAAATTCGCTGCTAAACAAAACCGTCAAAAATAATTGGTCAGCCTTTAAAATACACCAACTCAAATCTAGATGCGATCCTAAAAGAAGGAGTCTTCGAACACTTTGTTTGCGCGTTACGGTGTCACTACCATTTCACATCTGCACACCAACACCTACATAATACGTATAGGTACATAAAATGATAGTTAAAGTTAAGTTGTGAAATTACATTCAATACTTAGTAAAACCATTGTGACCAGCACGTCAATAAAATTTAAAGCTAAAGAAACAGTTATTGTTAAGGTGCATATCACAACTCCTTTTTAGTGAACTTATAAAATTAACGCCTTCTATTAATTTGAATGTGAAAATGTTATAACGTATGAAGTAAGATTCTTCGTAGCTTATAATTAGTTGGCAAATCTTCCTTCAAGAAAGTTAATATTGCTTCTTTAACATTTTATAGTATCTAATATAAAGTTGTGTTTTCGTTCCTTTTTTTAATAGATCCCGGAAAAACTTTGATGGTATTAGAAGGATGTGCGGAACCCAATCTCGGATGTTGTATTTTACTCCGCGGTGCAAATTTGCAAGAGTTGATTCGGGTGAAAAAAGTAGTGAAATTTATGCTTTTAGCTTGTTACAATTGGAAATTAGAGAAATCGTTTCTGGGTGATATCGAAGCTATTCTACCAGAACCCGGAATGACGTTTTACGATGTAAGTGACGATGAAGATGCTGTGAAATCAAACGATAGGCATGGAAGTAAAGAAGAATTAGGTAAAGAAGAAATTGGAACAGTTGACGAAGGACTTGCTGAAGCAAATGAAACAAACATTTTAAATCAGGCTGAACGTATTGCGAATGATAAAATCGCAGAAACTAAAGATATGCTAACTGAAATGGCTCCAGAAGGTAGTTTTAAAGAGGAAAATAATGGAAAAGGACAATTTAGTGACACGAACAGTAACAACAGTCCGAATAACGATTCCTTTAGCGATGATAAAATCTTTTGCAATTTTAACAATACGGTAACTCCAAAGATCGATACTGCAGAAAACGACGATGCCTTCTCAGAAAATAATAATACTGACTCTGAAGATGAAGTGGGCGATGATTGTATGAAACCAGAGGACCAGGAGACGAAGCCGCTTGGACGTAAGACGGATAGTGAGAAAAATTTAAGTTGTGGAGTGCCCATACGTGATTTCAGTGATCCTTTACGATCAACATTATCTGTTGATGATGATGTGTTCTTGCCTAAAGAAGCTGAATTAAAGGCAGATATACATACTAATAGGTAAGTTTATACGTAAATTTCGAATAGATTGTTATTTTTGCTCGGGGAGTTGGGAGAAGGCAAAGTGGTAGGATTCTCGTGTAATATATACTTTAAGTTATACTTTTTTCTTCATTTTCATTTAGTTATTAGCGTTTGGCCACAATTGCATGTGATGTTAAATGAAGACGTCGTATAAGATGGTAAATGTGTTAAACCTGGAGGAGACTGGTTCGCAAGTGCATGTGCCGTAACACACCAACAGGTTCTTGGGGACAGATTTTCAACTTATCCTCAAGGTAGCTTAAGAAACTTTCCACTCACTTCCTTTCCTTCACTGATAGCCTCAACTCAGCATTTGGCGTAAATAAAAAATAAAATATTTTTACATACTTTAACCGTTTGAACCGGGTCAAAAGTTCCAACGATGTCTTTAAATACTATGAATAAGTTTCTTTTCAAATCATATATATGTCAGGGCGACGATAAAACAGCGTCCATGTGAAAGTATGATGTAATACATAGGGACGTCATGGTTATGATTTAATTGATCAACCCACCGAGAACAATGAAATAAAATGTTAGCCGATACAGAAATGGAACACTGAATGTAATTGCGACGAATTATCCGTAGATGTGAGTAGCTCAAATGTCTGAGCGAGGATGCCCAGTATCTAGCCGTTGGTCGCTTTTTAAAGCATTCACCCAAAGTTGACAGCCAATAATGATCAAGATACATGAATAATCGATACTTTTTTTTTCTATGCTATTGACCTAGCTAGGTCTTAACAGCTTCACCGCTACTACTTCTAACAGCTACAATAACCGATACCTATAACCAATGGTGTTTCAGAACGCAATTTTGAAAACACCCATCTATATTTCGAACATGGTATATGATCGCAGATGGTCTAGCGATGACGCGGTCCTGGTGATGTCCCCGAACATGATAATCCCAGCACCGTTCGTGGAGACGGAGGCGGGGCGCCGCAGCAGCGTGCGCGAACACCTCCCCCAGCCCCACCACCAGCACCCGCGGCCCCCGCCCCACCACCACACCCCGGGCTCCCCCAACCCCCACCACAGGAGGGTCAGCAGACCCCATCAGGACAATACACTGCTGAGGGTAACTCGACCTTCATTCAATTTTTTAGATTATTACTGTCATATTTGTATATTATACGAGCTGATACAGATTTTCTTATTTTACTATCTAGCTTCTATGACCTTAGTTCACAAAGTGGTCCAGGTGGACCCCCAGGGATCCACGAGAGCATCGACGAGGGTCTACGTAGTCGTGACAAAAAAAGGGGAGGTTCACAACTTGTGAAAGGGGGTCCACGAAAATTTATATGCTTTCGATAGTGAGGAATTAAACTGTTGACTTGACTTCACCTATCAATGTAGGCAGATAATATTTTAAGAAACTCAGCGACAGTCGCTTGTAAAAACTAGCATATTCCATATTCAGTACGCAATGCAAATTTCCATAGTTAGATCTAATCTTCACATTTTTTGTCGAGTTTTGTGAATATAGTAGAAATGTAGCTGTGGAGTCAACCGGAGCCAGCTAAATTTTGAAAGTGGTCTATGAAAAAGAATTATGGGAACCTCTATCCTATGATATAACCGTAATGTATCTGTATGCGATTTAATGCTATGAAAGATTTCCATTTGATAATGGAGGAAATACTGGAGAGCACACTTGTAAGAAGGGGACGTTAACAAAATACGTTGGCAATTAAAATACGGTAAAGGGAATGTAAAATGGATTTTTTTAAGTTCCTTTTTTTTTGTTAATATGGAAAGCCATTCGTTTAACATTTGCAAATATATAAATATTTTTACATATATATTTAAACGAGTACCTCTACTAAGGGTCGCAGAAAATATGTCATCACGTGACGAAAGTGGAGGGGCTTTAAAAAAGTAAATTTTGCGTGACATATGTTACGAACAGCCCCCAAGGACGTGACAATGAATTTCCAACTTGAGGATGGTTGCAAGTCAAATAAATAAATATTTTTACATGCATATTTGTACATGTACGGGTGGGGGAAATCTATTATTCGTGACGCATATTAATAACGGGGGTTGCAGAAAATGTGACATCACGTGTCAAAAGGGGAGGGGCTTTAAAAAGGTGGTTTTCACGTGACGTATATTATTGAAGTTATACTTCTTTTTTAGGGAAAAATGATGAGAGTAAATTTTTACGATGCG
>MU159569.1:43983-80404 GCA_015888305.1 Antheraea pernyi | reverse complement strand
GACTTTATTACTAGGTGTTATGGTTGTAATTAGATTGAACTTAAAATTGTTTTAAAACTTTTTTTCTCCCTTTCTTAATAAACAAATAGCTACACGTGATTATATATTTACGCGGACAGGATTTAGCTTCGCTTTTGTACGTGACCCTTTATCTAGTTATCGTTGATCGAAGGGTTTTAGATTTAACGTAGGGGGTGAATATATTACGAGGGTCGGTAAGAGTGGTGCACGGTGTAGGTGATGTTCTGGTCGCGGTGCGAGGCGTGCGGGGCGGCGGGGCGGGCGCGGCGGGTGCGGGCGGGCACGCTGGCGGTGTCGCTCGCGCAGTACTTGCGGTGGCGCTGCCTGGCCACGCGGTACGTGCGCGCGCGCGCCTGCCCGCACCCGCTGCACGCGCACGCGCACGCGTTCGTCTGCAGCCTCACCACTGCCAGTTTCAGGTTATACGCGCTCACTTAACACTTCGTTTTTCTATGTCATAAGAGGCAAACTAACAGATGAGTCACCTGATGTTAAGCGATCACCACCGTTGTTGCCAGCCTATGTTAAATATACTCCAAGGGACATTTTAATGCTGATAAATCCGGAATATTAGTAAATAAATATTAGTATAATAAAATAATATTAATTTTGTTATTAATATTAATTGTAGCTACATTTTTTTATACTTTATAGGTTTTAGCGTTCGACCACTATACCGTCTGATGTTAAGTGACAAAGTAGTCTGAGATGGTAGACACGTTAAACACAGAGTAGACTGGCCCTCAAGTGCGTATACCGGAATACACCAACAGGTGCTTGGTGACAGATTTTCAACTCGAGTAATACGGAAACGGGCAGTCCGAATAATGTATAATTTTAACCCTTTGCACTCGAGGGCTCCGGTGCGTATTCATTTAAAATGTGTCTTCAAGCTCGAGAGCTCCGCTACGAAGATAATGCAAATAATTTTCAGATTTAACATAAGAACAAAAACAAATTGTAAAAACTAGATATAAGGTGTTTCGCTGTTGGTAACAAATGAGGGTCGCGGCTCATTATCAAGAATATATTGGGAGGGCAGAGTTAAGTGACAAAGTGGTCTGAGATGGTAGACATGTTAAACACAGAGTAGACTGGCTCTAAAATGTGTATACCGGAGTACACCAACAGGTGCTTGGCGACAGATTTTCAACTCGAGGGTGGTACTTAGCGGGCGGTGGAGTTAGAAAAAACTCTGCCACCATGCTATGATTTAATCGCTATGTCTTCCTTCACTGGAAGCTCCGACTCAGTTGTTAGGATTCGAGGCTATGTTGTATCCGAACACGCTATCGACTAAGCCAGAGGTTCTCAGACTTTTTTGCCCATAGACTACTTGCAAAATTTAACTGGTTCCGGTGGGCCACTTGCAGCTACATTTTTACCATATCCCCAAAATTTGATAAAAATGTGAAGATTAGATGTAACTATGAAAATTTGCAAGTCTCGATACGTTGTACTGAATATGGAATATGGAAGTTTTTAAAAGTAACAGTCGCTGAGCTTATTAAAATATTTTCTGCATACATTGATAGGTGAAGTTAAGTCAACATTTTAGTTCTTCGCTATTGAAAGCAGATAAATTTGTAAACCCCTATTCTTTTGTCACGTCTACGTAGACCCCCGTCGAGTCTCCCGTGGAGCCCCGGACCATATTGGGAACTAAAGGACTAGCCATCATCGCTTCAAAACCGCTGCAGTTTAATCTTTAGCGAAGCATCTTTCATTCATCTTTTGATTTAGTGTAGATTCAGAATGGGTGACCAAAAAGAAACTCTTTGACACATCTTTTCCTTCAAATTCTGAATATGATGTTATATAAAAGTAACTATTACAAAGAGTGCCAAATACGGTCCTCTTTAATTGAACTGCGGCATGGGAAAATGCAACTAGTCTGGCAATTAGTTAACACGTTCACTGCCAACAACGTTTGTAGGTTTGTGTCCGAATACATTACCAACAAAGGCTTCATCGCTTCTAAAGTTAGCTATTTTAAGGGGTTTTAGCTTCGATCAAAAATAACTAGATATCGGGTCGGCACGAAAAATACGCCTAGGTAAATTGAGCGTCTTGAAACGTGAGCTTTTATTTTGTTTAGTTTGTTTGAAACACAGCCAATGTAAGCACGTTTCACAATGCCGTAGTGTATTCAAAAGATGCAAAAATAATATCCGAAAATGCAATTTAACGGCCGGAGTATCTTACTTTCCCTAAATACATGTTGAATAAGTTATATTGTATGCTGTAAACTAACAAATAATATTAAATTTTGAACAACATTACCGATTTCAAAATGTGGTGCAAATGTTTGGCGTCGCCCCTCACAAATACGCACAATAATGGGAAAACATACTTTCTTCATTACGTGTTAAGGTTGAATTCACACTAAATGTTGTTTATGTTGTCTTTTCATTTGTGACGGGAGTAATTTATTGCTTTGCTCGTTTTATCGTAAGTATTAGAATAATATTTTGAACATTTGTGACTTTATTACCATGACATGGTGGTAATTAGATTGAACTTAAAATTGTTTTAAAACTTTTTTTCTCCCTTTCTTAATAAACAAATAGCTACACGTGATTATATATTTACGCGGACAGGATTTAGCTTCGCTTTTGTACGTGACCCTTTATCTAGTTATCGTTGATCGAAGGGTTTTAGATTTAACGTAGGGGGTGAATATATTACGAGGGTCGGTAAGAGTGGTGCACGGTGTAGGTGATGTTCTGGATTAAAATATTTTCTGCATACATTGATAGGTGAAGTTAAGTCAACATTTTAGTTCTTCGCTATTGAAAGCAGATAAATTTGTAAACCCCTATTCTTTTGTCACGTCTACGTAGACCCCCGTCGAGTCTCCCGTGGAGCCCCGGACCATATTGGGAACTAAAGGACTAGCCATCATCGCTTCAAAACCGCTGCAGTTTAATCTTTAGCGAAGCATCTTTCATTCATCTTTTGATTTAGTGTAGATTCAGAATGGGTGACCAAAAAGAAACTCTTTGACATCGTGAACGAAAAAACGAACAGACGGATCACCTCAGGGTAAGTGACCACCGCCGTTCATAGACACTAGCAATTCCAGGGGAGTCGCAAGTGCGTTGCCAGCCTGTAAAAATAACAGACAATCGCCGTTTCGAGTTGCTGCTAACATGAAGAATAAAACTTCTAGTGCAAAGGGTTAAATTTCATTACTAACTATTAATCTATTTTCTTAAATAGATCAATTTTCTTAAATCTAAAACAAGTTTTATTGACAACAAGTCGTTATATCGATGAGTTATATCTAGAGATACAAAAACTACATCAATATTTTACCATACAACCAAATAGCCAAACTTAACGATATCTGCACCATTCGAAATGCGCGGGCCGTGCCATGTAATTCAGTTTCATATCCGTCTCTTCTCTTTCTAACGTAACTCAGAGCCCTTGGTGCAAAAGTGATGGTACGAATATTACAATAACGAGAACCGCTCGTCGATCTCTCGTTGCGCCTGATGCCTAGCACAATGAATTCTATTTTCTTTGTGGTAAAGTTTATTAAGTTATGTTCTCGGTATGGTGTGATTTTCGTTTTGAGCAATATTTTTTGTTAATTAAATAAAACGTTATTAGTTTTGGATAATAATGGCTAGTTTTAACGTGCCCTTGACCTTGGTGACACCTGTGTTGCTAGTCCTTTGATACAATTATTATTGACGACTGGATTTATAGAGTGTGAGAAAGAAAAATATACTCCAAGGGACATTTTAATGCTGATAAATCCGGAATATTAGTAAATAAATATTAGTATAATAAAATAATATTAATTTTGTTATTAATATTAATTGTAGCTACATTTTTTAAATTATCAAGAATATATTGGGAGGGCAGAGTTAAGTGACAAAGTGGTCTGAGATGGTAGACATGTTAAACACAGAGTAGACTGGCTCTAAAATGTGTATACCGGAGTACACCAACAGGTGCTTGGCGACAGATTTTCAACTCGAGGGTGGTACTTAGCGGGCGGTGGAGTTAGAAAAAACTCTGCCACCATGCTATGATTTAATCGCTATGTCTTCCTTCACTGGAAGCTCCGACTCAGTTGTTAGGATTCGAGGCTATGTTGTATCCGAACACGCTATCGACTAAGCCAGAGGTTCTCAGACTTTTTTGCCCATAGACTACTTGCAAAATTTAACTGGTTCCGGTGGGCCACTTGCAGCTACATTTTTACCATATCCCCAAAATTTGATAAAAATGTGAAGATTAGATGTAACTATGAAAATTTGCAAGTCTCGATACGTTGTACTGAATATGGAATATGGAAGTTTTTAAAAGTAACAGTCGCTGAGCTTATTAAAATATTTTCTGCATACATTGATAGGTGAAGTTAAGTCAACATTTTAGTTCTTCGCTATTGAAAGCAGATAAATTTGTAAACCCCTATTCTTTTGTCACGTCTACGTAGACCCCCGTCGAGTCTCCCGTGGAGCCCCGGACCATATTGGGAACTAAAGGACTAGCCATCATCGCTTCAAAACCGCTGCAGTTTAATCTTTAGCGAAGCATCTTTCATTCATCTTTTGATTTAGTGTAGATTCAGAATGGGTGACCAAAAAGAAACTCTTTGACACATCTTTTCCTTCAAATTCTGAATATGATGTTATATAAAAGTAACTATTACAAAGAGTGCCAAATACGGTCCTCTTTAATTGAACTGCGGCATGGGAAAATGCAACTAGTCTGGCAATTAGTTAACACGTTCACTGCCAACAACGTTTGTAGGTTTGTGTCCGAATACATTACCAACAAAGGCTTCATCGCTTCTAAAGTTAGCTATTTTAAGGGGTTTTAGCTTCGATCAAAAATAACTAGATATCGGGTCGGCACGAAAAATACGCCTAGGTAAATTGAGCGTCTTGAAACGTGAGCTTTTATTTTGTTTAGTTTGTTTGAAACACAGCCAATGTAAGCACGTTTCACAATGCCGTAGTGTATTCAAAAGATGCAAAAATAATATCCGAAAATGCAATTTAACGGCCGGAGTATCTTACTTTCCCTAAATACATGTTGAATAAGTTATATTGTATGCTGTTGACTTTATTACTAGGTGTTATGGTTGTAATTAGATTGAACTTAAAATTGTTTTAAAACTTTTTTTCTCCCTTTCTTAATAAACAAATAGCTACACGTGATTATATATTTACGCGGACAGGATTTAGCTTCGCTTTTGTACGTGACCCTTTATCTAGTTATCGTTGATCGAAGGGTTTTAGATTTAACGTAGGGGGTGAATATATTACGAGGGTCGGTAAGAGTGGTGCACGGTGTAGGTGATGTTCTGGTCGCGGTGCGAGGCGTGCGGGGCGGCGGGGCGGGCGCGGCGGGTGCGGGCGGGCACGCTGGCGGTGTCGCTCGCGCAGTACTTGCGGTGGCGCTGCCTGGCCACGCGGTACGTGCGCGCGCGCGCCTGCCCGCACCCGCTGCACGCGCACGCGCACGCGTTCGTCTGCAGCCTCACCACTGCCAGTTTCAGGTTATACGCGCTCACTTAACACTTCGTTTTTCTATGTCATAAGAGGCAAACTAACAGATGAGTCACCTGATGTTAAGCGATCACCACCGTTGTTGCCAGCCTATGTTTGGGGGCAAGAGGAGAGGAGGTGGGGCTCCGGCGCTCTCATTGACCGAACGAAATGCAACAATACAAGGACTGTTACTTCATGTCGGTTTTCTGTAGGTCGGGCATTCGGTAGCCGACCTATTCATGCTGAAACCAGTAATAGATTCAGCGTGGCTCTACCAACTATTTAGTTCACCATTTGAAGTATATATCATATTTTTAATACGGAAACGGGCAGTCCGAATAATGTATAATATTAACCCTTTGCACTCGAGGGCCCCGGTGCGTTTTCATTTAAAATTTGTCTTCAAGCTCGAGAGCTCCGCTACGAAGATAATGCAAATAATTTTCAGATTTAAAATAAGAACAAAAACAAATCTTAAAAACTAGACATAAGGTGTTTCGCTGTTGGTAACAAATGAGGGTCGCGGCTCGCTGATTGTTATGCTCTCGAAAATAACAGACAATCGCCGTTTCGAGTTGCTAACACGAAGGATAAAACTGCCAGTGCAAAGGGTTAAATTTCATTAGTAACTATTAATCTATTTTCTTAAATAGATCAATTTTCTTAAATCTAAAACAAGTTTTATTGACAACAAGTCGTTATATCGATGAGTTATATCTAGAGATACAAAAACTACATCAATATTTTAAAACAACAATATATGGTTCGAAAATATAGATGTAGTCTATCAACGATATTTTGCATCCCTAGTTCTATCGATACCTAACAGTGATTCCCTTTCTAAAAACTAGTATAAGTCAATTTTCTTACAGATACTCTTGATAACCCTAAGAGGGTGTCCATTTTCTGAGGTACTTTAACTGTAGTTTATCTATTCAATAGCGTTATCGGTTCGATAACTTGTCAAATTGCGTTTCTGAACACACAATCATACGATACATATCAGTAAAACTCAACGGGCCATTTAACAGTTTATCTTATGGATAACTTTGTTGAGTTAATAACTACTGGTAGTTTAACCGGGTATCTCAGAAACCGGGCATTAACCTTCATAAGTGCTTTCTCGAGGTATGAATTGTATAGTGTTTTTATTTTATTTTGTCTGTAAAAACTTATTTATATGTGCTGAATTAGCTCCTATGCAATTTAAAAATATCGATGTTAATAAAGGTACAGCAAAATATCGACGTATGATGTGGAGCTGCCTTCGGATGTAATATCGACGAAGTACGACATCAAGCAGATGCGTCAGAACCTTATAAATCAACTCAACGATCTGATGCTTAAAGGTATGTTTTATTTTAGGAGTCTCTCTCTCTCTTATTAATATAATCCGACCTATTCATGCTGAAACCAGTAATAGATTCAGCGTGACTCTACCAACTATTTAGTTCACCATTTGAAGTATATATCATATTTATAATACGGAAACGGGCAGTCCGAATAATGTATAATTTTAACCCTTTGCACTCGAGGGCTCCGGTGCGTATTCATTTAAAATGTGTCTTCAAGCTCGAGAGCTCCGCTACGAAGATAATGCAAATAATTTTCAGATTTAACATAAGAACAAAAACAAATTGTAAAAACTAGATATAAGGTGTTTCGCTGTTGGTAACAAATGAGGGTCGCGGCTCGCTGATTGTTATGCTCTCTAAAATAACAGACAATCGCCGTTTCGAGTTGCTGCTAACATGAAGAATAAAACTTCTAGTGCAAAGGGTTAAATTTCATTACTAACTATTAATCTATTTTCTTAAATAGATCAATTTTCTTAAATCTAAAACAAGTTTTATTGACAACAAGTCGTTATATCGATGAGTTATATCTAGAGATACAAAAACTACATCAATATTTTAAAACAACAATATATGGTTCGAAAATATCGATATAATATACGTAACAGTGATTCCCTTTCCAAAATCTAGTATAAATCAATTTTCTTACAGATACTCTTGATAACCGTCTTATGTCCAGTTTCTGAAGTACTTTAACTGTAGTTTATCTATTCAATACCGTTATCGCTTCGATAACTTATCAAATTGCGTTTCTGAACACACAATCATACGATACATATCAGTAAAACTCAACGGGCCATTTGACAGTTTATCTTATGGATAACTTTGTTGAGTTAATAACTACTGGTAGTTTAACCGGTATCTCAGAAACCGGGCCTTCATAAGAGCTTTCTCGAGGTTTGAATTGTATAGTGTTTTTATTTTATTTTGTCTGTAAAAACTCATATAAATGTGCTGAATTAGCTCCTATGCAATTTAAAAATATCGATGTTAATAAAGGTACAGCAAAATATCGACGTATGATGTGGAGCTGCCTTCGGATGTAATATCGACGAAGTACGACATCAAGCAGATGCGTCAGAACCTTATAAATCAACTCAACGATCTGATGCTTAAAGGTATGTTTTATTTTAGGAGTCTCTCTCTCTCTTATTAATATAATCATAAAATAAATATAATTCGTGGTTATTGCATTCTTTCCAAACGTGTTTAACTTTAACATCAAATAGTTTAGTCAGTCTTGAGAAGAATAAGATTATGTAATTGTTACCTTATTTTTCATTCTATTTTATGTCTCCCTGCATATCTTCCAAGTATCGTTGAAATGTCTTTATGGAACATCTCTGATTTTACTCTTACGCAACTGTTGTTGTCTCTTTCTAACGCATGTAAATTTATTGCCAATTTCATATACATACTGTTCTAAATTGACTCTTTGGAAATATATTGATTTACTATTGATATATTGATTGAAATATATATATTTATTTGGAAATATATTGAATACTTACAGGATATACGTAAAAGTTAATATATAAAAGTAAATTTTCAAAAAAAAGTATTAAATGGAAATTTGCAAGTCTGGATACGTTGTACTGAATATGGAACATGGAATAACAGTCGCTGAGCTTCTTAAAATATTTTCTGCATACATTGATAGGTGAAGTTAAGCCAACATTTTAGTTCTTCGCTATTGAAAGCAGATAAATTTGTAAACCCCTATTCTTTTGTCACGCCTACGTAGACCCCCGTCGAGTCTCCCGTGGATCCCCGGACCATATTGGGAATTAAAGAACTAGCCATCATCGCTTGAAAACCGCTGTAGTTTAATCTTTAGCGAAGCATCTTTAATTCATCTTTTGATTTAGTCTAGATTCAGAATAGGTGACCAAAAAGAAACTCTTTGACACATCTTTTCCTTCAAATTCTGAATATGATGTTATATAAAAGTAACTATTGCAAAGAGTGCCAAATACGGTCCTCTTTAATTGAACTGCGGCATGGGAAAATGCAACTAGTCTGGCAATTAGTTAACACGTTCACTGCCAACAACGTTTGTAGGTTTGTGTCCGATAAAAAAAGAATAATCAAAATCGGTTCACCCAGTCCAAAGTTATGAGGTAACAAACATAAAAAAAATAAAAAAATACAGTCGATTTGATAACCTCCTTTTTTTGATGTCGGTTAAAAAGGGTGCTTATGTAAAAAAAATACTTCCCCCCTATACTTTTTGTTACTCCTAATTGAGCCCTTATGGTGGGCACGTATGTAAAATATAATATCTCTACTGAGATGTTGTTGTTTCGACTAAATTATTGTGCTCAATAAATTTATGTTTTATTTTAGGAGTCTCTCTCTCTCTTATTAATATAATTATAAAATAAATATAATTTGTGGATATTACAGGATATACGTAAAAGTTAATATATAAAAGGGTACTTATGTAAAAAAAAATACTTCCCCCCAATACTTTTTGTTACTCCTAATTGAGCCCTTATGGTGGGCGCGTATGTAAAATATGATAATATCTCTACTGAGATGTTGTTCTTTCGACTATATTATTGTGCTCAAGAAATGTCAAACCTACATTACTGGCAGTGGTCACTGCACCATGGAAATCGAACATTCCCAAACCCCGCATGGTAAAAATATACCAAAATTACGAATATACACACGAATTTAGTCTGTAGTAATTGTAAGCTAACTATCCTAAGGGCGTGCCATCAAAATTCCTATATAATATACTAAAGAATTCTTACTTCCCATGAGTAATCATCCTTTTTGGAAAGAGTATCTAAAGGGGCCTTACCAAATACGGTGAGGTTAGAAGTTAGAAGAGGAATTCGGGTACTGAGTATTAAGATAAAAAAAAAGTATTTATTTAACAGGAATTTATTTTACAAGACAAAAAACAAATATGCAATTTCCTGTACTAGGAAACAAATCCTTTGACGCCGGTAATCAACCAAAATAGAGTTAAAAAAGTAATATCGTGTTAGTGCCTCTCGGTTCCCTTTAAACTTTTACTATAACTAACTAAGCAACATTTTGGATGTCACTCTTACGATAAACTATGGAATGCCTTAGCATACATTTAATTTAATGTAGCAAAACCTTCGAGTAAGGTTGCTAAAATGCTATGTGAAATGAGTGAAAGATGATTTTATAAAAGACGTTGTACGAAAAGCTTTAACCTACTATAATTAGGTTATCATGGGACTGATATGACTAGAGTCAAAAGCTCCTAAAGAATAAATTGAAAAAAAAAATGTTGGTTAACGTAACAAAAAACGGTGTTTCAGGTCACGAAACATTTACTGTACTAACGGACACGGAAGCCGATAAGGATTATCAAAGCTTCAAGCAGCACATGGAGTCTATCCACCTGGCTCTCACCTCGACCAGCCTCCAGGAAAATACCACTCTTGCTGGTGAGTCAGAAATGAAATTTTGGGACTATTATGGGAACCGTTAGATATGCTTTTTGTTCTGTGATCTGCAACAGGTTTTAGCCATCGCTGTTGGGGGTAGCTTGATTATAACGATTAAAACGAGGGGTGGAAGGTTCCTGAGTTATTAGAAATGCTTTTTGATTAGTGGTCTGCAACAGGTTTTAGCCATCGCTTTTGGAGGTAGCTTGATCTTAACGATTGAAACGAGGCGTGGAAGGTTCCAGCGTTATTAGAAATGCTTTTTGATTAGTGGTCTGCAACAGGTTCTAGCCATCGCTGTTGGGGGTAGCTTGATTATAACGATTAAAACGAGAGGTGGAAGGTTCCAGCGTTATTAGAAATGCTTTTTATTAGTGGTCTGCAACAGAGTTTAGCCATCGCTGTTGGGGGTACCTTGTTTATAACGATTAAAACGAGGGGTGAAAGGTTCCATTTTATTAGAAATGCTTTTTGATTAGCTGTCTGCAACAGGTTTTAACCATCGCTGTTCGGGGTAGCTTATGAAACAAGGGGTTGAAGGTTCCAGCATTAATTGAAATGCGTTTTGATCAGTGGTCTGCAACGGTTTTTTTATTTTCGAACTGACTTCGCTACTGACCATGCAAGGCCTTAACAGCTTCACCGGACTACGGTCTGCAACCGGTTTTAGCCTTCACTGAGAAGAGTAGTATATTATAACGATTAAAACTAGGGGTGGAGTATTCCAGAGATATTTGATCACGATATTACTGTACATGAAACTATACGATTTTTTAGGGAAAGCGACTTGCGAATTACGTTTTGTTATTTTTTTTATACTCACAAAGAATACCGACAGGAAACCTGAAATATTCCCGATAGAGATATACGTCGTTCATTACCGGCTTTTCCTTTTTTGGGGTAAACAGAATACTTGTTGAACATTCCATAAACAGCTTATACAATTTTTGCTGAAAGTTGTTATTATTATTGAAAATACGAAGTTTCGAGGTGCGTTACTGTTTTAACTGTTTTGTTTATTTCCCACGCGTCGAACGCCATTTGATGAATACCTTGTTTATAACGATTAAAACGAGGGGTGAAAGGTTCCATTTTATTAGAAATGCTTTTTGATTAGCTGTCTGCAACAGGTTTTAACCATCGCTGTTCGGGGTAGCTTAATTATAACGATTAAAACGAGGGGTGGAAGGTTCCAGCATTATTAGAAATGCGTTTTGATCAGTGGTCTGCAACGGGCTTTAGTCTTCACTGAGAATAGTATATTATAACGATTAAAACTAGGGGTGGAGTATTCCAGAGATATTTGATCACGATATTACTGTACATGAAACTATACGATTTTTTAGGGAAAGCGACTTGCGACTTACGTTGTCTTGTTATTTTTTTTATACTCACAAAGAATACCGACAGGAAACCTGAAATATTCCCGATAGAGATATACGTCGTTCGTTACCGACTTTTCCTTTTTTGGTGTAAACAGAATACTAAACCTTGTTGAACACTCCATAAACAGCTTATACAATTTTTGCTGAAAGTTGATATTATTATTGAAAATACGAAGTTTCGAGGTGCGCTACTGTTTTACCTGTATTGTTTATTTCCCACGCGTCGAACGCCATTTGATGAATTATCGTGCTTCATATTAGTTATTAAATTATTGCTCGTCGGGTCTGGAGAAAATTAAAAAAAGTTCTTTATATTTGTTCAGTGTTCGACGGCTATAATATCTTTTTCCACCCTCCTTGTTTTTTTTTTGTATTTTAAGAAATATTTGCTATGCCTACAAAATTCACTATGTTCTTTTTCGCTAAAACTGCATTTTGTTGCAAAGTGATTTTGAGACGATAAAGATATCGATAGGTAATAGAGATGATGTCTTATACGTTTTTATATGTATTTTTTTAGGAGTAGTGCGTAGCCTCTGGAACGTATCCGACTGTGTGATAACAGGGGAGAAGATGCTCAGAGATGCCCAGGACAAGTGGTCCAGCCCACCGGCAAAGGCAACCAAGTCCCAACCAGAAGTCACAGGTAAGAATTGATTATGTGTTCATAGCACACGTTCCTACTTATAAGTAATATATTACGAAATTCCTGCTCCGTGTAATCATTTTTTTTTTTTACTTTGTTTATAGGGGCTTTTATTCCACTGAACATATCAGCCCCATTGTTCCCCAATCTGTTTAGCTCTATCATGAGAGTCGCTGATGAGGTATCATAACCAGGTCATACAGCATCTTAGCTTCATCCGAACAGGGTTCAGCCAAGATGATAATAAAAAATTAACTAAAATATTAATTAGGAAATAGCTTGCCAGGTCGATGTATAATTTCGCTGAATAAAAAGTAATAAATATTAATTGATTCTATGGATTATCGTGATAAATATGTTACTGTCGTCTTTCGGTGCATTTCATTAATTGTTTGTTGTCATATGTATTTTTTTGTCACCTTCTTACTTTCTCTTCCACTTTCCTAAACTCACTACTAGCTTCTTACTTTCTATACCACCTTCCTACTTTCCTTACCACCTTCTTACTTTTGTTACCACCTTCATACTTTCTTTACCACTTTCCTACTTTCCTTACCACCTTCTTACTTTCCTTACTACCTTCCTACTTTCCTTACCACCTGCCTACTTTCCCCACAACTTTTCAACTTTACTACTGTTACGCATTATTTGTTAGTACGTGACGCACGTGAGCTGTCCTCATTGGAAATATACACGATAACACATGTATATTTATTTCAGCAGACGACAAATCCGATCTGGACGATTCCGGAGACACTGGTAAGGGTTTCTATTGCAACTTGTTATTTAGCTACTGTGTAACAATAACTGCTCGTGTATTAATAAATTAATGTTGTTTTTAAGTATTTAAGACACTTCAGACACTAGCATCAAAGTCATGAGACGTAAGGCGAGCGTCTCGTGCTATTTCTTTCTGGCTCATTTCGTACGAATGAGACAGATAGTATTCATTAATTTTGTACACATATGTGAAAAAAAATAAACTTTGGAATATTGGGATACTGCAATTTGGGATATTGCGTGATATTTTGAATTAGTCCAAGATAGTAAACACGCTAAACCTCTGAACTGGCTCTTAAGTACAACTGCCGGAACACACCAACAGGTGCTTGGTGACGGATTTTCAATTTTAGCATTCTAATGTGTAGCTAAGTGGATTTAGAAAAAACCCTACACCACCATGTTATGTACAGTGTACAGTCTTTGTAACGGATTTCAAAGGATCCAGCATTTTTTACGTTATAAAGAATTTTGGTTATACGGAGCGAAGAGAAAGAATAAATGATTTTGTGGTAAACCAACCAAGTTGAACTAATTTCTATGTTATAGAAAGTTTTTCGTTATAACAACTGATGTTTACACTGTATTTGCAGGCCAGCATGAGAAAAGCGTATATAGATCTCTCGGTGGCTAGATACAGTGCAATCGCACAAATAAAAACAAAATGGACTTTTTGTTTATTATATTGGTTGTGACATCTAAAAGTGTCAAGAAATGATGATTTAAGCTAATCCACCATCACATCTCTACTCAAAATAATAATAATAATACATTTTCTGTGCTAACCGAAATCGTACGTTACAAACGCATGACCCTAATATCATAGGCATTTCATTCAGAGTATTATACTAACCGTCTCTTTTTAGGGACGACTTATGTGTTCACAACAGATAATTCGAGTAAAGAACTCGAAAGAGAGCATACAGGTAACTATTTGTACATATATACATTGTTATGTCATTTGAATTTAACATTAAAAGCATTATTATAAGCATCTTTATTTTACCGAGACTCTGCAAAAGTAACTCCTCAGTCACTTACGAGTCACGCCAACTGGATAGAGTTAGAGTAAAAAAGAACGTAACTCACATTATCTTAACCGTGACATAGATGGCGTTAGTAATAAGATTTGGTTAGGTTTTAGCTCAACAGATGGAGCTGTATTCTTTTTGTACCGTTTATCGAAATACTACTTAAAGTAATTATTAATATTATATTTCATAGTAGTATCAATAAACTCAGCTGTCATGAGTTTTAATAAATTTTAATCGAGTATTGATTAAATATTCAATTCTTGTTAGTTACGTCGAATTAGACTATATTAAAAAAAAAGCTTATACTGTACTGGTAACATTGGTCATTGAACTTGATTAAATTGATTCAATTTGTTGCATTTTTGTATATGGAAGAAACAGGGCGAAGAAGCCAAATTAAAAGAAAATTTAAAGGGCAACACAACTTTATATTCAATTAAATCAATCTAGTTTAATGCTAATGCTATCATGGATTATTAGATTTTAGTATTTTGCTGAAACTCCGTACGCATTATAAGAGAAGATAAAAAATAAATAAAAAAGAGAGGATAAATTATCAGTGAGACCCATAAACTTGAGTGATATCTCGATATAACAGTTATTATCAATATATGGGCAGCCAGCAACAAAGGGGTATAATAGTATACGGGATTTATTAGCATATTGGGTGTTTTTTGTATATATGTTGTATCGGGTATATGTACTACCACTGCCGTAAGGAAAACAGGTGCAAAATAGGAAAAATCTATAGTTTGCACTTCTAGCAAAGTGCTACCAATTGTTTTTGAAATTAGCAGTAATTACAAAATAATAACTAATAAGGAAATAAGAAATTACTATTGCATATACCTTTTTCCTAATTCCGAATAAATATAAAACTCAATGACACGAAAAACGGTAAATTTGCCTCTGCTTCTTTGGACGGAAGTTTGGTATATTGGCTATATTCGTATATTGGATGTATTAGTATATTGTGTATTTTTGTATATTGGGTATATTAATATATTGGACATGTTAGCATATTGGGTACTATATTTAGCCATATGAGCATACATGAATTCATACAATTGTGTTTATATCGAGTTGAAAGAAGTGCACTTTGAAACTAGGACATCTAAATATGTATTTTCTACGATTCCATTCTAATTTAATCGAATTTACTCGATTACAAATGACTTCCAAAAGACCATACGTCCAGTAAGCAGTGAGCCTCGTGTAAAGGTTCGAGGTTTATAATTGTGGTGAGGAAATCTGAAGATCGCTGACAGAAGTGGTAAATAATATTACAGGAGCTGAAGAAGACGAGGAAAAGGGCGATAAAAAGACAGTGAGGCAGATACTGTCGCAACTGTTGTCGAACAATCAACCGGCTAATCAGGTATGCCAGACTAAACAGTTCAAACGCACATAAGAATCCCTACATTGGTAAAAAAGTAATTTACTTTTGTATATGTATTATTTCTCATTCTAAACATTTTTTTTGTTTGTCTTTATATTTGTGTCTGAAATTAAGTAAATATTGGCGTGAGTAATTCTTTAGGGAAACTATATGTTTTTCTTTCACTGATGTGTTATAGGTATTATATCAATTATTTCTTAATTGTAGAAAAATAATTAAAACGGATTAATTTTTTATTAATTCTCAATCGACTTAAGTGTATTTTTGACAACAAGAAATATGTATATGCCATTTTAGAATTAACGTAATAATAGCGAAATGGCAGGATGACAAGCCCTAGTCCCTATTTGATTTTCACATCAGATATACATGTAAACGTTTTCGAGTCATGCAATCTCAATTGTATGACTCACAAACGAGTATATGTATGAATAGCTTAGAATAGTTTAGCTATGTCAGATCCGAGGTAACAGCAACAGCCCAAGCCGAAGTGTGCCGCGCACCCTTGAGCTAGTTGCCCAAACAAAATCGGCTGAGTGCCTTAACCGCTTGCCTTAGTAGTCCGGTGAAGCTGTAGAGGCCTCCAAAAAGGCAAATAGCGTAGTCAGTTCGAAAAAAAAACCCTATTTGATTTGATTATAAATTTAGTAGACGTCAAATAAATTTCGAACACAGTATTTTGACTTGATGCTAGTACTAGTTGCCACTTTATGTCAATTGTTAAAGGGAAGCCGATAGGAATCGGGTTATATGTACTCTTCGCCATTGATATATGGGTATATACTATTTTGTATTTATAAGTGAGTAATTGGTGTCAGGTGGGTATGATAGTGTCGAGCGGCCTGCTCCCGGTGGTGGTGCACGCGGGGGAAGTGGGCTCCGTCATAGCCGCCACCCTCGCCTCGCTCACCTACCGCCGAGCGTGCACGACTCACAGGCACAAGTATGTTCATTAGGGTTCATTTACACTTTACTAAGACAATAGTGTGGGTGATAACTGATAAGTTATTTTTGGTGTAAAGAGATAACTAAATGTTTACACGGCGCTTAGAATTTTTTGTAATTCCAAAGTGTCTTAATATTGGTGAACCGTAAGAAAATAATATTTCGACGTGGAAAAGAATATACATATAACAGGAGTTATAAAATCAGGTGACATAAGCGAAGGTTATATTGTGTACTGAATCTACAATTACTTAACACCTGCCTAAATTACTTTAGCAAAGTTTGAACAACCTATCTTTATATATAAATTTCTTCTATACGTGTGTATGTCACTGAACTCCGCCTAAACGGCTGGACCGATTTTGATGACATTTTGTGTGCGTGTTGCAGTGGATCCGAGAATGGTTTAGTTTCACAATTGGACCCGGTCACTACCGGCCACTGCCCTGCGGTTGAATTGTAGACAACGTCCGCCCGGCCCCGTAATTAATATATAAATAAGGACTTTTTATATTGCTACGCAAGAAGTATAGGTGATAATTGATAAGTTGTTATGGTGGAATGTTTTAACTAAATTATCACATGGGTTTTGGAGCTCCGAGGTGCCATTTTTTCTTTGTTATAAACTCCTATATAAGAATATTTCAGCCTTTAAGTAATGTACATAAGTTTGTAAATCCAGGACGATATATCAGCGAGAAGGCGTTTTATCACTCTATACAAACACTTATCACTTAACACCAACACTTGTTATTTAACAAAGTGAAATGAATCATTAGTCTTCTCGACTTAAAAAAATAGATTTTGTCTGCATCCTCACAGAACAACGAAGATATTTCAGTGGGTAGTTAAATTTTTTAGGTTGTATCTATTTTTTGGGAGGGTAGTTTGTTTTTATTTGACCACAACAAAGTGGGATTAATGTATCTGATGGTAAGCAGAGTGCAATTGAATAATAGCGGCTATCGTCGAATGATCAACGATCTATCGACAGTCGCCAATGTCATGCCGGCCTGCATACCTCTCAACAGCTCGGCATATGGTCCTGGATTTTCAGCCTGTAACATGTAGGTAATCATTTCCACAGCACGCAGAGTGAACAGGACGAACTCGATGTTAATTCAACTGGAAAAGAAAAGAATGACAACGATAAGTCGAAGCAAGCAAAATCGAATAATGATCACGTCGAAGTTCTATTGAAGGTAATACATTTTTTATTTTTTTATTTCGTATTCTATATGCTCTAAGAAAGACAATATTCATATATATTAATAATTAGGGCCTTTGATCAAGTTGCCTCATAATTATCACTTTTGTGTTTAAATTATTTTACATGACGTTTGTGCCCCTAATGTGTTTAATTGAAATTAGTTTTTATTGTTTTCTATAATTACTCAGTGTTTGAAAATGTTATCGGATTTTATTTGGATTAATCCTTGACTATTTGATTTTTTATCGTAATTTTATAATCCTTACTCGTCTATCGATTTTAAGTTATCTTTATTTAATTCTCTTATTCGAAATTTGTTTTGCCTTCGAGAAGCCCAAATGATAATGTAAAAAGTTTTCTGTTAAAAAGTCTAGTCAAAATTGATTTAGGCGTTTCGTTGAAAGGCGAGAAAGTACAAGAAAACTAGTAACTTCAAGCGTTCTTATAAACAGCACGTTGTTTATATTAAAATGTTGTGCTTAACTTTGTTGGGCATTAAAGTTCTTTTTAATTGTTTCTATTTATACTCATATTATCAATGAAGGGACCCGTAAGCGTTACTCTGCTCCTTTCTAGTATATATATTTAGAAGCATCTTTCTGCTATAAGAGTTTCTCTACTCATCTCGACTATATACATTTACTTGCGCCTTTCTGTTAGAAGTACTTCGTTGCTCCTTTTTTGCTCTATGCATTTACTTGCATCATTCTGCTATATGAAACTTTCGAAACCAGAACCCCAGAGAGTTAGGGTTATTATAGGCGGTGGCCCAGGTTGCCTACATCTTAACCCGTATCTGGAAGAATGTATTCCGTTATATGGTGCAGGACGGGCTCGTGTGTCGGGTTTACTACGCGGCGCAGTTCGCGGTGCTGCGGCACACGCTCGTCGCGCCCCTCACTGCCGATACCAAACCCAAACCCGATGCTAAATGTTGCTGTCACGAAAGTAAGTATCATTAAAACCCCTTTTTTAATTTAACACCATCAATTAACAATATTATGAAGAACGAACGGTGTTCGTGGCGTTGGGCATTGTGTAAAAATCTTTTGTAATCTTATTTTGAAAATAAATTTTAATAACAAATAAACATATTATTATGGTCCTTCGAGCCGGATTTGAAACAGCGACCTATGTAATATAGTACACTATTAGTTAGGATATATTACATAACTATTATAGCCATAATTAATCCAAAATTTGGTCGACAGAGGGTTTGTGCGACATAGAGGAAGGGTTTATCAGGTCGTTGGCGCACTGCGTGCCGTGGGCCGCCAGGGGAGGGAAGTCTGGGTCCACCTTCTGTAAGACCAAAGGTATGTATGTGTCTTAGTATTATCATTAATATTTTAAACCAAATTTATATTAACAAAGTTCCTGGTTAAAATAATAAATAATTAGAAAATGTTAAAATATTAAATACTATTGTGGCCATGCGTGCCTAAGTCATTTTCAGTTATTTTATTGAGTGAAAAGTCCTCTAAAATACACTTAAATATAGTTTTGTGGTGTTTATACTATTTATATTTCAGATAATTAGTTATACAATTCAAAATTTAATTTACTATATCATGAATTACAATTAATCACTTTTTTCAGTTATTTAATCTTACCTCTTTAAGATAAACCATTTGAAATATGGCATAAAATGGGAAAAACTTATATTATCCGTTATTTTCTTATATATTACAAGTATTACTGTAAGATATCGATGATATTGATTATAAATATTTTTTTTAAAGATTTAACAGAGGGTAGTGTTTCCTTGTTTTATAATGAAATAATACATATAAAAATTCAAGAGATGCAATGTTAATTACTTTATAATATTTGAAGGCATTGTTTTTTGTTTTAATATTATAAATATGAAATGTACACATTCCAATTAATATCTAGTGTTTGAATACTTTTGTTAAATATAGAGATTACCATGCAAAAGGTAAACTATTTTCATTCAAGCAGTGTGCCCGTTAAGATTTCTTATTGATGATGTCTCAGGAATTATAAGATTTAGATTTATAGATTTATTAGATTATTAGATATGGTTCTGTCAACGTTATCATCCTGTAAGAGATCCTCTGCAGGGCCACTGGCCTCATCCTGGAGGAAGGTATGGGCATAATGATCACCCAGTCCACGACGTATCGACGACTTCAAATTCTAAGAAATCCACAGTTGTATTGTTTCCCACATACAGTAGTACTACAAGAACATTTCCCAGATTCAGGTTTCCTCCCGATGTTTTCCTTCACCGTCAGCCGATACTGTTACCGATTTAAATTAGTAAACTTTTTTCAATTTGGAAAAATTCGTTGGTACATGCCGGGATTCGAACTGGCGGACATAGGGTTGATGTTCCGTCGGTCAAACCACTAGATCACCACGATTACTTTGGTTTTATGATTGGTCATGTTTTTCTTTTCACCACACCTGCCTATTTTTATGACCATTTAGTTTGAAATAGTAATACGCTAAATTTAGAGTCGAACTGGTTCTTTAATGCAATTTCTCGAAGTCACCTAAGATGCTTGACGGCAGACTTTCAACTTTAGGGTAGTAGGTACCCAGGAAGATAGTAGAAAAAGCCTTAACACTATGGTATGATTTCATCACGATGTTTACCTTCACCAGAACTTTCATATCGTTATGGCTAATATGTAGTTTTTATGGAAATACGGATCACCCAATCTTTAGGTCACTGATAATAGGTCCCAAAGATTAGATGCAGCCAAAAACAAACTACAGTCGTGACATCAACAGTAATCGGTCCCAAAGACCAAGGTGCGATCCAAACTAATGCCAATGTTACCAGACTTACAAGAGTTTCCGCAACATACTATACTGCTACTCCCATATCTGTGTGTATCTCCGTGAAGTTTTGTCAATTATCACACTAAATACAGAAATGGGAAGACTTTATCGTTATGCGTTACGAACTATCGGGCGACGTGAAGATAGACACAGCACGATAGCTGGGCTGGCAGTTTTTACACACATTAAAATAGTTTAGCGGACGCTAATATCGAGTTTTTGGAAAGACACTGGTGTGAAAACGTATAATCTGCGTCTTTATTGGATTGAAGATTTTTGACGTTAATTTTAGCACGGCAAGTAGACAAAGCTTCGTTTCGCAGATATAGGAGTAGCATTATGTAAGTGGTAGAGGCACGCTGAAGCTATTATTGGTTACAGCATGAATGGGTCGGCTCGTCCGGGGTACTACCACCCTCTCATAGAAAACCGACGTGAAGTAACAGGACTTGCATTTTTGCGTTTCGTTCGGTCAGTGAGAGCGCCGGAGACCAGGCTAGCAACGCACTTGCAACTCTTCTGGTGTTGCAAGTGTCTATGGACGGTGGTGATCACTTAACATCAGGTGACTCACCTGTTCGTTTGCCTCCTATGATATAAAAAAAAGCATAAGTGTAACATATAATCTGCTATTTAAAAAAAAAGTGACAATGGAAACTGTCGGTTCAGACGATAGATACGTGTTGAAGGAGATGACTAAACCAGAGTGGCAGCAGTTCCTGGAGTTCGCTCCGCACTATTTCAACTACATTAACAGTTGCCGTCAGAACAAACAGCCCAGCCTCTTGGGTGAGTTCTGCTATTTCTATTTTTCATATAGTTACTTGCAAGGCTGACATTGATAACTCTATAAGTCAACGCTAATCTTTATATAACTCTTTGTTTTTACTACTAAAATGTTTCGATTGTTGAGGTGTTCTCACCGTTAGCTGATAGTCTTAAAATTCTAATGAGACAGTTCTGAAATATATACGAGATGGTTAATGTTCTTATCTTGTACTAAATTTACAGTCCAGAGCTTGGACTCAGAATTCCCGCAAGAGAATACCTCTACAATATGAATATTCTATAAAAGAAGAACAGTTGACATCACAATGTATTATTTCCTTTTAAATATTTTAGAAGTGTATTCACAGTTTATATCCAATACATGTATGGCCTCATCCTACGCCAAGAGTTTTCAAACTTTAAATTTATGCCTTTTTCTGTGAACAATATTTTAAATAAATAAATATGGACAATTTAAGATTGATAAATACCAGCATTGTTTGACCGTTCATCGTGAATATTGGCACACTTAAGTGTTTTGTTTTCGCGATGGTTTGCATTCTATCCATTATAAAATTGTTATCAGGCTTAGTTTATTGTTATTAAGATTTAATAGATATTGTAATTTAACGCAGATTATTACTGATGTGTGTATATGGTGGCTTTTTTACTCGGATTAATATAGACTTTATGTATCTATCCAGAACAGTCCTTTTTTTGGATAAATGCTAACTTATGTATTTTTCTGTATTCTATATTAAGAATTTAAGTAGTAATTGAATAGTTAAAGTGTGAAAGCGTAACAAACAAACTCACATACGCATAAGGGGTCATTCATAAAATACGTCACTCAAGATGTTACCGGTTTGAACACCCCCTTTTCTTCACAAATTTCACATTTTCCGCGATCTCCACCTCCTTCCTGTCAATATTGTCACAAATGATAGATTTGCCGCTTACGTACATGTTCAAATGTATATACGTTAAAATATTAATAAATTAATAATTATGAAAATAATGTTCAACAGTAAGAAAAAATTAAAAAGAAATCGAAAGAAAAGTATGCAAAATCGTCTGATGAATTGCGAACGTCACGTTTCGTTAAACCTCTCGAACTTCCCTTGTTACAGTAAACGTACTTTATGAACGGCCCCTAAGTTTTATAGGTATGTTTTTCTTTTTGTGTGTTCAGCTCGCATAGTGGGCGTGTACAGTGTAGGCGGGGCTGGTAATGGGGTTCTCGTGATGGAGAACGTGTGGTACTCTTGCTCGGCGCGCGCTCGCCGGTTCGACCTCAAGGGATCGAGCCGGCACCGACTCGCGCACGACACGCAACCGCTCGCCGTGCTCATGGACGAGAACCTACTTAACTGTTAGTTCATTTATTCCCCCTCTTTACCCCCTTTTCACATCTATCAGAACTCTATAAAAAATGAAAAAAACTTTGCTTTAATCATGGAAATTTCACTTGGTAACTTGGCAACCAACCTTCTAGTAGGTTATTACTGCCATTGTCAAGTATCTAAACTGATATTACCAGTGTCGTGTGATTATTTCAATGTGCCAACAAGACGGTGGCTCCCTTGTTAGAACATTCCAGGGAGTTTCATCTCAGAATATATGTTCAGTAATATTATTTTCTATCCACATCACTGGTGCAGAATAACCGACCTATATTACGTGGAACGCCAAAAATATTACAAAATAAGGAGCCAAATAACACAAGATTATGAATAAAATATAAAAACCACTACATAACATTCCAAAATCCCGCTAAAACCTCCGAAATTACACTTAATTAAGTTTTCATTTATTCCCCCTCTTTGCCCCCTTTTCACATCTATCAGAACTTTATAAAAATGAAAAAAACTTTGCTTTAATCATGGAAATCACGTGGTAACTTGGCAACCAATCTTTAGTAGGTTATTACTGCCATTGTCAAGTGTCTAAACTGATATTACCAGTGTCGTGTGATTATTTCAATGTGCCAACAAGACGGTGGCTCCCTTGTTAGAATATTCCAGGGAGTTTCATCTCAGAATATATGTTGAGTAATATTATTTTCTATCCACTTGTGCACAATAACCGACCTATATTACGTAGAACGCCAAAAATATTACAAAATAAGGAGCCAAATAACATAAGATTAGGAATAAAATATAAAAATCACTACATAACATTCCAAGATCCCGCTAAAAACTCCGAAATTACACTTAATTAAGTTGAGGATTTTTTCACGGTTATATATCACAGGTGATAAATCACAATCAGTTATGTATTACATGAAATGATTAAAAATAATCTGAGCTGAAGAGCTGTAACGTTTACAATGTTATTTCAAGGTTGTAGAAAACTTCAAGTAAGAAACGTAATGTCGAGAATACGTTTTAATTTTTTTTTGTGTAAATTTACAATTGTACCTTGTGATCAATTATTATATGACTTGTTCCACGGTAATTTAAATCACTCTCACGCTGTATTTATTTATTTATCCGAAATGAATCAATAACTGAGATATAGTAATCACGAGTAAGTATATTATAACATACATAGTAGTTGTTAGAATTAATTATGTTCCTAATAGTTGATTACACCATTATTGTACATTAAGAGACAATTATGAAAAATAAAAAGAAACGCAAAATATAACAGTTATTTCTAATACATTTAACGGGCGTGATACGTGATGACACGCTATTAGTAGCCAATGATAGGTGAAACGTTCCATTTCATAACGATATTGAATTAAAAAAAACTGTTGACGATTATTGAACTCTTCTGATAAATGGGCAAATCCTTGGACCTCTCTACTGAATTTTTTTCGGATACTAATTTTTAAGTGTATGAGTAAAGTTAAAAATCAAATTCTGAAATCATACCAATTTACAAGGCGTGGTTATGAAAAAACTGTTCTTCTGACAAAAAAAAATTCAGTCTTTTTTTGTAGACAATTAAATTCTCTTAAAAAATGTCTCTTAGTCAATTTCATTTACCTCGACGGTTTAGGAGTTATGAGACAAAAACCCGCTCCGGAAAAAAAATCAAAAGTTGGGATAATAGACCTCTTAATATAAATATTAAGGGCTCAAATTCTCACAACATTGTTCGTTTGTCATCCCAAAAAATATTTTCGATATACATTTTAAAAAAAGTTGATTTTTTTTTGCCCAGTCTAATCTATATATGAGTCGTTATATTTCAAAATGAGCTGAATTCTATTTTAGCCTTTCCTAATATGTTACGTAATTTTTCAAGATCTTCAAATTTTCATGTTAAATATGAAAGTCTAAAAAAACTTATGAACGGTAAAATTTAAGATGTAACGACACATAATCTGAACTTTTTGACTTATCGAATTTGAAGTTAACTTGAATTAAAAAATGGTTTAGTGCGTTGGGAGCGACCTCTATACGTGGAGTTCAGCACCGGCGGTGTCGTGTGGGACTGTATGCAGAGGGACACCTCGTTTCTGGCGCGGCTCGGAGTCATGGACTACTCGCTGTTGCTCGGCATAGACAACAATACCCTTGTTCTTGGGATTATTGGTAATGCCCTCACCCTATTTGATACTTGTTTCACTCCCCAGAATACAGTCCATTTGATGAAGGCCGAATTTAGGGAAAGGTGATGGGAAATTTAGCCTCGAGAATCTTCTCCCATCTTTGTTTTGAAACATCGCAGTTGAGAAGTAAAATCATGCGTACATGTTGCATCTTGACTGTGAAATTTATTTTAACGCCATCTATCGCGTATCCTTGATACTACATTGTAAGATATATATTACTTAAATGTTTGGTATTTTTATTATCTTTTTTTTTGTAATTAAAAATATTGTTTCTTTTTTTATTTCCTAGTTTTAAAATTGTATAATTATAACAGTTGTATCTAAAGAATTCGTTTGGTTAGTCACAAAGTCTTTCTTATTGATGTCATGAAATATGTTTTAACGCCGTCTAACGCTTATCCTTGAACTAGATTACATATAAGTATTATATTATATTATATATATATATAGGTATATAGGTCATACGTTACAGGAATGCTTTTTTTATGTTCCTTTTGTAATTAAAAATATTTTTGTTTTTTGAACTTTCTTTGTTTTAAACTTAAACGTTTCTTTCTTAGTTTAACAGTGGTCCTTAATAAGTTAGATTTGAGTCGATTGTTTTTTTTTTGTAATAGATTACATTCGCACGTTCACGTGGGACAAGAAGCTGGAACACCTGGTGAAAAAGAACCTGGGCGCTGGACAGCCCACCGTGGTGTCCCCGGAGCTGTACAAGAAGCGGTTCTGCCTCGCCTGCAGGAAGTACTTCCTCCAGGTGCCCGCGCACTGGGACGTGCTGCACTCGCACCACCACGCCTCCCCATCGTCACAAGTTTGATGATCTTGGCAAATTTCCATGCGAAAACGTGACTCTAGTAGGTTATTACTGCCATTGTCAAGTGTCTAAACTGATATTACCAGTGTCGTGTGATTATTTCAATGTGCCAACAAGACGGTGGCTCCCTTGTTAGAATATTCCAGGGAGTTTCATCTCAGAATATATGTTGAGTAATATTATTTTCTATCCACTTGTGCACAATAACCGACCTATATTACGTAGAACGCCAAAAATATTACAAAATAAGGAGCCAAATAACATAAGATTAGGAATAAAATATAAAAATCACTACATAACATTCCAAGATCCCGCTAAAAACTCCGAAATTACACTTAATTAAGTTGAGGATTTTTTCACGGTTATATATCACAGGTGATAAATCACAATCAGTTATGTATTACATGCAAATATTAAAAATAACACCGAGCTGTAGGGGGTACTTACTCTAACGTTTACAATGTTATTTCAAGGTTGTAGAAAACTTCAAGTAAGAAACGTAATGTCGAGAATACGTTTTAATTTTTTTTTGTGTAAATTTACAATTGTACCTTGTGATCAATTATTATATGACTTGTTCCACGGTAATTTAAATCACTCTCACGCTGTATTTATTTATTTATCCGAAATGAATCAATAACTGAGATATAGTAATCACGAGTAAGTATATTACTAACGTTTACAATGTTATTTCAAGGTTGTAAAAAACTTCACGTAAAAAACGTAATATCGAGAATGAGTTTTAATTTCAACCAAACATACTCTCCTCTAGTCGATGGTGCGTAGCGTGGCGATGTTATTTTTTTCGTGTAAATTTACAATTGCACCTTGTGACCAATTATTATATAACTTGTCTTGCGTTAATTTCAATCACGCTCACGCTATATTTATTTATTCGAAATGATTCAGTAACATAAATATAATAATCATGAGTAAGTAACATACATATATTATAACATACATAGTAGTTGTTAGAATTAATTATGTTCCTAATAGTTGATTACACCATTATTGTACATTAAGAGACAATTATGAAAAATAAAAAGAAACGCAAAATATAACAGTTATTTCTAATACATTTAACGGGCGTGATACGTGATGACACGCTATTAGTAGCCAATGATAGGTGAAACGTTCCATTTCATAACGATATTGAATTAAAAAAAACTGTTGACGATTATTGAACTCTTCTGATAAATGGGCAAATCCTTGGACCTCTCTACTGAATTTTTTTCGGATACTAATTTTTAAGTGTATGAGTAAAGTTAAAAATCAAAAGTAAGTAACATACATAGTAGTTGTTAGAATTAATTATGTTCCTAATTATATTTAATTACAGCATTATTATAAATTAAGATACAATTATGAAAAGTAAAAAGAAACGCGAAATATAACAGTTATTTTTAATACATTTAACGGGTATAGTACGTGATGAAATGCTATCAGTAGCAAGTGATAGGTGGAGCGTTCCATTTCATATCAAATATTTAAAAAAAACTGTTGACGATTATTGAACTCTTCAGATAAATGGGATTTGAGCTTGGAACATGTTTTCATAAGAAAAATTATAGAGAGTAGAAAACACTAATTTGATACGTGAAAATGGCAGTAACAGTCTTTGAAGGAAACTGGGTTGCCAGGAATAAAAAAAAAGTATTTATCGGGACCTATATTATACTTGGATGCATGATCTATATATGAGTCGTTACATTTCCAAATGAGCTGAATTCTATTTTAGCCGTTCCTAATATTTTACTTTATTTTTCAAAATCTTCCAATGTTGTAAATATTAAATATGAAAGTCATAAAAAAAACCTTATGAAAGGTACAATTTGAACTTCGTTTTCAGTTTATAAAAACTGGAAATCTTAAAAATACTAAACGTATTATATGACCGATTAAAATTGGATTTAGCTCATTTTGAAATTAATGTAAAGACACATAATCTGAACTTTTTAACTTATCCAATTTGAAGTTGACTTGAATTAAAAAATGGTTTAGTGCGTTGGGAGCGACCTCTATACGTGGAGTTCAGCACCGGCGGTGTCGTGTGGGACTGTATGCAGAGGGACACCTCGTTTCTGGCGCGGCTCGGAGTCATGGACTACTCGCTGTTGCTCGGCATAGACAACAATACCCTTGTTCTTGGGATTATTGGTAATGCCCTCACCCAATTTGATACTTATTTCACTCCCCAGAATACGGTCCATTTGATGAAGGCCGAATTTAGGGAAAGGTGATGGGAAATTTAGCCTCGAGAATCTTCTCCCATCTTTGTTTTGAAACATCGCAGTTGAGAAGTAAAATCATGCGTACATGTTGCATCTTGACTGTGAAATTTATTTTAACGCCATCTATCGCGTATCCTTGATACTACATTGTAAGATATATATTACTTAAATGTTTGGTATTTTTATTATCTTTTTTTTTGTAATTAAAAATATTGTTTCTTTTTTTATTTCCTAGTTTTAAAATTGTATAATTATAACAGTTGTATCTAACGAATTCGGTTGGTTAGTCACAAAGTCTTTCTTATTGATGTCATGAGATATGTTTTAACGCCGTCTAACGCGTATCCTTGAACTAGATTACATATAAGTATTATATTACATACATATATATGTATATAGGTCATACATTACTGGAATGCTTTTTTTATGTTCCTTTTGTATTTAAAAATATTTTTGTTTTTTGAACTTTCTTTGTTTTAAACTTAAACGTTTCTTTCTTAGTTTAACAGTGGTCCTTAATAAGTTAGATTTGAGTCGATTGTTTTTTTTTTGTAATAGATTACATTCGCACGTTCACGTGGGACAAGAAGCTGGAACACCTGGTGAAAAAGAACCTGGGGGCTGGACAGCCCACCGTGGTGTCCCCGGAGCTGTACAAGAAGCGGTTCTGCCTCGCCTGCAGGAAGTACTTCCTCCAGGTGCCCGCGCACTGGGACGTGCTGCACTCGCACCACCACGCCTCCCCATCGTCACAAGTTTGATGATCTTGGCAAATTTCCATGCGAAAACGTGACTGGTAGAAATCGTCACGTAAGGAAAAAGCGTTACGTCCCCTCCATGCGATTCTCTGTCTATTCTTCTTAGTTTTAAACTTAAACGTTTCTTCCTTAGTTTAACAGTGGTCCTTAATAAGTTAGATTTGAGTTGATTGTTTTTTTTTTTGTAATAGATTACATTCGCACGTTCACGTGGGACAAGAAGCTGGAACACCTGGTGAAAAAGAACCTGGGGGCTGGACAGCCCACCGTGGTGTCCCCGGAGCTGTACAAGAAGCGGTTCTGCCTCGCCTGCAGGAAGTACTTCCTCCAGGTGCCCGCGCACTGGGACGTGCTGCACTCGCACCACCACGCCTCCCCATCGTCACAAGTTTGATGATCTTGGCAAATTTCAATGCGAAAACGTGACTGGTAGAAATCGTCACGTAAGGAAAAAGCGTTACGTCTCCTCCATGCGACTCTCTGTCTCTGTCTATTGCATATAAGTGTACGAGTATTGAAATTTGTTCCGAATGGGGTCCGGTCCGTACACGTTTTTTTTAGCAAAACAATGGGAATCTCCTACACTTTCCCGCGACTTCGCCTGCATATTTGAAAATGTCCTGTACCTTTAGGTTTCAGGTTTATTTTTATCTTAGATTTTAACGCGACCGCTTTAGAGGCTTAGTTATGAAGTCATAAAAATGTAACAAACAGATAGACATTTTACCTTCCACATTGTTAATTGGTGTAGACTATAGACTAGCTGTGTCCGCGACTCCGCCCGCGTGGAACGTAATGTAAAGTCCATTTACTTATCTATTTTCCTTTATTACTTAAGTCGCATCATCATTACATATCCTGAACGCAGTACTTTAACAGTGATCCGTATTCATACAGACAGACAGACAGTCTGACGAATATCTAAAGAGTACAGACACGTATGTATGTATAGATTATTTGAACTTTGAGATAACGAAGATGCGGTCAAGACTCTACGACTACAATGAGTTTTGAAGTGAATCTTTGGAATTCTGATCTGCAACCTTTTTGTGTGGCGTCAAGTGGTGGGGATAGACACAGTGTCGGGCAGAGTGCGAGTAGTGTCTCGTTTACCTTCGGGTACTGTATAACAGTGAGACATCTCGCTTTTTTTATTTCTCGTTGTGAGAGGTTATATGTACTGCGTATAGGTGGCGTGGCGATCACTAAGTACAATTTATGGTATTCAAAAGTGATTAATTAATTTTTCAAATCTTTTCTGTGATATAAAAATATCACTTCTATCGTGTGTCTTTAACGACACACCCTGTTTTTTCTTTTTACTTTTTGATTTGGATAATTTCCTACGTATCTCGAATAATAGGACATTCCAGTTTATTTTCGATATTATTGAAGCGTTCCAATATGTTAGTTATATAAATGTTGTATTTCAAAATATTTATGCATATTAAATAATTATAAGAATGTGTTTTATTATAATAAAGTTTTATTTGATTATTTATGTGTTTATATTACATTTCCTTAGTATGTTAGAATTTCAAACGGTGGATAACCACTAATTTATATATGTATACATACATACATATGACATAACTGTATTTAATGACAAATTCGTCATAAGCTGTATTTATAATGTACTAACTAGCTGTGCCAGCGAATCTGGAACGTAATGCAAAAAACAATAATTAATTATACCATCTAAATGTATATTTGTAATTTGCCCCTCTGGATACGGCGTGGTACTCAAAACAACAGTAAGCCGTACTTCAAGCACTTGCTTATTTTTATATAAGTGACATGCAATTTCTCGAAACAATGAATTTAAACTAATAAATGAGTCGTTAGCATAATCGTTACGTTATTGTTTCTCTTTGCATAATTGCTTTTTTTCGCAATACCGTTGGTTAGCTATAAGAAAATGCATTGTGAAATGAAGCTCCGCAGTGCATGAACTAAAAAGTGCAATAAAGTATTCATACATTCAAAAGGTACTCAAACATTAGAATCAAGTAAACCTAACAAACACAGAAACAATCTCATTATTAGCATTGCTCATCCTTGCAATATTCTTAGGTCAGAAAACCAACACAATAAATACAGCGCCATCTGTTCTTAGGAAAACACATTTATTTATTATATTTAAGTAAAAGCTCATGAGAATAAAATAGTCCGCATTAATTATATTTCACTCCGATTAAGTCCACGATATATATATGACGATAGTACCTACAACATGGTATCGAAACTGCTGCGCTTAAGAAAATACACTATATGTTGAGCGCCATCTATTGGCATTAATACATATTAATTAATTACTGAAATTCATTTGTTCTACTATTAATTGTTATTTGTTAAAAACATTGTTCTTTCCTTTAATATGTCTTAGATATTATTTTTATAACTACTCTTCTCTCGTAATTACCGCGAGCCGTTATTCAAATTACAATAACTTTTGATATTTGTTAAAATTATTGTAATGTATTTTATTACTAATATTCCTTGTAACCTGCAACATTTTTTTTTCATAAAAATCTAAAAAATACAGACACAGATATACATTCTTATTATATGTATATATGAAGATAAATTTATAATATAACAAGAAGATTTTAACAAAACAATGTTGATTTCAAAAAAATGTACCCCAAAAAATACATGAGAACATTTTTGACCATAGTTATTTTTTGAGTTTTATTTGGGCAACCAATCTTGCATTATTACTGCCACAGTCTAGTACAGCGATACTCAACCTGCGGCCCGCCAGGTCTTTGTAGTTGGCCAACGTGATTATACTTTATTTTCAATTATATTAAATTTCGTGCCCGTCAGAAAAAGTATGAGCACGCTGAGTAAATTAAATGTATTCCAGAAAACTCGAACGCAATCCGTTCCTTATGATATAAGGGTTATACCAAGCTTGTTTTATTGAACAACCATTTTTCACTACATTAATAATAGGTACCACTGGATATTACGTTATTTTTTTATTTAAATTTAAAAACCAAAAAATTGTAGGTCGCGGACCTCGACATCTGTGAAACGTGTTTATGGTCCCTTTAAAAAAAGTTTGATTACTATTGGTCTAGTAGTTAATAATATAACAAGTTTCTTGTGATAATTTTAATGTTTTAACAATATGGTGGATTGTTATAACTGTCCATGGATTTTTTATGGCATCTCAGAATTCATGCTCAGTGCTATTACTTCCCATACACTTCACTGAACTATATTATGTAAAACACCATCAAAATTACAAAATATAGTGTTAAATATCACAAGATTATGAATAAAATCCACCACATAACAGACTAAGATCCCGCTAAAAACTAGATCATAGTTAAGAGCATATTTAATCTCAGATTTTTATAAACCTACGAATATCACAATCATTACACATTTCCAATACGTATTCCAGTTCCGTTTATATTCTAAGTCCGAGGTCCAATGCTAATGAATTAAAATGGGATCCCCTTGAAAATATCCTCTTTGCAATAAAAAAATAATTTTAAATTAATAAATAACTGGAGCGTCGGACTTTGTCCCGCACTGATAATTAAAAAAAACCCTTGAAGTTAGACGTATGCTGTCCGTTACTTTTTTGTAGCCATTATCAAGCTCCACAACTTTTCTCTAGAACTCAATCATATATCTCTCATCGTTACGGCAGCGTACGTAAAAAACCTTCTCGTTCGACCGTTTTTACTCTGACTTTGCAAATCTAATTACCACAAAAAGTCTTTTCATCTTTCGGGTCAACATATACCCTATGACACTCACAGATAACGTGGCTTTCTATTGGTAAAATAATTTTCAAAATCAGTTTAGTAGATCCAAAGATTACCCCCACAACGTCACAAACTTTACCTTTTTATATTATTATAGACAAAGTTCTGATGAGGTAACGAAGAATTAAAAAAACAACCTCTTAAATTTAAATATTCTCTTTTTTTAAACCAGTTATAGTTATTTTTAGAATAACGGGTGGCACTCATTAATAATATGAAGGTTTATTGAAAAGGTAGGTAATATACATTGATACACAAAAACCCAAGATGCACACTTAATGTCTCACAGCCGCTGGCACACAAAAATGAGTGCATTATGCAGTTATTTCAAATAGTCAATTGTAGGTCGCGGACCTCGACATCTGTGAAACGTGTTTATGGTCCCTTTAAAAAAAGTTTGATTACTATTGGTCTAGTAGTTAATAATATAACAAGTTTCTTGTGATAATTTTAATGTTTTAACAAGATGGTGGATTGTTATAACTGTCCATGGATTTTTTATGGCATCTCAGAATTCATGCTCAGTGCTATTACTTCCCATACACTTCACTGAACTATATTATGTAAAACACCATCAAAATTACAAAATATAGAGTTAAATATCACAAGATTATGAATAAAATCCACCACATAACAGACTAAGATCCCGCTAAAAACTAGATCATAGTTAAGAGCATATTTAATCTCAGATTTTTATAAACCTACGAATATCACAATCATTACACATTTCCAATACGTATTCCAGTTCCGTTTATATTCTAAGTCCGAGGTCCAATGCTAATGAATTAAAATGGGATCCCCTTGAAAATATCCTCTTTGCAATAAAAAAATAATTTTAAATTAATAAATAACTGGAGCGTCGGACTTTGTCCCGCACTGATAATTAAAAAAAACCCTTGAAGTTAGACGTATGCTGTCCGTTACTTTTTTGTAGCCATTATCAAGCTCCACAACTTTTCTCTAGAACTCAATCATATATCTCTCATCGTTACGGCAGCGTACGTAAAAAACCTTCTCGTTCGACCGTTTTTACTCTGACTTTGCAAATCTAATTACCACAAAAAGTCTTTTCATCTTTCGGGTCAACATATACCCTATGACACTCACAGATAACGTGGCTTTCTATTGGTAAAATAATTTTCAAAATTAGTTTAGCAGATCCAAAGATTACCCCCCACAACGTCACAAACTTTACCTTTTTATATTATTATTATTATAGACAAAGTTCTGATGAGGTAACGAAGAATTTAAAAAAAACAACCTCTTAAATTTATATCCTCTTTTTTTAAATCAGTTATAGTTATTTACACTTAATGTCTCACAGCCGCTGGCACACAAAAATGAGTGCATTATGCAGTTATTTCAAATAGTCTCGGGTCGCTTGCGTCCTTGTACAAACAACTTTAAATCATTCAGGTAAGGTTGAATTTGCAAAATCATAAGTTCATCGCATAACTATAACCACGTATTAGGGAGTTTTTGCGGCTGGTTTTGAGTGCTACTTTTATTCGAGACTATGTGTCTTGGGTTTTTATATGTCAATGGTAATATACAATAAAAAAATAAAACATTTTTTTTTTCATATTTACATTTATTCAGGTGTAAGAATTAATCGATTCAGGATAGAATGATATAATTCAGGTATATACGATAATAGTGCAAAAGAAACGTAACTATTGTTACAAGGCGAGTTACATTGAACGACAGTGGAAAAACATTCTATGGAGATTCAGGACACAGAATACTAAAAATAAATGTATAAAATCGTTTTTTTTTTCCCAAACTCAATTATCATCGTAGTTCCAATCACCACCTTTATGAAGTTATTTGAACATAATTTCACAATAACAATTATTTTGTGAAGTTTCAAGATGAGTATAACATTATTTTAAGACAAAATAAAAAAGGAAAATAACAACCATACATGTATAAACTTTAATAAATAATTCGAATACTATCATACGTGGTACATGATAACCTCACAAAGTTCATCCCAGAATTCAGTAACTTAATTTAGATGTACTCCTTCCCAATATCCCAGTTAAGTTACTCAATTTATATATTTTCTTTCCCAATACCTCAGTTCAGTTACTCAATTTATATATTCTCCTTCCCAATACCTCAGTTGAGTTACTCAATTTATATATTATCCTTCCCAATTCCCTCAGTTCAGTTACTCAATTTATATATTTTCCTTCCCAATACCTCAGTTGAGTTACTCAATTTATATATTACCCCAAATAGTGAGTTACCTAATTTATATATCTCTCAAATATTTCACTTTGAGTTACTGAATTTATACTTTCCATCAAATAATGAGTGATTCAAAATATATACATTCCTCAAATATTTTATTTGAGTTCCTGTTTTTATATATTCCATTCACATAATAAATAACTAAATGTATATGTATCTTTCAAATATTCCATTTGACTTGGTCAAACATTCCCTTTACATAGTAAATGACTTGATTTCTATAAACTTCAAATATCTCAACTGAATACTCAACTTACATATTTCATTTAAATATCTAAATTGAGTTACTGAATTTTTTATACTAAAATATCTATTTCAAAACATACTCTATTTGTTTTTCACTATTGAGGTTTCCAAGTGAAGCTAGTGTAAGAAATTGATGATATTGTTTCTGATCTGCCCACTTAGAATGACAACATTGACAGATTGGTTGCTGCCGTATTCTTTAAATCGATTTGAAATATAATCGCCCAGAAGGTAGAATGGATAGAAATCCAAGAGGAGAATGAGGCCTTCATTGTTAAATATTCGGCGTCAAAATGGCCTAAGATATGCCATGTATGTATATAGTTTGCTCGTCTTCTAGAGTTACTCATAAGTTCTTACTATTACGTATAGGATTGTCTTAGCTTAGTTGAGATATATATCTGAATCGAACCATTTTCACGCCAAATAACCAGCATTTGGTCATGCTGAATTGATAATGAAGACATGGGCTTTATTGTAATGAACTTCCCAGAAACTTTACAACTGAGTACTACGGCTAAAATCCATTCATTCCTTATTAAGATTTTACTAACAAAATTTCAATCTAAAACTAGACATTTCGTTTTTGTTTGTATTTATTTAAAAACTATTTTAGTCTCTAAATTTAAGTGAAATCTAAATTAATACCATTACGGTAGATGTTGTTGGTTTAAAATACAATGTAATATTTCTAGGACGACACTAAATACACCAGCTAAAGAAAAACGCCCAGAAAATACCAGGAAAGGAGCCCCCAAATAATTCATCATACTACGACATCCGTCCTTCAATATTTTTACCACCAATTAATTGTACAAGACATAGAAAAAATATACATATATTTCCTGACACGATACACTGATAAGCATTTTATTATATATAATACAAAAAAACATCATACACTTTGGGACTGGAAATGGGTATTTGAAAACAAAATATACAGGGAACTTGTGCTTTGCCGGAGGAGCAAAACAAACTTTATCTCACTGGTGTGACATTACAGACTTCATCACTGCCATCATGTGGGGTCCAGAGTCGCACTGAGGTCCCTCAGTTGCTCCAAACCTGCTAGCAAATCTCTGGAAAGAATATTATTTCATTCTTGATTCCTTCTAGAGTATAATGGTACATATAAAAACAATCTGGTTGATAAAGCAGCTAGGAATGAAAACCAAGTGTATTATTCAACTTACACCTTGAGAAAGTGCTAATGATCGTCAAAACATTACCACAGATTTAGACAAGCCACTCATAGAGAAGAATTTGCCAAAAACTTGATCTGGCTTATCTTTTGATAACAATGTATTGTAGTTACAACCATCATTAACCAATCTAAAGAGAGAAATGTCATTTCCAGACATCACCATCATTCACATATTTACCCATCCTGTAAATAGCCTTTAAAAATCAAAACAGCGGAAAGTTTAGAAAGTTGTGCACAAAGTTTAGGGAGTTGAGCAGAAAG
>MU159569.1:31342-43954 GCA_015888305.1 Antheraea pernyi | reverse complement strand
GTGTAGGTGGTAGAGCCATGTTAATGCTATTACTGGTTTCAGCATGATGGGTCGATGGCTTACTACCACCCGACACACAGAAACACCCACGTGAACGTAACAATGCACGCATTGTTGCGTTTCGTTCCGTCAGTTAGAGCACCGGAGGCCCACCTCCCTTCCAAAACAGAGGCTGGCAACGCACTTATTGCACGAGTTGCAAGTGTCTATGGACGGTGGTGATTATTTAACATCAGGTGCCCCACCTGTTCGTTTGCTTCCTATGATATAAAAAAGATAAAGAATTTTAGGGAGTTGAGCAGAAAGTTTAGTGAGTTGGGCAGAAAGTTTAGGGAGTTGGGCAGAAAGTTTAGGGTGTTGGGCAGAAAGTGGTATGTACCTGAGGGAAGCCTCCGCGACGAGTGTAGCGCGGCGCAGGTTGGCGGCCGCCCCGCTCTGCGTGGAGCGCAGCGCGTGGCTCTCGGCGCGGGCCTCGCGCACCTCCTCCTGTTCATACGATATTTCTATCTACATGTCAAAACCTGCACCGCAACCTGCCTTCTAACATTATTACTACGAAATTAATTATTAACATGTTAATTATAGGTATAGTTTATTGATCTTGAATGTATGGTGTGTACATAAGAGTCAGTCGGAATAAACGCTTTAAGTGAACGGACGTCAGAGTTTTATTTTAAACAAATAACATAACATCAACGAAAACACGAGCATGAAGGGTACAATATGTACTAGTGCGTAATTTCAGACACTAATTAACCTCGAGGATTCAGCTTAAGACATGCCTTGAGTGGGAACACGGCAACACAAATATTAATACTATTTCACACCGTGCTATTACTGCAGTCAAATAATGTAATACTTAAATTTTCAAAAATACAGTAGTAAATTATCAAGATAAAGCATATTTTTATACAAATGTGTATTCTTATAATATAGAATTACATTTGTACAATTGTTTTACCTTTAATTTCTTAATTTGGTTCTTTAACTTTGTTACAGTAGATTCTGCCTCCGTTGCTCTCGACTGTAAGGAAATTGTTATTTAGTATTAGCATCACATTTTTTCTAGTAAAATTATAGTGATCTTTCAACCATATTATCCGAAATCGATCCCTTAAATAAACATATGAATTTTACAGGTCGTCCTAAATCTGAAGTATTATTTAAATATATTAAAATATTTTAAGAATCAAAGAGTCAACATGACTTCAGTTAAAGCAACTATATACATTTAAATAAATTTCACACACATGCACTAACCGCAGACTTGTGGTATAATGGATTAAATAATAAACATACGACAACCGAAATTGCAATGTGAGTTTTCGGCTCTCGCCTTAGGAGTCCGGTGAATGTGTTAAGACCTTGCTAGTGTAGACAGTACGAAGAAAAAAAAAAACAATGTAAGTTCTGAACTGGCAGTGAAGTAAACAAATGCTATTATAATGTATTTCTATTGTTTTGTATTTGCTTATTTAAATACCAAATAACGTGAAATGAATTCACATTCGACAAAATATATTTTTTCACAAGAAATTGAATTTGTTTTTTTTTTTTTTGAACTAATTTATACACATTTTGTATTGTTTTTTATGTCATAGGTGGCAAACGATCAGGTGGGTCACCTGATGTTAAGTGATCACCACCGCCCATGGACACCAACAACACCAGAGGAGTCGCAAGTGCGTTGCCACCCTTTGAGGGGGAAGGGTTAGGAGAGAGCGAGGAGAGGGGAGGGGAGGTGGGCCTCCGGCGCTCTCACTGACCGAACGAATCGCAACAATGCAAGCATTGTTACTTCACGTCGGTTTTCTATGAGAGGGTGGTACTATCCCGGACGAGCCAACGCATTCATTCTGAAACCAGTAATAGTTTTAGCGTGGTTCTACCACCATTAAATTGGTTGGAACCATTGGAAATAAATGTTTTTTTATTAAATGTCCTATACTACTGGTATACTATTGTGTAGGTAATATGTAGATATTTTTATTGCAATTTGCTAATGCTAATCAGCTTAAAGTATTGTTGACGCCAACTTAATCGCACAAGTTGCGTGTTTTAAATTAAACAAAAGGTTGAGTGAAAGATGTGTACCATTTTTCTTTATATATATATATAGGACGCCTTGATAGTACTCTTTGAAATTAAGACTGTATTGTTATAACATCTTAAATCAAATGTTTGTCTTACATTTCTGTGTCTTTACCAGAGTGTGAGTGAATGCATTCAGTGATAACATGAATGAGTAACTGAGGAACTGTTCCCTTTAAAAATCAAAACCTACATACATTCCTCGTCAATTATATTGACCATTTTGAATATTGATGTGCAGAACACATTTAGATATAAGTATTATGTGTACAAGATTGAGACAATTAAATGTCAATTTTAAATTTCTACAATGATATTCTATCTTTGTTTTGTTTTAAACCTTTAACTGTATTTTATGTACATGCACGAATATAGGGTGACTAAAAAATTTGACGAGGACTATACAGTACAGTATATAGCATAGTACATGTACTCTTGAAAATTCAAATTTGGAAATCTGTCACTTGTTTGTGTTAGTGTGTTCATACACAGGGTGTCTGAACCTTTGCGAAAAAGCTGGAGTTTGCAGCATGGTGGTAGGGTTTGTTCAAGTTGAAAATCAGCCCTCAGGCACCTGTTGGTGTGTTCTGACTGCTGCACTTGTGAGCCAGTTCCCTTCTATGTTTAGAGTATTCACTATCTTAGACCATTGTCATTTAACATCAGATAAGTTTGTGGTCAAATACTAAAATCAATAAAGTATTTAAAAAGTATTGAGGAGTGTCATTTCACATGTTGTAGAAAATTTAGCATTCTGATTAAGCCTGTACATGACAGTAGAGTAATGAACTTCTATGAACCATTACATAAAAAGGAGACGAATGATAGGGAAATTATATAATAAAATCATTCTGTTATTCTTTTACAGCATAAACCTATATATAGTATAAATTTATAGGTTTTTTGCATTACACGTTTTTGTTTTATAAAATCCAATCCAATACACACAAAGGCAAAAGAAGTTTCACTTGAAGGATCAAGTGAATCGAGGGGAAGTGGAAATAGAGGAGGTCACTGACCGCTACGTCTGTGAGATTCGAGTGCAGCGTGTCGACGGCGGCGTCGAGCTGCCCCGCGAACTGGTGGTCGCGCGACATCGCCCCCGGCCGCCGCCTCCGCCGCCCGCGCCGCCGCCGCCTCCGCGCGCAGCAGCGAGGCCGCCTCCCGCGCCGCGCACACCTCCTCCTCCAGCCTGCAGCGCCGGCTGCGCTCCACGAACAGCTCCGACCTGACCATACACCACCACACACTCACTCACAACTAGTACTGGGAACCACACACTCACTCACAATTATTATTGGGAACCATGCTGATCCGAATTCACATGAAGAGTATGATTTTCAGAAGTTCCTCACAGGGTCTCAATAAAAGTTTCGATACACCTCTTCTGACCCATTTCATCTGAATGACAAATCATTCTGACTCATAAATTATTCTGACCCATACCCATACATAGTTAAAGGCGCTGATTAAAAAAAATTGTGATATCTCTATTATATCATGTACTCTACGATCTCTTCGCGTCCTTGCGCTATCTGTATTGTATACAAGTGTTTACTTTGTTAGAATACAAAAGGAACGATAAGATTATTTAATATCTACTTTTGTAATAATAGAAATAGTAATATAAGCTTCTATAACAGTACATAATGTCGACTATATACTTTTGTTGGACCAGTGCTCCTTGATTTTATTCCAAATCACCACTGACCATCTGTTACACAATGTGAATTGACTTCAAACATGTCATACTATGCCTTCCACACTTGTTATCGAACGGGGTGAATGGGGTAGTACATTTGCCGGGCATCAACTTACCTAATCATCTTACTGATATCATTCATAGTATCAGAGTGACTAACTATTCTTCATATATAAATTAGAAGTCTTAGTATATTTTTAATACTATACTAAACAACTATTGAACTATTACATTAAACTTTTGTAATCAATACAAGTCTATCTACTGAATACTATTTACTACATACAAAAACGCTATAAAATAAACATAATATAAGTCCAAATCAATAATGACTACAAATTAGTTTAAAAATGTCGAGAATACTTAGAACGTTAACACAATACTACTGCCTCAAGACCATGTATGGATGGCGCTATGTCACCTAACTACATTCTTAGTGAGTGAATGTGTTTGCGTCTGACGTCATCCTCCCTTTCACTTCCCATCACGGTTTCTAGTTTTTAAAGCAGATTTATGAACACTACCACCAGTTCAGAACATTCCAGTTATCAACGGAAACACAATTAAATTCATAATTACGTATTCCACAAGGGCAATACTACATTACGAATTTATTGAAAATACCTGTTAAATAACAATACATACCTGTGAAACCAACTAATAGCTAGTTTAAATAATTTCAAAGTTGTACTAATGTACTAAATGATTCAATTGATTAAACTTCCAGACTCAATGTCTTACAAGTAACTATCTTTACTGCACTAATGAGGTTTTCACCATTACCTGATTCATGTATCATAATCATGTTATAAAAAAAAGAGTCACTGACACTCAGTTTTTACTGTGCAAACACACAACATACTCAACCCCAAGTTTTATCATATAGGAGCCCCAGCATCATATTAGGGTCACCATTGTAGAAGTCTACACTGATTCGGACAGTGTAATAATAAGACTCGGAATGCGTAAAGAGTCACTGACACTCGGTTTTTACTGAGCAAACACACAAGATACTCAACCCCAAGTTTTATCATATAGGAGCCCCAGCATCATATTAGGGTCACCATTGTAGAAGTCTAGACTGATTCGGACAGTGTAATAATAAGACTCGGAATGCGTAAAGAGTCACTGACACTCGGTTTTTACTGAGCAAACACACAACATACTCAACCCCAAGTTTTATCATATAGGAGCTCCAGCATCATATTAGGGTCACCATTGTAGAAGTCTAGACTGATTCGGACTGTGTAATAATAAGACTCGGAATGCGTAAAGAGTCACTGACACTCGGTTTTTACTGAGCAAACACACAACATACTCAACCCCAAGTTTTATCATATAGGAGCACCAGCATCATATTAGGGTCATTAGGGTAGACTGAATTGGACAGCGTAATAATAAGACTCAGAATGCATAAACTGAACTGTTTAATTTTAACTCCATATATGATATTTACACACAAAAGAGATCATTCAATTACTTGAATGATATATCCTATTTACAATAAATTCAAATGTTTCAGCCAGTCTGCCAAAGAGGATGATATACTCGAGAGCTACATACTACCCACTACTACTACCCATATTATCATAGGCTTCAATCAAAATCTGTTATAACGACATCGGACGACGGACTACTCATATTTAGTCATAAAAACTGGTAGTCATAAAACTAGGTCATATTTTGTGATACAGCATTCAGCTGGGGATTGTGTTCTGGGTCCGGTAACAGGTATGTTGTTCTAAACGATGTTGCCATAAATGGTTTTGACTGTGGTAACTTATTACGATAACAACAATGCAATTTAAGATGTAGAAACAGAGTCTCTCTCTATGATGTTCTACCTCCTTCTATTCCCCGTCCTACTAACATTATGTGTCTCTTAACTCTTGTTACGGATAATGATTTAATTCTAGAATGCTTCTCAAAATTTATTAATACTAACAAAATTAGACTTTAGATTTTAGTGTGATGCTCCTGTGTATGTCTGTATTCTAACAATATGTTGTATGTTTAGTTTATATGTGCTTTCTTTGTGGTATCTGTGTATAGTAGCCCGGTCTGGATATAAAGATAATTGTTTAATTGTTTGGCGCAACCTCCATTGTTTATGGCTCCATTCACTTGACATTGGCAAAATTGTGTGCGCACACATGTTGCCATTTTAAAAAAGAAGAAGATATTCAATTTGTATTTACCTAGTACGTTCCAACTCAGTGATGATTTGCTGAAGCTGTTCATCCTGATGCTCTGGTTCTGGTGATGTCCTGCCCGGGTGCACTGGTAAGAAGTCTGGAAGACGCATTGATTCAGCACCTGAATTTCAATAAAATACATATTTCCTTCATTGTTAATAGATAAGCAGCATAATTGCTTATGTCTATGTCACAAAGTGTCAAAGTTGTTAAATTTCTTATCACAATAGATGTTCATTTATTAAAGTTAGCTTATTTGTTGTCGAGATGGTTTCTAAAACAAGTTCCTGAATTAGTGGATACTATTTCATCAGGTAATCGGTTCCACTTTAGTACCATTTTAGCACATAAGAAATTGTATGCGATTTGATGACGAGTAAGATTTCTTTTTTGATCTCTGTAGATCATTTTGCCTTTTAATATATACATTTCACATAAGTTTCTCTATCTATTTATATTAAATGAAAAAAAATTTAATCTGTCAGAAGTAATAATAAAAGACATTACTATATAATAGTATAAAACAAAGTACCCTACCACGTGTCTGTCAGTCTGTTCGTAATAAACTTAAAAACTACCAAACAGATAATCATGCGGTTTTCACCAATGGATAGGGTGATTCACGAGGAATGTTTTAGTATATAATTTGTCAAGGATTGTTTCAGTCTGTACGCAATAAACTTAAAAACTACGGAACAGATTTTCATGCGGTTTTCTACCAATGGATAGGGTGATTCACAGGGTGAATGTTTTAGTATATAATTTGTCAAGGATTGTTTCATAATCAGGACGGGACAATGTCTGCCGGGCCCGCTAGTTACTATATAATTGAGAAGTTGCTGGTTGACTCCCACACAATTGATTTTTGTGTGATAAACATAATTGCCACTTCTCTGCCTGGACGTCAAATATATATATGAGTTGTTTCCTTGAATCTCTAAGTATTATGGTATTACTGAATAATCTAACTTTAAATTGTCAGTTGTAAAATGAAAATGCATTTTATTGTTGCAATATGTTTAAATTGCTATATGAAGAGTAAAGAATGTCACTTGTAGAAGTTAAATCAATTTATAACATACGTGAAATATTCCATACCTGCACTTGATGGTAAATCTAAAGGAAACGATGGATTCCTTAAATCAGGCTGATTCACTGACTCTGTAAGATCCAGATTGAGATGTGGAGGTAAATCCAGAGGCGAAGGCCCTGCAGCTTCAGCGCCTGTTGGTAGATCTAGCGGAATACAGCGACTTGCCTGCCCTGTGTCACTGGAAGTGGACGCTGTTCCGGCATACCTTTGAGTTTCATAGTCATAGCCCCTAGTGGTGCTATAGCCATTATTTCTTCTACCCAAAGACGATGACCCCGTATTATAATTAGTGTTAAATGTAAAGTCTGGTAAATTATCCAAGTCAACTGAAATGGGCCCGTTTGCGTTCAGATAAGCTTGTTCTACGAGAATATGATCTTGAACAAAGTCTGGTAAAGATGGCATACCGAGGGGTTCGGATGCCAAATTTGGCCTGTTGTAAAACTGCACATTGTTATTGTCCATGTAAAAATTATGCTTAGAATCTGAATTATCCACTACACTATAAGGTATCTCTACTGAACTACTTGAAGACGTATTATCACTGGAGCGGTGGGTGCCAGCCTCACTGCCTTTATCTTTGGCTTGGGTGTCGATCGAGCGGGACTTGTCCCGACGCGAGTCAGCGTGCACATCGACCCGAGTCGGCGAATGCTGCACTGTGTTTGCGTAAATTTTGGGCCGGGCGCCTGTGTTTTCGTACGTCGAACTGCCCGGCAACGAAAGGTCTCGTTTCAGGAAGTGACGGAACGAGAAGGGGTTCCCGTCCTTACGGGTGGCGCCCGACGATTCTGCAACACAAATTCACGGTCGCCAAGAAATGTCTTTATATTTAGGACAAAAAACAACTTCGTAAAACACTCACTAGAACATGAACTTTTCGCCTCAACAGGCGACGTGTCACCATTTTCTTTGCTGTTATATTTTGCCTCTTCAATGCCTAAATCAGGTTTTGTTGCATTTTGATCACTATCTTGAGCAGGACCTTCGTTTTCCGAATTTTGCGGTGATTTCTTATTCGAAACACCATCTTCGTCCTCCGCCATGATAGTGAAAATGTCACTTTAATAACGTTTAGAAATTAGTATTTAGCTTTACTAAAGAACAAATTAAACCGAATAACAGTTTAAAGATAGCCAATCCCACTAACACGTGTATCAACTAGTCTAAACCCGGTCGGATATAGAGACGACAATCAAATAAAATCAATTGGGTTATTTCTTATGATTAATTGAAATTTTTGCAAAATGCAATCATGATATTTATTAGACTAGATTTGGCCATATAACTTTGAATTTATATGACACACAACAAACAATTGCATAGTCGTTTTGGTCAATCAAAAAAATGTTCGACTCTTTCATAATTTAAAAAACGCCGAGTGCTGCTTAAACCATTACGAAAATTAAGACAAAATCAACAAAGAATTAAAGACCAACACTTTATAAAAAAATGCCCTGAAAAAGATTATCAATCATTATCAACTAGTCTGATGTCTGCGACAAGCCGTTTGATCAAGCAATTGAGAGCTTGAACGTCTCTCAATCCTATTGTAATGTTTTAAATTAAACTGTAATCCTAGATTTATAATATATAAATGATGTATGATTCCAAAATATGCATATCACGGCAAAGAAAATTTACATAAATAACATTTAATTTTCAGTTATTGTGTTTAATTTGTATATGACTACCGCTTATATTTGTATTAATGCGTTGTTGTAATCGGTAATTCTGGTAAATTCATATTTGTAGTAGGTAATTATTGTTACGAATTCTTTAATTTCTTTCTATTCTTTGGTTGTAATCTACACTCATGCTAGTGCAGTGGTCGGCAAACCTTGGCTCGCGGGCTACTTACGCCTCTTTCACTCCTTAGTAGCAGCTCTTCCACAAAGTGTTGAGTGCAGACACGGAATATCATTTACTAGCTGAAACACATTTTTAGAAAGCAAAGATGGCACGGCTAGTTGTTCGGAAAGAAAACGTATTGAGCAAAGGCGCACTCGAAACTGTACTTTTCTTACTTAAATCCTAATTATTTCAACAAAAATGTATTTAGTAAAGCACAGCTTAAGTTAATAAAAGCTTTTTGAATCATTTTCAGTTTTGTATTGATTATATTTGCCTCTTTTGATTGAGACCATTTTGCAGACCATTGTACTTAGTGGATATGTGGACTTGACTAATTTTCTCATACTTCAATATCTATATTTAACTCATAATTTATACTAATGTTATAAAGAGGTAAAGTTTGGGAGTTTGTGACGTTGTAGGGAGAAATCTCAGGAACTACTGGTCCGATTTGAAAAATATCGGTCTTTCAGTTGTTATATAGCTCATTCATCGAGGAAAGTTATAGGCTATATATCATCACGCTAATACTAATAGGAGCGGAGCACTAATGAAGAATGTTTCAAAATCGTTTTTTTTTTCTTTTGAGAGCTTCCGCTGCGTGTTTGCGTTAGTCCTAATTCCACGCGGACGAAGTCGTGGGCAGAGGCTAGTTAAAAAGAAGTGGGCATATTTATACAAAGTAGGTTTTTACCCTAATGGGATCTAATAATTCACTGTCCAACATTATTGTTTTAATTTTATGAAGTTGTTACAAATTATATTTTTGAGAATAGTACAAATATTATTATCTAGAAAAATGTACTAGTAATTAGTAACACTTTAGTTTTTAGGCAGTGACGACCGAATATTGCCAAGCCACCAACAAAATCTTGTCTATTAAGAATTTCTAATTTATGTTGTATACTTTTCACAATATGTCTATAATACTCTAACAGTGACTAAATTAATTAAACTGGGTTACAGTCTTTTATATAATAATCATTGCGATTATATCACTGCTGGTCCTCACACATATAATTCAATTTAACCCATCTTAGCAAATAAATTCCACACGATTTCATTAGATAAATTATTTATTTCATCTATAATCATTATAAGGCTTTGTTTACTGATTTACAATTTTCACATCGATAAGTTAAATACTTTACAACAAGTATCAAAACACAGTAACATTGAGATTTAATCATTAAAAATAACAAAAAATAAATTCGTTAACAATAAATGCATAATTTTTTTCACGCACATCAACTTTTAATATAAAAATATACACATCTGTACGGGGAATAATTTTATAATTGTGAGCACTGACATTTTCGAAGCATCACTGCTTTCATTCAGTTTTATTTTGTCATGTACAAATTTTTATTATCATATCCATATATTTTTAAGCTTTTATTTATTAAAATAATGAAATGAGAAACGATGTGAAGTACACGTGGCAAACCTTTGTTCAACAGTGGCGTAGCTAATTCGAAGTCAAAATTATTAAAGTAAAAATCTTTTTTATTTGATTGCAGCGAATCCCAAAAGTAAAATTATTTTTTACGAAATATACACAAATAGGCATTTATCTTGCCTTTTATACAGTACCCTCATTATTCTGCTTCTAAGGACAATATTGATAAACATCATCATCAAATATATATTTTTCTCGAACCGACTATGCTATTCACCTGGCAAGGTTTCTACAGCTTCACAGGACTACCCATCACATCATCATCTTTGAAAAATCAGAGACAACGCTATTAAATTGTATCTTTACTATAATATTAAGAGTATTTTCAGTTGTAAAGTTTTGGACAAATTTCTCAAGCTATAGAAATTATAAAACAATTTCCCTGAGAAATTAATTAAATAAATAGCAACGGAACACAGCGATTTTAAAGTAAGGTTTTCCGTTTTTCTGGGAAGCCTCTGCTCGCAAATGATTAAGCTCTTGTAGTTACCATATACTAGTTGATATGACGCTAGCTACGCCCCTGTTCTGTATTTAAAGTGTACATCATAATGTGCATAATTCTTAGTAGTTACATAATATGATTTTAAATAAACCGCTCCGCCGCCCACGGATTAAGTATACAGATAACTTTAGGGCAGTAAATAAAATCAAAACGAATGGTAGTTAAAGATTAAACATGAAATACAGTATGAGGGTACAATGAAATAAAATATACATAACATAAAGACGAACTGACAATCGAAGCATTCTAAAACATATCATAGTTGAAAATTCAGTAACAAAATATGATATATATTAGTTCAAGACTCAATACTCTGTTTTATAGCCTTTTTAAACAAAGTCGGCGAGCTGGCAAACATTTCAATTTCCATAAAATGATTATTATATAATTTAGTTATTCTATATAATGGAGCTCGCTCACCGGCATTTGTCTTAAAAGAAATAAACGCAAAGAGGTAACGTTTAGAACTTTCCCTTATACAATGTGAACAGTTCGGTACATGAATATATATTTGATTAGTGAGTTTATTACAATCAAATTTATTATGTATTTTTTAAGCCTATGCCAGTCTGTTGACCTGTGCCTCATGAGGTTTACATTCCTTTGTATGGAGCTTAAACCTCTATGGTTTTGGACAGTCCACGAGTAATTATATGTATATATACAGATTATAAAGCGCGTTAGTCGAATACAGATATAATATAAGAATTTATTTGATGCTTTTCATATATCACTAATATCCAATCTGTTTAGTAGTCACATATATTTATGAAATTCGATTTAATTAATTAAAGCTTTGATGGTGAAGGGAACCTTGATGGAGCAATTACAACGCTCGAGAAATATTATCGAAGTACCGTATTGTATTGGAAAAAAATATAACTATAGATTACTCGCTATTCGCTCTTAGTTTAGACTGGCCTAAATTACACTCGCTTGTTGATGATTCAAGTGTTCACCGGAGATGTGCTATCGTAGTTTTCGTAGCCAAGCTGTGGTGGATAACGGGATGAGTGGGATGAAGTGGTGGATGAAGTGAACGAGCAAAATTTTGAGAGCTAGGTGTGTGTGAATAGTGTATTCATGTACTAGATGTATTAGATATGAAAGCTGAGCATGAGATAGGTCTCGGTAAAGCGCATCTTCATTACACATTTTACCATCTCCGCTATGCGAAACTTTAGTGGAAACAGACACAATTCCTGGTGGAAAGGCAGTTTAAGATAGCGGTGTTACATCAGAAGAGACCTTTAAGTTATCAGCGGAATATGTAAAAAAATGTTTCATATGTATTATATTGAATATGACTTACGATTGTACTGTGCAACAGATTGAATTATCAATAAAGAAGAAAAAACAAAAAAAAAATCGATCACAAAAACATTGTAAATTTTTGAGTTAAATTAATGAAGTTGAATTACCCAGTCAAATATCGGTAAGTAAACAAGTTATTTTTTGCTTTACTGACGTCTTACCTAAATATTATATTGACCAATAAGAACTTCGCTTAGGCTTCGTTAAATAGAACGTGTTTTTAGCGCGCTTTAAGACATACCATGGTAGTGTACTAACGCCACGTTGTGTGGGACTATTCAAGTTGAGGCCTAATAAAAAGAGCGCACGTGCTGACAATACGCGGCGCCCGTGATGCGCTCTCGTTCTGTCTCTCGGGTTTCAACTTGAATAGTACAACACAACGCGGCTTTAGTACGT